>CM035427.1:87860729-88138229 GCA_020310875.1 Ceratopteris richardii | reverse complement strand
ATTAAGGAGTTGGTGCTCCCTACAACAACAATTGAGGAAATAAATATTGGAAAGAGAAAGCAATAAGTATTTAGATCACCATTCATATCTCTTCTTTGTGCACTGGAATTCTAGTGTAAAAAACCACGTCAACTTCAAACAAACAATATATAGATATGTCCTTTCTCCTTATTTGTTCTCCATCAAGCAAGCAAAGTAAACTCCATAAACTTGTCTATGTATAACATTCGTAAAAAGCACATTATGTTTCATAGCAAAAGAAATTATCCATATCGCTATACACAATATAACTGTTTAAATTGATCTCATTTTTGTCTTATGATTTTTCCAACTATGCCTGATAGTTTTGGTTTATCTTCTTGTTCATGATTTGATTCATTATCTTCATCATTCACTCATATTGTCATCATGTTCTTTCTCTTTAGCTTCATTTTAATCTTGAAAATTCATTTGATTCAGATTATATTTAGATTCATCTTGTTTTATCATTATGGAGGTTTCATGTATGTCACATGAAATACTACTTCCATGTTTACTAGATTGAGTTTTGTTATGTGCCTTTATGTTTCATAGCGAAATAAAGTATCCATATCGCTATACACATAGTTTGGAATGCGAATGAAAGACATATATTATAGCTTAAATATCTCCAACAATTATTTTATCGTCACTGCAAATAAGATGCCAGAAAATCTTTACTAGTCCTTAGAATTCCCTGTCCACTCCACGATTTTCCCTTGAATCAACCATAACCTTTCTGTTTGATTGATCTGACATTGCCTAAAGAATTATGTACAAAATACACGAAATAAGTCTGCCTTGAAGATGCGAAGAGGAAGGAAGAACAACACGATGGAGGTATTATCTAGTAGAGTGAATAGCAGAGTTATTATCTAGTAGAGTTATTAACATGTTAAAGCAGAGCAATAGGCAGAAGAAAGTCGAAGTTTAGCTTGTTACGTTGCCGATTGTGAGAAAATTTGCCATCCTTCAGTACTAAAGCGAGCGCAATAGTGAGTTGGACATCGAGGCTGACATGAAACTTTCACCTTTTTCTAATTAATTCAATCTCCACCAATAAATCAAAAGCGAGCTTTGCGTTGCTGTCGAAGTGAAGGGCTCAGTTGATGGATCGAGTCAATCGCGAGTGTTCCGATGATATGCCACACACGGGATGCATCAAGGGAAGTCGGGTGACGAACAAGCAAGCACTAAAGTACTTTGGTGAGCTTTATATACAGAACATTGGGCTTTAACGAACGTTGGCAGAATCCTTTGCATCCTTCTATCATCAAGAATTAATGATTTACATTTTGAATGGTTGTACACTTTGAACAATTCTCCTACAATGGTCAAGATTCAAGCTCAGGGCGGTTAGATGAGAAATCAGCCGAAAAAAACACAATAGATAATGTCACAAGCACTGTTTCAAAACGTCATCACAAAGCAACATCGACTTGACTTCGTTTCATGAAGTATCAACATTGAAAATATTACAAGGGCTGCTTCAAAATGGTGTTACAACCCATCATCAATGCTCTATTACATTAAGGGGCTGCTGTATCAATGGACTTACAACCCATCATCATCTACTTTGTTTCTCCGATCATATTGACAGTAATAAATTTGGCGCTTTTGAGGATTTGACTTCCGATTGATTCCAAGATGCCCTGCACTAGCATATCTGAAGATCTTCTTTCCAAAACATCGACCTTATTCATTAGTAGCGATCAAGTTCGACTCATTACACATGCTGCAATGCTTGAGCTTTGGCTTTAGAAGATCAACGGAAGGGTTTCGCTAAAAAAAAGCTCTAGCCTCTGCATCTTCTCCATATTCTGAAATCGTGATCAATATCTACCAACTCTTTCAATTGATGCAAGAAGCAATCTCTGAACTGATCTTTGCGCAAGATGAAACATTTGAGGCATCAAATCTTCAGAGACATCATCCGATCAATGAGCCATCAGGTCAAAATAACAATGACACTTTGGAAGTAGAGAGTTAGCATCGGGCATGCAAAACAGTTCAATAAAAACTGATGGCACAACTAGCAATGAGAGATCCTAGAACAATATGAGCGGGTTTCATTTAAAATAGGTGATGGAGCCTCCCCCCCCCCCCCCCCATCAGAAGCATCCGTACTTCGTATGTACCTTGTTAAAAGACAATTCTGAATCCCTTGTCTCTGAGATCAATGTGTAAGGATACTCACTTAATTGCTAAGCCCATGATCTAGCTCTGTGATTAACACTACCCTCAGATGAACTCATGCTTTCTCTATCTCTTCATACGTGTCTACCTAGTCTATGGTTCATATGACATAAGCTATCTTCCTAATTTCCTAGTACAACCATGTTGTAAGGTTCTTTTGTACCAATGAATTGTTCTTTTTAAGTTCTATGAGCCACCAGAATGTAATATGAAAAGTCACACGCATACCGAAAGGGCGTAGTGCAACAGTTGTAACCTTTGATTAATAAAAGAAGCGTGCATGAACAAAAGGCATGTGTCATCGCCAGACTGTGGTCTGGGCAAATTCATGAGTAGAGTGTATCGCCTTATGGAAACTCTGAGTAATCTTTGTCTCCTTGTTAGTTAAAGTTCCGTGATGTATTAAGTTTGATGAAGTATTAAGTTAAGCGATCACTCGGTAAGTGACGAAGTGCATGTAGGCGTATTGCAATGAAGAACATTGTACTGTGCAGTTAATTATTGTGTATTGAAGAATGTTGTAATACGCAAATAGATAGTAGCTGAAGAATAATATAATTCAGCGCATTAAGTCTGTGAAGTAGCCTAGATCGAACATGTAGAATTTGGGAAAATACAAATAGGGCCTCTGTTTTACAGACCCCTAACCATCCCAAGAACCCAAAATCGATAACAAATTAAACAACAAGTTTAACACTGGCGCCATCTGTGGGAAATGGAGTAGCGAGTTGAAGAAAAGGTTAAATAGTGAAGAAGAATCCTTTGATATATGCCAATAACACATTTTGATGAATCTTATCCTTAATATCGAAGTGATCCACATTCCTGGGCGGTTCCGAATTTGTTAGGAACACCCTCTGGTGGTAGAAGTGAAGAACAATCAAGTTCAGTTGCAGAAGGTTCAATTCAACAAGGGAGAGGCAATTCCGGTGGTAGTTCGGTGTTGTGTAGAAGCAGTTCGGTAGAATGCGACGATAATCTGGTGTGTTCTGGTGATACTCGGATACATTTTGAAGACAATATGTTAGTTCCTCGTGGTATTTCGATGTTGTCCAGTGATAATTCAGCATTGTCTAGAGACAATTCGGTGATTTTTGGTGATATTTCGGTATTGTCTGGTGACAATTTGGTGCTTTCCAATGACAATGCGGTGCTTATCGGTGATAGTGCATTATTGTTCGGCAAAAATTTGCTACATTCACCGTTTTTAGGTACAAGTTTAGCCAATTTCGACATTAAGGTTGAGAAAGGGCTGTTAGATGTAGCCAAACCTGTACACATGCTGGATGGTCTTTCAGATGATGAAGATGAAGCTTTTCTTAAAGCCAACAAGGATCTGATGGCACTCGAAACTGTGGACTTACAAACTGTGGCTGATAACTAGAGTTCCGTAGCCTGTACGGTAGTACCACTGATCGGTGAATCCGAATCCAGTGTAGTACAGACCTTGGATGATACGATGCTACAACAATTGCTTCAATCAGGCGACAACTTCGCCATGCCGTGACAGTTCTACGTACCGGAAGATCAATTGGTTACCTACAACTTAGGTGATCAAACTAACCCACGACCAGTAAAAGTTAAGGTGGGACTATCAGAGACCTTCCAAGATAACTTGTTGCAGTTGCTACGTGAATTCTCTGATGTGTTTGCATGGGATTACCGGGATATGAAGGGGTTGGACCCGCGTATCTATCAACACAAGGTTATGTTGAAACCAGATGCTCAGCCTATTAAACAACCCAGCTATAGGATGAATCCTCACTATGCGGCCCAGGTCAAAGCAAAATTGGATCGATTGTTGAAGGTTGGGTTTATTGTCCCTATCGAGCACATGGAGTGGATTTCCCCCATTGTGATAGTCCCTAAGAAGAATAAGCAATTACGAATATGTGTGGACTACCGAAAATTAAATGCAGCCACCGTACCTGATCCATTCCCTCTACCATTTCTGGACACAATGTTAGATGATGTGGCAGGCCGTGAGATGTACTCCTTTTTGAATGGATATAGCGGTTATAATCAAGTATGAATGGTGGAGCAGGACATTCCAAAAACAACATTTATAACCAATTGGGGTGTTTATGCGTGTACCGTGATGTGGTTTGGTCTATGAAATGCTCCAAGTACGTTTCAACGTTGTATGTAGGAAATTTTCTCTCCTTATCTAACCACATTCATGAGAGTTTACTTGGATGACTTCTCCTTATCCGGTGATACTTGAGTGCATTTGTACCATTTACGGTGCTCTTTTTCAAAGTGTCGAGAATACCATTTGTGCTTAAACCCAAATAAATCGGTGTTCTCGATATCTTGTGGCAAGTTGCTAGGACACATTATCTCAAAACAGGGGATTCAAGTCGATCCAGATAAGATGAAGGTTGTACTAGAGGCACGTGCACCTAAGACACCCAAAGAAGTGTTGTGCTTCTTGGGACAAATCCGGTGGCATGGATGACATTTACGGTGGTTTGCTCATCTTGCCATGCCACTCAATCATCTGATAACCAGTACTTTTCATCAGTTTGAATGGACTGAGGCATGTCAACTCTCCTTCGGTCGATTGAAGTCACTGTTAATGCAAGTGCCTATTTTACAAGCGCAAAATTGGGAACTCCTATTTCATGTCTTCATGGACGCATCCGACATTGCAATTGGTAGTGTGTTGATGCAGAAAATGGAAAAACGGTTCCATCCAGTGTATTATGCGAGTCGCAGATTAGCTCCGATGGAGCAAAATTATTCAGTCACTAAACATGAATGTCTCAGTTTAGTATATTCAATGAAGAAATTCTGGCATTATTTACTAGGACGCTTCACCTTCCATATCGATCATGCAGCCTTGGTGTACCTTGTTCACCAACAACATTTGGGAGGACGACTAGTAAGATGGGTATTGTTGCTGCAAGAGTTTGATTATTCAGTAGTACATTGACCAGGGTCCACACACACACTTGCTGATTTTCTATCGCGGTTGGATTCCGGTGAACTTCTGGAAGGCGTTGACGTTACCACACCTATGATTTGTGCAACTGAGACTGTGCAGGATGATCAACCAGAATTGCTGGTTATATCCTTCTATTAACACTTTGATGCTTTTCTTGACGAGTGGATGTCCTCCTAATACAACCTCTCCTGCTGCTCGACGTAAATTGGCTATGTATAGTCGATGATTTCGGTTAATTGTAGGGCAGTTATATTACATGGATCACTTAGGAGTGTTGCTCAGATGTGTTCCACCACACGAAATTGCTTCAGTAATCACAATGGCTCATTTGGCCCTACCCGGAGGTCATTTTGCGGTTGACCTGACCCACCCGAAGATTTTGCAGAGTGGCTTATGGTGGCCTACTATGTACCGTGATGTGACCAAGTATGTGCAACAGTGCGATGAGTGTCAGGGTTCTGGTCAACCTTTACAGAGACATTACTTCCCGCTTCAACCCATTTTGCCTCTCAAACCTTTCCAGAAATGGAGTTTCAATTTTGTCGGGTCAATTACACCTCCGCTGACCTTCACCAATAATAGATATATTCTTACCTGCACAGATTATGCAACTAGATGGGCCAAAGCTTGGGATCTACGGTCAGCCACAAATGCTGTAGTCGTTAAATGTTTGATGAAGGATATTTTTCCCCACTATGGATTACGTTTGGAGATACTGATCAAGGTATGCACTTTGCAAACACATTAATGCAAGTGCTTACTAAAACCTTCTAGATTGTGCACAAGTTGAGTTCTCCCTACTATCCAAGAGCGAATGGACTCACTAAGAGCACGAACAAATCTCTGTTGAACATCTTAAGGAAACTGGTATTAGATTGTCTGGAGAGATGGGACCAATTCCTACCTGCCGTACTATGGGCTTACCATACAACATATAAAGTGGCGACTAGAATAACTCCTTTCAAGTTGGCTTATGGTTTGGAGGCGATTGCTCCTATGGAACTGGTGGTTCCTAGTCTGCGAGTGGCATTAGAGCAGAAATTACTACCAGAAGAATCATTTCCTTTTAGATTGGAGGCTTTATGATCTCTGGATGAACAACACCTTGAGAGTTTTCTGGTGTTGCAGGAAGTTCAGCTTAGACAAGCAAGAACTCAAGATCGTTTTCTTAAAACCCCCGCGTTTACCATCGACCAATTAGTGCTCTTCTATAATGCTAAATCTAACCGATCCATCAAAAAGTTTAAATTGTGATGCATTGCCGAACAAGTGGGACCTGCAAATTTTCAGTTATCCACCCTCAATGGTACCCTCCTTCCTAAAGCGATTAATGGATCGAAGCTTCATCCTTATTATCCATCACCTTCCTCCCCATGAGACGTGATCTGTATTTGTCCTCCTTTTTTGTCACCAATCTACCTCGATGTTCCTGTCCTCTCTGCGTAATTTCGGTTGACCGTTTGATCGTAATCTTTTAAGTTTTCTTAACTAAACATGATTAGCAGCCGCCTTCTGTGTCTCCGATTATGTTAATGCGCACATGTCACCTTTATGACTGTAATATTCCCACCCTATGTGATGATTTTGTTTCTTTCCACATGATTAGTCTAGTGTTCCTATTTAATCATATTCTTTATGCTGATTTTTGCTATTGCGTTCGTGTGTACTCGTGTATTCTATGTTACTGTGCTATTGTGTGTTCTGCTTGCGTTACGGAAGCACTGGCAAATATTGTCACCTTCAGTGCTAGAATCACTCCGGAAAATCACCAAAAATCACAAAATCGTCTAGAGACAATGCTCAATTGTCACCAGACAGTGTCGAAATACCACTAGGAACTAACATACTATCTTCAGAATGTATCAGACTATCACTGGAACACACCAGATTATCACCGCATTCTACCAAACTGCTTCTGCACAGTATCGAACTGCCATTGGAATTGCCACTCGCTTGTTGAATTGAACCTTCTGCAATTGAACTTGATTGTTCTTCACTTCTACCACCAGAGGGTGTTCCTTACAAATTTGGAACCGCCCACGGATGTGGATCACTTCGATATTTAGGATAAGATTCACCAAAACGTGTTATCGGCATATATCAAAGGATTCTTCTTCACTCTTTAACCTTTTCTTCAACTGGCTACTCCATTTCCCACAGATGGTGCTAGTGTTAAACTTATTGTTTAATCCGTTATCGATTTTGGGTTCTTGGGATGGTTAGGGGTCTGTAAAATAGAGTCACTATTTGTATTTTCCCAAATTCTACAAATCCGGTTCTAGGCCACTACACAGACTTAATGCGCTGAATTATATTATTCTTCAACTACTATATGTTTGCGTATTACAACATTCTTCAATACACAATAATTAACTGCGCAGTACAATGTTCTTCATTGCAATATGCATACATGCACTTCGTCACTTATCGAGTGATCGCTTAACTTAATACTTCATCAAACTTAATACGTCATGAAACTTTAACTAAAAAGGAGACAAAGATTACTCAGAGTTTCTGTAAGGCGATACACTCTACTCAGGCATTCGCCCAGACCACAATCTGGCGATGACACATGCCTTCTGTTCACGCACGCTTCTTTTATTAATCAAAGGTTACAACTGTTGTGCTACACCCTTTCAGTATGTGTGCGAATTTTCATATTACATTCCGATGTGGCTCACACTGGCACGCACGGTGGACTTGAACCCAAAAAGGAAAATTACAGAGTTAAGATTCATCTATGATACCTTGTACATACATGGAGGGGGCTAATTTGAAGGTGCGGGCAATCTTTTGCTTCAAAGACTCTAGCATATTCTGCAAAATGTCAGGTTCAATAAACTGCCCATCAGTCCAGACCGAACTGGCAGCTATGACCAGACTAATAAGGGACTCAACCTGTGTCTGCAAAAATGCTTCTTGTAAATAGAACTCGTTGGCAAGAGCAACGTCTCTAGGCAACTTCATTTCGGCGATCTGTGCATCAATTCTTGACAACCTGTTAGCTTGAATTACTAATTGTTTTTCTTTGCGCTCGAGTTCCTGAGATAGAAACTGCATTGTCTTATAGAAAACTTCTCATTCCTTTTTAATGGTGTCCATCGCCTTCTTTAATTTGATATTGAGGCCAATCTCTTCTTCCAAAGCACGACTCTTTTGGAAGAGTTCTTCGGACACCGTCTTTAATTCGGTAGTGACGTGCATAGCAAGGTCTTCCATTTCTTGTACTTTTTGCTCCACCAGAGCAAGATTGGCACGTGTATTCTCCAAAAGATTTCCTAATGCGATCCGGGCATCTTCTTTATCAATCATCGTTTGTTTCAGTTGAGAAATCTCTTCATCGCGGGTGGCAAGAAGAGCGTCTTTCTCTTGTAATTTGGCTTGCAAGAGACAAAATCGTTCTTTGAACGAACTGGCTTCAACTTTCGCGCTAAGCACTTCTTCTTGAAGTGGCGCGATGTCTGCTTCAAGCAGATCCACTTTGGCTTGATACTGCTGCCGAAGGGATTGCTGAGCCTCGTTGAGGTGATGGGGAAGATGGGTGGAGAGTTGTAGGAGATAGTTGCCAATCTGGGCTAATTGAGCGAAGGAGTCAGAGATGATCGAGGTGGAGATGGGTTGCGAGGGATTAACTGAAACCGTGGGAGAGGAGGATGGAGGGGAATAATCCGGTCGGGAGGGAAGAGGATGAGTGTTTGATGGGGCTCAGGAAGTAGAAGGGCTGGGTGGCAATGGCACTTTGGAGGGTGATAAGGGTAAAGGCTATGGTTGAGAGGAAGAGAGAAGGGCAAGAGTGGTTACCATGATGGCTGAATCATTTGGTTATATAATCTGTCGTCGGGTTGCAGTTGATCAGTAGGTTGCACCGTTTTGGTGGATTCTGTGCCAATGAAGCTGTGTCGTGCACTTGTACGGTGGAAGACGACATAACTTTACTATGGGACGGACTCAATCTTTGGCATTTTTCTGGGAAGAATTGAAGAAGATCGGCATCATCATCAATCTCCATCATCTGTGTAGACTCCTCATGTAATAACAAAGTGTTCACTGGGGGTGGTCGCTCTGCTTGGATCACCGGAAGGAGAAAGGTGAGTAGGTGTGGCAATCACGTCCTAGGGATCTCATTCTTGGCTAACTGCTTTGAAATGGGTTGGCATTCACAGTGAATGCGCCGGAAAAATCACCGAGAGAAACAGAATCATCACGTAGGGTGGGAATATTACAGATCGCACACGATGTCTCTTGTGCTCTCTCACAAGTGAAATGAGGGGAATGAGTCGGGGTTGGGGATACGAATAAGGTGCTGAGAATGTCCCAATAAAGGAGATGGATGTAGGAGGTGAGTAGGGAGGGTAGGATGATGATGAAGAAGACAAAAATTAAATAACATAGAAATTTACCTACTTGCCTAGGATTCCAACATCAAGACTCTACGTCTTACCATCACACGATCATCCTCAAAGCTTGGTCCCCAACAACGTGAGGAATGGTGTCACTCTAGCACAATGGTGAGAACCAACATGAGGATACCTTGTAATTGTCAATCTGTGGAGCCATGAGGATGGTGTGACAACCGTGAGGTAGTGGGATGCACAAGTGAGTGAGTGAGAACCACACAAGCATGCACACACATGCACACATGCATACATGCACACATGCACGCATGCACACACAAGGAAAGACAGAGTGGAACAATGGAATCTTGTATTTCTCTCATTTCAAGATACAATCAAGTTCATAAAAGCTCAAATCCCAAACAAGTTAAACTCTAGAATGAGATCTCTAGCTCTTTTTATAGTTTTTAGACTAGTTTTGGCTTAGTTTTGACCTAGTGTTTGGCCAAGTTAAAATTTAGGTTCTTGCACTATTTTGGAGGCTCAAATGATCTCTACAATGAAAATTGATATGTGTCTTCTTCTAAAACTCCTTAGGCTCCAGGACTCCTTGCATTGAACAAAATGGAGTTGGATGAACCAAAAAGAAATAATTATAATGGCATGTAGTGATGAAAAGCATTGTATGAATACATGATTGGTTTGAAGAAAGTGTAACTAGGCCTATCGGTTGCCAGGTCTACATTGGCATCTCTGTCAGCTTGACCCTCTTGGTTCATCTCTCAGACTCTCTTATCTTTGGCTCTCCTCTTGCATGCTTCCTTGATGGCTTAGTCCATCATGACTGCTAACAGAGTGTCCCAACGGGGTATACTGACCATGAGGGTCTTTTTCCATGTGTGTGTGGTTTCATGCATGCATAAAAAGATCGAAAACAAGGTAAGGTCCATCCTATCAAACTTTTAAGTCTATTTTCTATGTGGAAGTTCCCTCTTTATAGGTCTGAACATATCAAGGAATACAACTTTTATTCCACACGTTTGAATATGTGAGAAGGGGGGTTATCTTTGATACATGTTAAAGTCAACTTTTCACTTCTCCTCTTCTATTTATCTTTTGTATTTGGCCATCCGTCTTGGTTTCCATGCCCCCAACCTGGTAAGATACTTGGAATGATATTTAGATGCTTCAATCAGCCACTTTGATGCCGGTAGGTGACTCCTTTGTCCCTATGGGTCTATAACAAATAGAGATGGAAAAATTATAAACCTTTTTTGTAACTCTCTCTAACATTCATAAAAAAAAAGGGAAATTTGGCAATATCCTACTCTCCCAAAATTTAATTGATAGGAAGAACAAGTGTACAACTAAATGGGCCTAACATTCTTATATCTTTTCCTTGTTTATAATTTGAAGAAATTTTGTAAAAGAAAATGAAAACCTAAGTATTAAGGCTGCAACTAAGAATCTAAGGCTACACTAGGTGACAAGCTATACATTGCAACTAAGAATCTAAGGCTACAGTATGTGTGACAAGCTATACATTGCAACTAAGAATCTAAGGCTACACTATGTGTGACAAGCTATACATTGCACGTAACAAGCTATGCTAAGGCTTGATGAGCTGCAGCGCTGATTGTAGAAGTTTTGACTTCTTAACATAATGAAGCACGTGTATATGTACAAATGCATGTATGAATTGATGCAAATAGCGAACTTACCAAAACCCTAAAAAGGTAAATCAATATGTATAGATTATATAGTACGAACAAACATACACGAGTGTGGCATTCATCATTGCTACTCCCCATCCATACACACACACACACACAGATATATATATATATATATATATATATATATATATATATATATATATATATATATATATATATATATATATATATATATATATATATATATATATATATATATGTGTGTGTGTGTGTGTGTGTGTGTGTGTGTGTGTGTGTCGTGCTTATTTATGTGAGAAGTGGAGAATGACATGCCTGGGACTCACCTCCCAGGCTCTTTATAGCACTTGCCTAGTCACCATCTAGAGCTCTCTCTAAGGTTCCTCTACTCATGTGGCCATCATGAGTAGGTACCTCGTATGAACTCTCTAGCTTTTGGCCTTGGCTATCCCCCGAGCAAGGAACTTCTCGTTCCTCTTAGCATGTACATCTGTAGAATATAACACTCTGCCCTTGAAGTCTACTTCCTATTCCAAATGGAATCATCCAATTTGGATAGTATGAGAGAGTTACGGCCAATTTAGTGAAGATAGGTATGCGAATCTTGTTCTTTCTCTTCTCTCTCTTTTTATTTTTTTCTCTCTCTACTTCACTTTCATCTTCTTTATTCTTCTTTGTTCATCCATTTCTTGCTCCTTCATATTCTTTTAGCTCTTTCTCTCTAGCTCTCTTTTTCTATCTCTTTCTCTCTACCTCTCTTTTTTTTCCATCTCTTTCTTTATCTCTCTCTATCTCTTTCTTTCTCTCTCTCTCAGATTCTCTCTTTCTATCTCTTTCTTTTCTCCTTCTTCTCTTTCTCTTTCTTCACCTTTCTTTCTCTTTCTTTTCTCTTTCTCTCTTTCCTTCGTCTCTTTCTCTTTCTCCTTCTCTTTCTTTTTCTCTCTTGATTTTCTTCTTCTTCTTCTTCTCTCTCTCTCTCTCTATCCCATTCTCTCTTTCTTTATTTCTCTTCTCTCTTTTCATTCTCTTCTTCTCTCTCTATATCTCTTTCTCCTTCTCTTTTTCCATTTTATGTTTTCCCATATTTCAACATCTTGATCTTGTTGAACGTGTGCAACAATGTTATACTCTATGTAGAAAAAATGTGAAAAGCTTATCATCATGTGGATGTAGCCTAGTGGAAGAGTGCTTGTTTCCCTCAAGGGAGGTCGAAGGTTCGAATCCTGATTACTGCACCGCTTGTTGATGTGGAATTTCGTTGAATTTGATGTGTATTTACTCACCTTTATGACGAATAGCAAAAGCAATCGATCTTCTTGTGGCTTCCTTTGAATCCGATTGATCAAATCTCTTTTTGCAACACCAAAGAATACTCGAATTTCGAGCTTCATGCGAGCCTTCAACTCTACATCGCGGCTCATCTTTCCTCGCAAATAATGAAGATGGCCCTCCTAAAATTAGTATGAATCTCTCCATCTCCTTGCCCAAGGTCTCTCTCTCCCCTAAAGAATACTCGAATTTCGAGCTTCATGCGAGCCTTCAACTCTACATCGCGGCTCGTCTTTCCTCGCAAATAATGAAGATGGCCCTCCTAAAATTAGTATGAATCTCTCCATCTCCTTGCCCAAGGTCTCTCTCTCCCCTAAGCTCTGATACCAAATGTGAGAAGTGGAGATGAGAAGTGGAGAATGACATGCCTGGGACTCACCTCTGAGCCTATTTATAGCCCTTGCATAGTCACCATCTAGAGCTCTCTCTAAGGTTCCTCTACTCATCTGGCCATTGTTGGGACTTCACTCACTAATTAGACATGAATATATGAAGATATATGAAGGAAGAAGAAAGGCAAGGAGAAGTGAAGGCAAAGCACTCAGAAAATTAAGCATAAGTGAAGGGATAAATTCACTCTTGTAATTTAGTGTAAAATTAAAAGTCTAGTCTTGACATAGAACTTCAAAACTTACGAGTTTGAGTCTAGGAGTATGTAAACTATATGTATATAAGTTAATATGAGTTGAAAAATATGTAGTAGAACTCAATTTTGTAATCCTTATGTGAATAGAGAAAAGTTGGGTTTTTCTGAGAGAAAAGTAGAGGAGAAACTACTCAGTATATGAAAGTTTTCCATGGCTATGAGCAGAATGGATTCAAGCCATTTTGTACACATCTTCTTTGATATACAACACATGTTTTTGTAGAAGGATTTGATCTAATTCCTCTTGTACATTGAGTTCTAAGTGATTTCATATCAGTGTGTAAGTTAGTTGACAGTTACGAGGTTTCTGGCGCACTTTTTCCTGATCTTCTTAAGGTCAGATCTGATAGTACAGTGTGAAGTTTTTAATGAATGATAGCTCATTTTCAAGCTACTACCTTCAGCTACAATTAGTCAAAAGATTTTTACGAAACGGGATGCATACTCGGAGAAATGAGTCTAATAGTGAAGGTATGTCAGATCGATGAAGTCATTTTTCATATTTCAGGCATAGTGCAAATGTTGAAGTGAATTCAGAAGAATTTGAAGTTGTTACTTGAAAGTTTTGCTTGATATGTGTTGCTTAACATTAGCAAGAACTTCTATTAGCAAGTGATCAAAAGAATTTACAAAGATCAAGCTAATACAGATCAAATTTGAAGCTTGAAGAAAAGGCGTAGATTTTTGAGAAGTAAATTTTTGAATTTCACTAAGCTCACTGATAAAGTTTTCAAATTCAGAGTATTTCTAAGATAATGATGGTTATGGAGGTATTCTAATATCAATTTAACTTAGTTCTTGTGGTTTTTTATACACCAACAAGTGGTATCAGAGCAGAAAGGTCCTCAAGAGTGAAAGGAGGAGCAGATACAAGAGAAATTGAAGAGTTCTTCATTAAAGAAGGTGAAAGCTAAGGTGTTGAACAAAAAAAGACATCAGAGGAGTACTTCGAAGTTATTCTCAAGGGTAAAGATCTACAAAAGGTACCATTCTTAAACTTTATACTCACAAGTTGAAGCAGAAGCAAGAAGACTATGGCAGATCATGTATCTATTGACAAATTGGACAGAGATAATTATCCTGCTTGGGTAATGAGAATGGAAGCCTTACTTATGAGTAAGGATCTAATGGTATATGTGACAGGTGAAGAAGAAAAACCTAAATTTGAAGATGAGAGTCAACCAAGGAAGGAAGAACTAGAAGCTTTGAAGCTATGGCAGAAGAGAGATGCAAGTGCAAGGGCTTATATATATAACACTATCACAGATCATTTGTTACCACATATCAGAGGATTAGAAATAGCTGAAGATATATGGAATGCTTTGGAAGATCATTTTCAAAACACTACTAAAGCTAGGAAGGCTAGCTTATGGTCAGAGTTCACCACATTTAAGAAAAAGAAAAGTCAGAGCATTAGTGATTATGTCACTAGGATGAAGGACTTGGCAGATAGCCTTGGATCTATTGATGAGGATATTGAAGATCATAGGTTGATAACACAATTGCTTGCAGGATTGAGAGGAGATGAAAGGTGGAAACCTTTGTACTCTCAACTGAACTTTCATTAAATCATTATGTGCCAGAATTGAATCAGTTACTTGGATTGATGCTCACATTTGAGCAAGACTTGAAGTCAGATGGAGATAAAGGATATAGTTCTGCTATGTATGCAAAGAATAAAAAGAAAAATGAGAAAGGTAAAGGAAAGGATGAAGAAGAGGTTACTACTCAAGTAAATTATGCAAGAGGAAGAGGTATTGGAAGAGGTAAACATTGAGGAAATGGAAGAGGTAGAGGTAATCAGAGCAATAACAAGAAGACATGCTGGATTTGTGGATTGAGCAATCATCTAGCATATGATTGTTGGCATAACCAAAAAGGATCAAATCAAAATCAAAGCAATAATGGCAGAGGAAGAGGGGGAAGGTTTCAGAATCAATTTCAAAGAGGAAGACAGAGTTCAAGAGGAAGTTTTGGTAGAGGTGGTGGAAGAAAATGGAATCAGAATCAGTCTTATAATACTACCTACTACAACTATGCAAATGATACACAAAATGACAATCATACAACATTGATGATGAATTCAATAAGTACATCAGAGAAGGAGGATCTCAAGGTATTCTATATTGACTCTGGTTGTTCAAATCATTTGTGAGGTAATATAGAAATGTTGTCAGAATTGGAAGAAGGTAATTCAAGTCATACAGTACAAACAGGTGACAATACAAAACATAATGTGCATTCAATTGGAAAAGTGAAGTGCAGAAGTGGAGCTGATTTGCTAACAAATGTTTTGTATGTTCCAACAATACCAAAGAATCTGATTAGTGTGGGACAAATAGTGGAAAAAGGTTTTCAAGTCAGATTTACAAATGAAGGGGTATTTGTTGAAGATCTAGAGGATGAATATAATCAAATTGTTTGTGGTAAAAAGGAAGGTAGACTTTTTACTCTCAAAGTGCAAGGGAATGTTGGTCAAGCCTTGATCACACATGGTGATGGAGTACTTACAGAGTTAGATCTCTGGCATAAGAGGTTAGGACACTTCAATGAAAGAGGAATTAAAACCATGGTGGACAATCAATCTGTAATAGGGCTACCAAATGTAAAAGGTCAGCATATGATCTACAAATGTGAAGCTTGTCAGATGGGAAAGGCACACAGATTATCATTTCAAAAGAAAGGTTTCAAGCATGATGGTTTGCTAGAACTCATACATATAGATGTATGGGGACCAACAAAAGAAGGATCAATCAATGGGTCTAGGTATTATGTTCTTTTCATTGATGATGCTACAAGGTGGATAACCATTTATGTTCTAAAGGAAAGATCAGAAGTATTTGGAGCTTTCAAACATTTTCATGCTTATTCAGAAAGAGTTACAGGTCAAGAGCTCAAGAGGTTAAGGTCTGACGGAGGGGGAGAATACTTCTCCCAAGAGTTCAATAATTATCTTAGGAATGCAGGTATCAAGAGAGAAATAACTTGCAAGTATACACCTCAACACAATGGGGTGGCATAAAGGAGGAATAGAACATTGGATGAGTTTGCAAGAGCAATGTTGAAAGAAAAGAATTGCCGTAATTATCTTTGGGCTGAGGCTGTAAATACAGCTACATATCTTGTGAATAGGTTAACATGTGCAGCTCTAAATGGGATGACCCCTTATGAAGCATGGTGGGGTAAGAAACCAACACTTGATCAATTGCCTATGCATTAGGAAAAAAGGTGAACCCTGGATGGGCCTTTTAGCTCAAAGAGTGATTAGTGATGGACCAATCAGAAGAGGGTGGTGGCCACAGTCTATACCCTATAAAATACTAGGCTGAAGGGGGAAGAGGGGACAAGATTCCTCTATGTTCAGGGTTGTCTTCTAGAGAGAGAAGAAATCTCGTAATCAGGCTGGGCCCAAAAATTCAAAATTTTTTAAAAGTTGTAAAACTCATCATAATACCATTAAATGACCTCCATATCACTTTTCAGGGTCAAAAGTGCTATTTTTGACTTCTAATTCAAAATCCGTGCATATTTGTGGACTAAAAAAGTGACTTTTTTCAAAATGACTCAAAAAACTCTATTTTCCCTCTTCAAACTCCCATTTTCATACCCAAAACCCAAAAAGTCATATTTTTCACCTCTATTCCCTCCATACCATACAACAGAAGCATTGTTTCTCCTCCTACCATTCTCCCAACTTCTGCAGCAATGACAACAACTCTTACTCCCATGGAAAGCTCCAGAGCTCGTAGGAGACCAAAGGACGAAGTTCACACAATGACGTGCCACAACATCAAAACAATGGAACGAAGTTGGCTACCACAAGAGTTTTGCAAAGGTGCATGGGTGTACATGCAGCCATCTGGACTTGGTCCTCATCGTGTTCGAGATCGTGGAAATTTGGATCTTCATTGGAAAGGTAAGCTCTTAGGCTTCAAGCAGCAAACACATGGTGGGATGGTTGCTATTGTACAACATGTCTTCACAGTTTCAACCATGAAGTTAGAAAACTCCAATAGAATTAGATATCCAATCCATTGTGAGTATTTCTATTTTCTCAATGCTTCATGGTGTTAAATGTCTTAATTACTCATCTCATATGTTTTTCATTGCTACAGTCATATTTCCTTCTAGTTTAGTGGAAGAGCAACCACTTCATAGTCTCACAGGAACTTTCAAAGCATTACATGCAGACATTGGGGCATTAGTGTTTCCAGATGTACCTCCTGCTAAACTTATTCGTGAAAGGATCTTCTTTTACACTCACGAGTACATTGTTCCTTCCACAGATGGTGAATATGGAAGGTTGGAGATTATCAAAGTTGACTCTCTTCTTAGTTTAGAGTGGCCAAAACCTGATTTTTGGTCCATATCATCTTTCAAGCGTAAGATGGTGATGGACATACATAACTCTTTGAAATTCACACGCGTATCTAGATCAATAGGTCTTCATTGGACTCTACCAATCCATTGCTTTGTTTTCATATTTCAAGGCATTCCTTTTGTAGAAACTCCTACAATGTTCCTATGTAAAGATATTACATACGAAGCAGTAGAAGGATTGTTAGGGGAAAACTGGGGTTATGTAGAAGGATTGTCAAAAGGGGATAGATATCGTTGTAGAATTGGTGACACAGGTATAGGGTTTCGCTATTTAAAACATCGCACCTCATTGTACATCAGATTTTATTATGATCGTTGGATGTGTAAACTAGGAGAGTGGATACCTTTGCAAAGCTCGGAGGGATCTTTAGCTTCATTTGAAATTAATGTGAAGTTACCAAACAATGATATGGAGGTGGTTTTAGTTAATCAACATTGGAACTTGGCCAACTTGAGAGAGCACTTACTTATCATGGGATATGATGATCTTCATGATTTAAAATTTCGAATACGAGGGAACAAGGTAAGAGTTGTATTCTATCACTATTGTTCATGATTTGAAAATGTTTTACTCTTTTATGAATTGTCCACAGATTGGAAAGAGATTGGAAGACAAAATCAAGGTTCTTGCAGATTGGAGCATGGATGGAACTGACATTTCATTGTCATAACTCTTTTTTGTAAAGATACTGTGAAACCTGTAAACAAACCTATTTTTGCAATGAAAAATTTTTCACATTTGCTTCAAGGATATTTTGGCCACATTTTAGTTGTATCTGTAAATTCTCAAGGTTTTTCTTGAAAGAGCATTCTTATTGTTTATTTCCTTTGATGTGATCTCGAATGTCAAAGTTTTCCTTTTCAAGACTCTTATGTTTTAATTTAAGGAAAAGTCACTTCTATGAAAAAGTGGGACCCATCACTTAAAAATTCTAGAAAAGTTATAAATAGGAGTCCTCTCTCCTCATTTCTCACTTTTGCAACCACATTGAGTGTTAGAACAGTCTGCATTTGCAAGCTATGGCTTCCACCTCTGTACCTACTAAGAGTGCACGCCACAAGTTTCTAGAATTTTTGGAGGATTCAGATTACAAAGGTCAACATGACCTATATGATCTTCTCTCCAAGGTTCCTGACCTCCATGGAACCGTGCAAATGAATGCCGATGCTTTGGAGGAGCTACTTCAATATATGCAAGTTCATATATTGCGTTTCTCCATTGAAATACCACCATATGATGGAACTTGGGTTCCATGTGACCTTCTCACCTACATTCACAAAGATGATGAGGCTTTTGCAAAACGATTGAAACGGTTCCAGGCAATTGCAGAGGAAGCAGGGCACCTTCTTGATGAAACTGTGCCACTTATAAGGAAATTGAATAGGAAACGCAAGATGGGTCCAAAATATCTTTCATTCATTGCTGCCACAATTTTCTTTGTGAATGAGGAACCAGAACCAATTCCTCATGAGATCCCTCATCTTCTTACAGGTGGTTTTGTCGAGGATAAAAAGGAACCACCTCAAGAACCCTTGAATCTCCTATTAGAGAGAGAAGCTATTGAGAAAACTTATCCTCTTGGTGTGGATGATAAGTTGAAAGAAGTGCCTAAGCCATCCACCTCTTCGGAGCCAGAAGCAACTATTCCAGAGGTGGAGATTGAAACTTTTTCAGTGGTTCTTGTCGAGGGACAAGAATATTTGTTTTTACATGATGTAGAGAAGGCATTTGGGCTACGGCTTGATGAATGCCTAAGTTTGTTTTGTACTTTGTCAGAGTGTCCTTTGGATAGTACCTCTGAGTTGTTGGAGAAAAAGTGTTTGCCATTTGGTGACTCAGTGGCCGACACAATAAAATTGGTTTGCAATGACATACTCACAAGTGAACATGAACATATCACAGAAGAACAATTTAATAATGCACAAGAAAGGATATTGGAATCAAAAATTCCCTCCTCACCAGTAATCGAGCAGAGTGGGATGTCCCACTCCAGCATTAATTTACAACTTCAAGAGAGAGGAGAAGAAGAAGATAGAGTTCAAGATGTAAGTATCTTCAATTCATGTCATTCATTCTTACAAACACATGCAGCTACTAATCATAAAACTTTGTGCAGGAGGTGATTGAAGTCGACAAGTTTGCAGCAAGGAGCGGAGGTGATCGAGTGGCTCGTGGAGGTGGCTCATCCCTTGCAAACTACATTGGGAAACTTCCCAAAGACCATTTTGTAATTATCCATAAAGAGTTCAGTCCTCAGGGCCACTTCATGACATGGTGTCTAAAGGCCTTAAGTAAATTGCTTTGTTTATCAACCATTACACAGGGGAGTAATTGTATCTTTTTAGTTAAGAAATCCCTTGTAACTACAACCTTAGGTTCCAACTTCCGTGGAAAGGTCTTAGGCCAAATAGGTATATCTCTAGGTCTAGGTGTTAGAAGTGTTGATCAAATAGCAAACTCAATTTTGACTTACACCCTACCCATGGCTTTGGAGCGTCGAAAGAGAGTCATTGAGAAACTCAAAGCCAATTGATGTAAACAATTGAATTAATATCAAATTTTCACTTTGCTTTATTTACAATTGTCTCAAGTATTTCTTTTTCAGTATATTATCTAAAATTCTTTTGCACCTGCATGTGATGTATTGATGTCATGTAGGGCATTGGGAGGACCTTTAGTTTCATTCTTTTGGACTCTTGATAATATCCCTGTACTGAAATTTCTTTTTTATTTAAGGTCATGTAGGTCTTGTAGGGCATTAGGAGGCCAAATAAGGCCCTGCCACAGAAACGCGGGAGAAGGCCGTGCAAAACGTTTGCAGGGCCTTCTCCCGCGTTTCTGTGGCAGGGCCTTATTTGGTCTCCTAATGCCCTACAAAACCTTTGAAAGTGCATCAGAGGGATCATGACTAGTAAAGCTAGTTCAGGGGTAAGGTAACCATCTTGAAAATATCCATCTAGTGAAGGTTGAGTCTCATGTAAGGTAACCTTGGGCATGTCAGGACCTTTAGTTTCATTCTTTTGGACTCTTGATGGGATGCCAAGATAGTTGCTCAAAAGACCAAGATAGTTGCTCAAGATAGTTACCTTACCCCTGAACTAGCTTTACTAGTCATGATCCCTCTGATGCACTTTCAAAGGTTTTGTAGGGCATTAGGAGGCCAAATAAGGCCCTGCCACAGAAACGCGGGAGAAGGCCCTGCAAACGTTTTGCAGGGCCTTCTCCCGCGTTTCTGTGGCAGGGCCTTATTTGGCCTCCTAATGCCCTACAAGACCTACATGACCTTAAATAAAAAAGAAATTTCAGTACAGGGATATTATCACTAGATCAAAATGACAAGATAAGAAAACAATCATTCATATATGAGAGATTATCACAAGAAAACACATGGAAATGTAAAATGACTGCTCATGTTTCATTCTAAATAATGAGATTATAAATGGAATAGAGGAAAAGTGCTAATGTTTCATTGAAAATGGCAATATTTACAAAAAATCTCTTGTCCATAGAGATCAGTTACAAAACTTAGCTACGATCACCCCTAATTCTCCTAGCTAATTGTATGTCCTTCGGTTGTATAGTGACTCGCTTAGCATGGATGGCGCACAGGTTGGAATCCTCTAGCATTGATATCAAAAATGCTTCAGCTGCCTCTTGTAAAGCTTCTAAAGCTAGAGCTTGGATCCTTAACCCTGCACAATACCTTTGTAACTCTTCTTTGACCACCCTTGCAAAGGGTCTTCTAGGTATGAGAAGCTCAGCTGTCTTTTGATAGTGCCTTATCTCTGCAAATGCCTTAGTATATCTTCTTCTTCGTTGTGGTGCTCTAGCTTGTGGTGGTGGTGGTGGTCTTCGTTGGACATTTTCTTGTGGTCTTGGTTGGGGTGGTCTACGACGAGGTTGAAAGAATTTCTTCTTCCGTTGCACGCGTCTTGAGCTTTCTCCTTGTTCAGGATGTTGTTGCTGGCTTTGCTCTCTCTCTTGATCATTGGGTATGGCCCCCTGATTTGATGGTAGTGTCTTTCCCGCTACAGTAACCCTATGATTTGTAGGTATTTCTTCGTTACCCCATGGTGGCAATCTTTGACTCTCATCACTTGCTTGTGAACCTTGTTGAGACACATCCTCATGCGATTCATCAAAATCATCATCAGAAACTACCTGTCTATGAGCACGCTCCTTCACCCTTCTCTTTGTTGGTCTCTTTGGTGATGGAGGCTCATCATATGATGATGGTGGTGATTGGGGTTGATTTACGGCCTTTTCCTTGGATTGCCCATGTTCCACTTGTTCATGCAACTGTTCACTCCCAGAGGTATGGCCACCACCTGTTTCACGATGGGATGCAGAGTGCGAGACACTACGTCGCCTTTTGTGGTGATTCATCCATGGTGGCTTCTGAGTGCCTTGCACATAGCTAGGAAAGTTAATGGGATCCTTCCTTGCAGTTTGCTTTGTTCGTGCCATCCTCTATAGTGCTAGAATGTTGAAATGAGACAATGAGTCTCCTTTTATAATGTTTCACTTAAAAAGGTTTTGTTCACACCTGAATGGACAAAAAATAGTTTAAAAATTAAAAATTACCTGAAAAAATTGCAAAGAAGAGATTAGTGTGTAGCAAACCTTATGAATTATTCAGAAAATGCCATGAATGTATTAAATGACTTCACTTCCATGATGAACCCTCTCGTGTTCTTGTAGCTCGCCATTGAGCATGACGTAAAGGTCCCAATGATGACTTCCATTTTTCACTAGCTAAGTTGTGTTGATGAAATCTTGCAAGTTTTGCAACTTTCGACTCCTTGGCTCGTTCCATTGCATATGTCCTTGAAAATGCAGTACGATAAAACCAATTAAACATCTCTTCCATATAGTTTGATTGCATTGCACCACCACCATGTCGTGTGTTCTTGAAGTAAACACCTCTAGCCTTGTAATGTGACTTCTCCATTCCTTGTGTACTAAAAATCTCCAATGAACCATATCGATGCATAAAAAATGCTCCATGTGCAAATAAAATATGCTGAAATGATATAAGTACATATAACACAATCTTATCAACAAGAAAATTGAAAAAATAAGAAAACTTACAATGTAATGTGTAATATTGCTCTCTCCCCAAGATAGGATGAAACACTTTGCAAACTCCATTAATGTATCTTGAAACAACTGACGGTCATTTTTGTTGGAGCTATTAAGACTCATTAAACCTACCAACTTATCTAAGCATGACCAAACCTTCTTTCGCCTATTACTAAGGTCAATTTGAGAATCATTATCAGTGGTGATCATGCACAAGTCTTTCCATAGCTCCCTGCATTCATTTTTCTTAGGGCTTACACCTGTTCTGAAAAATTTTCTTGCCTTCTTCCCTGTCATTGACACTTGTTGCAAACTATTTTGCGATTCACCAGGTTTTTTGACAACTAGAGTTACATTACCACCATGACAACCAATCGAATTAAGCAACTCTTCCAATTTTTTGATTGCTTGTACAGATTTATCAATTGGCTTCATGGAAAATGCATATTCTATGTGGAGCTTCAATAATCTATCAAATATTCTCATGAAAGCATGCAATGTGCAAAAGTGAACATTAACTAATGGAAATGGAATAATGGGATTCCAATCTTTATCTAATGTGTCACGGTTAGGTATTTCTAACATTGGACACCTTAGCAAAGGTCTATCCCATTCCGTGGAAGTAGGTGCATCTATGTATTCATCTAAGCTAGATAGTACTTTTTGTTGTCCCTTTGTTACTTTGTAGCCTCGAGTACAAAATGGACATGGATAACGAGCAGATGCACCTTGCTTGCAACCTAACATGCATTTGATAGTTTTTAAATCCCCACCCAAGTGCCAATCTATCTCAAAATCACCCAAGTTTTCTATGTGGAGCTTTGCACCATGAATTTGAGAAAGTATTACTTTAGTGATCCATGGGGTCCTACTAAAAATCCATGAAAGAACATCATTGGATTCTTTAGGTACTTCAATAGCACCTAACCACCATATTTCTTTCTCGGATTGAACACTATATGTAGACTTAGAGCTAGAGTTACAACTTTCATCAGATATGGCATTTCTGATAGCTTCATTCATGAGTGTCAAACTCAATCTCTCCATTCGTCGTCCCTTTATAATCTGGCATTCATCTAACTTCAATATAAACTGTAATTTGGTATTACAATCTGCATAAATTAGCAAAATCTTTATAACATCAAAATACAATGTATATCAAGGTAACAATAGTGCACATACCTGGTATAGTAGATTTGTAAAATTGAACCATTGCCTGTTGAAGCCTCTCCAAATCCACGAATATGTTGTTGTACTTTGTGTAAGGAAATCCATTTCCAACTGCGCTTTTCAACTCTTTTTTGGATGTAGATAAATGATAAATAGACATAGGCATAATATCCTCTATATATAAGTAGTTTCCAAGAATACTAGTTATATCTTCATTGGACATTGACTTCTTTAGCGATACCTTGTAAGGAGATGGAAACATATTCTGTAAAATACCTTCTCTTTCTAATGAATGCTTCAAAAGGTTGTACAATGCACTGTATCCTTTAGTACTAATTCTTGCTTCATCACATACCATCTGCACGTCTCTAGGAGTGATAATATCTTGTAACTTTTTTGTGAAATCTTTAATCACTTTCTTCTTGATTAGGTTTCCTATCCGTGACTCCAAAATACTAACCACCTGCTTGTTGGTCAAACAAGAATTTAATAACTTGAATTGATCCTCTGTTGTTGATGATGCATTAACATCTTCAACGAATGACCTACATAACAAGAAAATATATATATATATATATATATATATATATATATATATATATATATATATATATATATATATATATATATATATATATATATATATATATATATATATATATATATATATATATATATATATATATATATATATATACATATAAAGTCTTCCAAAAAGAGAAACGAATACAAGCCAAACCTTATTGCAAAAACTCGTCGTTTGCGTGCTCCACCACCAATTGAAAGAGAGTCAAAGGATGTTAATGATCGTCTCCTACGTCGCATCCCAAGTGGAGTCTCTCTCAAGTGTTGGACAATGTTTTTAAATTTCTCAATTGTTCTCTCCTTTTCTTCCATATGCTTTTCAAGCTCTGCAAGCTTTTCTTGTAAAGATATGATTGTGCTTTCAAAAGTGACCAACCTTGTATGATTTAGTTGATATTGTTGAATCCAATACTCAGTAATGGCAGTTGAATGTGTAGATAATCGTTGACAATAACCTAAGAGCCCAGCTTTACCGGCACCGATGAACTGAAGTAAAGTTGAGAGGTTATGGAATGTTGGATGGTAAGAAGACATTGGATCAGGAGGGTATAATGAACCATGAGTCCAAAGATCAATATTCTTTTCTCCAGCTTCACGACGCTCATTTTGAGAGTTCACGTCATTGTTGCATTGTGTATTTGGAGCAAACTCTCTGGGCACACGAACATGGATACTTGTTGATGCTGGGGCATGAGGACGTCCTAATGTGAGGTTTGTAATAGGTGTCAACACCATCTTTTCCAACAATTAAACAATACTGAGAAAGAGACCAGAAATTTGTTTGGAAGAGATGCTAGAGCATGATTTTCTCAAGAAAAGTTTGTTTTCTTGGATGAGGATGGGTAACAGTGTGTTTTTCCACTGAGAATAGCCAAAAATGTTGAAATTTTGAAAAAGTCATTTTTTGGGTGAAGAGTAGTTACGGATTTGATGATGTGGCACTCTACTTTTGGAGGGATTTTAAAAATATTGCTTTTTCAAAAGGAAAATTAAAAACTAAACTCAAAAAAGGTCACTTCTGACATATATATTAAAAAATGAGCCCTTTCAAGTAAATAAACACTGAAATTGAGACTTAAAAAAAAAAATCATTTTTTTATTCCCATACATGCTCGAGTTTGATGATGTGGAAAGTAGATTCCCTTTCTCTCTCTCTAAAAGAAGAGAGAGAGGAGCCTAGTAAGCCTTAAAAAAAGCCTACTCCAGCCTACTAAAAAGTGCCCTATTAAATGCACTTTGTCCCCTTAGACAACAGCAGAATGAGGCTTAATCCCTGAAAATTAGGGATCCTTACAAGGCCCATGCAGGGTTCACCCTTTTTCCTAATGGCTTATGTACCATCACAACTTAGACATAAGCTTGAACCAAAGGCTGAAAAATATGTGTTTATTGGGTATGATGAAAGCAGATGGATTATAGGCTATGGAGTCCTTTAAGTAAACAATTTATTGTTTCCAAAGATGTGACATTTGATGAACAGAAGAGTTGGTATGCAGATAAAGATTGTAATCTTGAAACATTTGAAGAAGAGGTAAGAAGAAGTGAAAGAGGTAAATCACATATGCAGGTAGATGGAGATGAAGAACATATGCAAGCAAGCACATCCAGAGTTGGATCATATAGAAGAAATGAAGATGTACCAAGATTTGATGAAGAAGTATATCCAGATATACATGGAGTGTGAACCAAGAAGATCAACCAGAATAAGGAAACAACCTACAAGGTATTCTTATGATACTTCTTATTTGACTCAGAAGAACTATGCTTACATAATTAAGGAAGATGAAGAACCTCAAAGCTATGATGAAGCAAAAGGTAAGAGACAATGGGAAGAAGCAATGAAGGAAGAATTTGATGCACTTGAAGAAAAGAAAACTTGGAATCTTGTTCCAAAACCTAATGGTAAGAAAGTGATTGGAAATAAATGGATTTACAAAATAAAGAAGCATGCAGATGGAAGAATAGCCAGATACAAAGCTAGATTGGTGGTTAAAGGCTATGCTCAAACTCATGGCATAGATTATGATGAGACATTTAGTCCTGTGGCAAAGATGTCAACCATAAGGACAATCATTGCTATTGCAGCATCAAAAGAATGGACATTGAATCAATTGGATATAAAGAATGCATTTTTGAATGGATATATATCAGATGAGGTTTACATGGAGCAACCTCAAGGGTTTGCAGATTACAAGTTTCCAAATTATGTTTGCAGATTGAGAAGAGCACTTTATGGATTAAAGCAAGGTCCAAGAGCTTGGAATTATAGACTTGTGAAGTATATTAATGATCTTGGATATCAGAGTTCAAAGGCAGATGCAAGTTTACTTATCAAAAGAACAAATGAAGGTATGATCTACATTTGTATTTATGTAGATGACATTATAATCATAGGTACTTCAAATGAAGGAATCAAGGAGGTGAAGAGACTACTTGAGAAGGAATTCAAGATAAGTGATCTAGGAAAATTGTCATATTTTCTTGGAATGGAAATCACTTATGGAGAACATGGCATATATGTATCACAAGAAAGGTATCTTTTGAATCTTCTAAAGAAGTTTGACATGAAGAATTGCAGAGAGGCATCAACACCACTAGAGGTCAATCATAAACTCACTAGATATGATGGTGCAGAGTTCAAAGACATGAGGAAGTATCAATCTTTAGTGGGAATCTTGATTTATGCTACACTAACAAGACCTAATCTTAGTTATGCAGTGGGAGTTCTTTCTCAGTTCATGCATTGTCCAAAGGATCCACATTGGATTGCAGGTCAAAGAGTTCTTAGTTATATCAAAGGAACTTTGAAGGAAGGATTATATTATCCTTTTACATCAGATATAAGGTTGAGAGCATATAGTGATTCAAATTGGCCAAGAAGTCAGGATGACAGAAGGTCAACTCATGGCTATATGATATACATTGGAGAAAAACTTGTGAGTTGGTGTTCAAAGAAGCAACATACAGTGGCTTTATCATCAACAGAAGCTGAGTACAAAGGACTTGTGGAAGCAGCAAAAGAAATGATATGGATGCAGACTTTGTTCAAAAGCTTGGATATTGATCAAGGTATACCTATTAGACATGGAGCTTGAAGTGGTGTACACTTCTACAAAAGATCAGAGATGGCAGGAATAAAAGAGAAGAAGAATACATGAAGAAGTTAGAGCATGCTAATTAGTGATTGAGCGGGAGCTATTGGGTCTTCACTCACTAATTAGACATGAATATATGAAGATATATCAAGGAAGAAGAAAGGCAAGGAGAAGTGAAGGCAAAGCACTCAGAAAACTAAGCCTAACTGAAGGGATAAATTCACTCTTGTAATTTAGTGTAAAATTAAAAGTCTATTCTTGACATAGAACTTCAAAACTTACGAGTCTGAGTCTAGGAGTATGTAAACCATATGTATATAAGTTAATTTGAGTTGAAAAATATGTAGTAGAACTCAATTTTGTAATCCTTATGTGAATAGAGAAAAGTCGGGTTTTTCTGAGAGAAAAGTAGAAGAGAAACTACTCAGTATATGAAAGTTTTCCATGGCTATGAGCAGAATGGAGTCAAGCCATTTTGTATACATCTTCTCTGATATAAAACACATGTTTGTGTAGAAGTATTTGATTTAATTCCTCTTGTACATTGAGTTCTAAGTGATTTCATATCAGTGTGTAAGTTGTTGACAGTTACGAGGTTTCTCGTGCACTTTTTCCTGATCTTCTTAAGGTCAGATCTAATAGTACACTGTAAAGTTTTTAATGAGTGATAGCTCATTTTCAAGCTACTACCTTCAACTACAATTGGTCAAAATATTTTTACAAAACGGGTTGCATACTCGGAGAAATGAGTCTAACAGTGAAGGTATGTCAAATCGATGGTCATTTTTTAGATTTCAGACATAGTGCAAATGTTGAAGTGAATTCAGAAGAATTTGAAGTTGTTACTTGAAAGTTTTGCTTGATATGTGTTGCTTTACATTAGCAAGAACTTCTATTAGCAAGTGATCAAAGGAATTTACAAAGATCAAGCTAATACAGATCAAATTTGAAGCTTGAAGAAAAGGCGTAGATTTCTAAGAAGTAAATTTTTGAATTTCACTAAGCTCAGTGATAAAGGTTTCAAATTCAGAGTATTGCTAAGATAATGATGGTTATGGAGGTATTCTAATATCATTTTAGCTTAGTTCTTGTGGTGTTTTATACACCAACAAGTGTATCAGAGCAGAAAGGTCCTCAAGAGTGAAAGGAGGAGCAGATACAAGAGGAATTGAAGAGTTCTTCATTAAAGAAGGTGAAAGATGAGGTGTTGAACAACAAAAGACATCAGAGGATTACTTCAAAGTTATTCTCAAGGGTAAAGATCTACAAAAGGTACCATTCTTAAACTTTATACTCACAAGTTGAAGCAGAAGCAAGAAGACTATGGCAGATCATGTATCTATTGACAAATTGGACAGAGATAATTATCCTGCTTGGGTAGTGAGAATGGAAGCCTTACTTATGAGTAAGGATCTAATGGTATATGTGACAGGTGAATAAGAAAAACCTAAATTTGAAGATGAGAGTCAACCAAGGAAGGAAGAACTAGAAGTTTTGAAGCTATGGCAGAAGAGAGAAACAAGTGCAAGGGCTTATATATATAACACTATCATAGATCATTTGTTACCACATATCAGAGGATTAGAAACAGCTGAAGATATATGGAATGCTTTGGAAGATCATTTTCAAAACACTACTAAAGCTAGGAAGGCTAGCTTATGGTCAGAGTTCACCACATTTAAGAAAAAGCAAAGTCAGAGCATTAGTGATTATGTCACTAGGATGAAGGACTTGGCAGATAGCCTTGGATCTATTGATGAGGATATTGAAGATCATAGGTTGATAGCACAATTGCTTGTAGGATTGAGAGGAGATGAAAGGTGGAAACCTTTTGTACTCTCAACTGAATTTTCATTAAATCATTATGTGCCACAATTGAATCAATTACTTGGATTGATGCTCACATTTGAGCAAGACTTGAAGTCAGATGGAGATAAAGGATATAATTCTGCTATGTATGCAAAGAATAAAAAGAAAAATGAGAAAGGTAAAGCAAAGGATGAAGAAGAGGTTACTACTCAAGTAAATTATGCAAGAGGAAGAGGTATTAGAAGAGGTAAAGGTCGAGGAAATGGAAGAGGTAGAGGTAATCAGAACAATAACAAGAAGACATGCTGGATTTGTGGATTGAGCAATCATCTAGCATATGATTGTTGGCATAACCAACAAGGATCAAATCAAAATCACAGCAATAATGGCAGAGGAAGAGGTGGAAGGTTTCATAATCAATTTCAAATAGGAAGAGAGAGTTCAAGAGGAAGTCTTGGTAGAGGTGGTGGAAGAAATTGGAATCAGAATCAGTCTTATAATACTACCTACTACAACTATGCAAATGATACACAGAATGACAATCATACAACATTGATGATGAATTCAATAAGTACATCAGAGAAGGAGGATCTCAAGGTATTCTATATTGACTCTGGTTGTTCAAATCATTTGTCAGGTAATATAGAAATGTTGTCAGAATTGGAAGAAGGTAATTCAAGTCATACAGTACAAACAGGTGACAATACAAAACATAATGTGCATTCAATTGGAAAAGTGAAGTGCAGAAGTGGAGCTGATTTGCTAACAAATGTTTTGTATGTTCCAACAATACCAAAGAATCTAATTAGTGTGGGACAAATAGTGGAAAAAGGTTTTCAAGTCATATTTACAAATGAAGGGGTATTGTTGAAGATCCAGAGGATGGATACAATCAAATTGTTTGTGGTAAAAAGGAAGGTAGACTTTTTACTCTCAAAGTGCAAGGGAATGTTGGTCAAGCCTTGATCACACATGGTGATGGAGTACTTACAGAGTTAGATCTCTGGCATAAGAGGTTAGGACACTTCAATGAAAGAGGAATTAAAACCATGGTGGAGAATCAATCTGTAATAGGGCTACCAAATGTAAAAGTTCAACATATGATCTACAAATGTGAAGCTTGTCAGATGGGAAAGGCACATAGATTATCATTTTAGAAGAAAGGTTTCAAGCATTATGGTTTGCTAGAACTCATACATACAGATGTATGGGGACCAACAAAAGAAGGATCAATCAATGGGTCTAGGTATTATGTTCTTTTCATTGATGATGCTACAAGGTGGATAACCATTTATGTTCTAAAGGAAAGATCAGAAGTATTTGGAGCTTTCAAACATTTTCATGCTTATGCAGAAAGAGTTACAGGTCAAAAGATCAAGAGGTTAAGGTCTGACGAAGGGGGAGAATACTTCTCCCAAGAGTTCAATAATTATCTTTGGAATGCATGTATCAAGAGAGAAATAACTTGTAGGTATACACTTCAACACAATGGGGTGGCATAAAGGAGGAATAGAACATTGGTTGAGTTTGCAAGAGCAATGTTAAAAGAAAAGAATTGCCCTAATTATCTTTGGGCTGAGGTTGTAAATACAGCTACATATCTTGTGAATAGGTTACCATGTGCAGCTCTAAATGGGATGACCCCTTATGAAGCATGGTGGGGTAAGAAACCAACACTTGATCATTGTAAAGTCTTTGGATCAATTTCCTATGCTTATGTACCATCACAACTTAGACATAAGCTTGAACTAAAGGCTGAAAAATATGTGTTTATTGGGTATGATGAAAAGCAGATGGATTATAGGCTATGGAGTCCTTTAACTAAACAATTTATTGTTTCCAAAGATGTGACATTTGATGAACAGAAGAGTTGGTATGCAGATAAAGATTGTAATCTTGAAACATTTGAAGAAGAGGTAAGAAGAAGTGAAAGAGGTAAATCACATATGCAGGTAGATGGAGATGAAGAACATATGCAAGCAAGCACATCCAGAGTTGGATCATATAGAAGAAATGAAGATGTACCAAGATTTGATGAAGAAGTATATCCAGATATACATGGAGTGTGAACCAAGAAGATCAACCAGAATGAGGAAACAACCTACAAGGTATTCTTATGATACTTCTTATTTGACTCAGAAGAATTATGCTTACATAATTAAGGAAGATGAAGAACCTCAAAGCTATGATGAAGCAAAAGGTAAGAGACAATGGGAAGAAGCAATGAAGGAAGAATTTGATGCACTTGAAGAAAAAAAAACTTGGGAACTTGTTCCAAAACCTAATGGTAAGAAAGTGATTGGAAATAAATGGGTTTACAAAATAAAGAAGCATGCAGATGGAAGAATAGCCAGATACAAAGCTAGATTGGTGGTTAAAGGCTATGCTCAAACTCATGGCATAGATTATGATGAGACATTTAGTCCTATGGCAAAGATGTCAATCATAAGGACAATCATTGCTATTGCAGCATCAAAAGGATGGACATTGAGTCAATCGAATATAAAGAATGCATTTTTGAATGGATATATCAGACGAGGTTTACATGGAGCAACCTCAAGGGTTTGCAGATTACAAGTTTCCAAATTATGTTTGCAGATTGAGAAGAGCACTTTATGGATTAAAGCAAGCTCCAAGAGCTTGGAATTATAGACTTGTGAAGTATATTAATGATCTTGGATATCAGAGTTCAAAGGCAGATGCAAGTTTACTTATCAAAAGAACAAATGAAGGTATGATCTACATTTGTATTTATGTAGATGACATTATAATCACAAGTACTTCAAATGAAGGAATCAAGGAGGTGAAGAGACTACTTGAGAAGGAATTCAAGATAAGTGATCTAGGAAAATTGTCATATTTTCTTGGAATGGAAATCACTTATGCAGAACATGGCATATATGTATCAAAAGAAAGGTATCTTTTGAATCTTCTAAAGAAGTTTAACATGAAGAATTGTAGAGAGGCATCAACACCACTAGAGGTCAATCATAAACTCAGTAGATATGATGGTGCAGAGTTCAAAGATATGAGGAAGTATCAATCTTTAGTGGGAAGCTTGATTTATGCTACACTAACAAGACCTGATCTTAGTTATGCAGTGGGAGTTCTTTCTCAGTTCATGCATTGTCCAAAGGATCCACATTGGATTGCAGGTCAAAGAGTTCTTCGAGATATCAAAGGAACTTTGAAGGAAGGATTATATTATCCTTTTACATCAGATATAAGGTTGAGAGCATATAGTGATTCAGATTGGGCAAGAAGTCTGGATGATAGAAGGTCAACTCATGGCTATATGATATACATTGGAGAAAAACTTGTGAGTTGGTGTTCAAAGAAGCAACATGCAGTGGCTTTATCATCAACAGAAGCTGAGTACAAAGGACTTGTGGAAGCAGCAAAAGAAGTGATATGGATGTAGACTTTGTTCAAAAGCTTGGATATTGATCAAGGTATACCTATTATACATGGAGCTTGAAGTGGTGTACACTTCTACAAAAGATCAGAGATGGCAGGAATAAAAGAGAAGAAGATTAGATGAAGAAGTTAGAGCATGCTAATTAGTGATTGAGGGGGAGCTGTTGGGACTTCAATCACTAATTAGACATGAATATATGAAGATATATGAAGGAAGAAGAAAGGCAAGGAGAAGTGAAGGCAAAGCACTTAGAAAACTAAGCCTAATTGAAGGGATAAATTCACTCTTGTAATTTAGTGTAAAATTAAAAGTCTAGTGTTGACATAGAACTTCAAAACTTACGAGTTTGAGTCTAGGAGTATGTAAACTATATGTATATAAGTTAATTTGAGTTGAAAAATATGTAATAGAACTCAATTTTGTAATCCTTATGTGAATAGAGAAAAGTCGGGTTTTTCTGAGAGAAAAGTAGAGGAGAAACTACTCAGTATATGAAAGTTTTCCATGGCTATGAGCAGAATGGAGTCAAGCCATTTTGTACACATCTTCTCTGATATACAACACATGTTTGTGTAGAAGGATTTGATCTAATTCCTCTTGTACATTGAGTTCTAAGTGATTTCATATCAGTGTGTAAGTTAGTTGACAGTTACGAGGTTTCTGGCGCACTTTTTCTTGATCTTCTTAAGGTCAGATCTGATAGTACAGTGTAAAGTTTTTAATGAGTGATAGCTCATTTTCAAGCTACTACCTTCAACTACAAGTGGTCAAAATATTTTTACGATGGGATGCATACTCGGAGAAATGAGTCTAACAGTGAAGGTATGTCAAATGGGTGAAGTCATTTTTTAGATTTCAGACATAGTGCAAATGTTGAAGTGAATTTAGAAGAATTTGAAGTTGTTACTTGAAAGTTTTGCTTGATATGTGTTGCTTAACGTTAGCAAGAACTTCTATTAGCAAGTGATTAAAAGAATTTACAAAGATCAAGCTAATACAGATCAAATTTGAAGCTTGAAGAAAAGGCGTAGATTTTTGAGAAGTAAATTTTTGAATTTCACTAAGCTCAGTGATAAAGTTTTCAAATTCACAGTATTGCTAAGCCAATGATGGTTATGGAGGTATTCTAATATCATTTTAGCTTAGTTTTTGCGGTGTTTTATACACCAACAACCATCATGAGTAGGTACCTCATATGAACTCTCTAGCTTTTGGCCTTGGCTATCCCCCAAGCAAGGAACTTCTCGTTCTTGCAAGCATGCACATCTCTGGAATATAACAATTTATGCAATAATACATTTAAAAACTTTCATTATTTTTCTTGATTAGACCATTGCATGCCATCACAGACACGTAATCATACTTTCTTTTGGCAAATCATTTATGCATGAACACAAACATGGAGACATTCCTTGCATACTGGGAAGTGGATGTGAGAACGGGAAAATGATTCAAGTCCTTAGCCATCCCTTTCAAAGACAGTGCAAGTGAAGGGCTCTTGAGGATGAGAATCACTAGGTTGTGGAGTATAAAAATAAGTGTAAGGCTAGAAGAGGAATTCATTCGCCAAAGGTGATGAAGGTTTTGTAGGTGGAGGTGAAGAGAAGCTGTTTTCAATGTCTTTTTATAACATCAGAGAGGTGTCCAAGAGGCTTTCCTAGGGATCATTGAGACTGGATCTCACTTCTTTGTGATTGAACCCTACTCGTTAGCCACACAACTCAATGAGAAACATATTTATGACTTGCAAACAATCACTCTACGATAGGTTTCAATAGGTGTTCGAATTATATATTCTAAATAGAGGGTTTGGGCTCTTTATTGTAGTGCATGGTTGGGGCGATACAAGTGAAGGTAGAAAAAGGTCCCCTTTGGCAGCATGATGATGTGTCTCTGTGCGGGGACTCCTATTTTGACAACCACACAATTAACCACTCTTTAAAGCATTCCCACGTGCTTCCCCTTTACAATCTAACCTTGCAACATTCAAAATATGAAATAAACCATCGGTGCATGTCATGTTGGTGTATTTGGCCTACCTCTTCAATGCTCAATGCACCGACTAAGCATTGGAAATTATCCATCCAATCTCGAAATTGTGCGGTCACCATCCATCCTTGCAAACCTCACTCAATATATGACCTCTTGTGCATATTACATCGACTAAGCATTGGACCTTATCCACTTATCACATTCTCACCTCGACCTCCATAGCTAAAACCATGCGTGGACGACATTGTGATATGGGCACGATCCTCGGAATCAATGCCAAAGATGTTGAAGTAGACTCGCTAACGTGATAGCAAAGAATGATTCACTAGCTTCAAGGGGCTTGGATCAAAAGTCCGAATATCAATTCGAGTAGGGACCTGACTAAGAGCATGTAGGCATGGCTTGAAAAGGATGTGGATCCCAAAAGAAGCACTCAAGAGAGTTACCACGATAAACATGCACCAAACAATGCAAAAGCAGTCCTCTTAGGTGGAGATGGGATTCGAGCACCTCAAGCACACCATGCAAGTTCCAAATGAAATAAGAGATAAGAGAAAGATACACATGAAGCATGAAGTACACATGAAGCATGAAGTACGAAATTTCCATTCAAAATGACTAAGAACTTCTAATAATTAGGGTTTCATTAGCTTTTACATCAAGATTAATGACCGTGTCCCAAAACTCCTTCGCCGTTAGAAAATGGAGCATTGTTACAATTCTTTGGTTTTTTGAATAAAACAATGCACTTGCAAAGAGTAGACGTGATAAAAAGTAAACCACTTTGCCCAACGATTGCTTTCTTCCTTATTGTTGGGTTTTGTTTTTCAAGTGATTTGATATTCATTGATTTGTATGGCCCCATGCTTGTGCTTCCAAAGGATAGATTGAATTTTTTTTGTGGGACTCCTACTTACTCTCTTTAGCAAACAAGAATCCACATCTGCAAAAGAGAAAACAAAGTGATCCATGTTCTTTCCATGACCTATTGTTCAACGACTTATCTCGAGAATTGGAGCTACGTTATGCAACCATTCTAAACTCATAAACATTGCTAGTGGTAAAAAGATCTAGGATTGGCAAAGAATAGGCTAGATAAAGTAGGTACTATCAAGGTCATATAATTTAATGAGAATTAGTGCAAGATTTGAATCCAACTCTATGTCTCTCTCGAAAAAGACGCTTCTGTGAAATCTATATCATGCATACGGCTGCAGCGGCCGGCATAGCGGAACTTACTTTTCAAGTCCGCAAAGATTGACTCGTTGAAGGAGACCATGACCCGTCGGCACTCGGCAGATGGGGGCCGCAAGGAGAAAAGTGCTCAGGCAGTCAAGCCGGGCGTATGTAGCGTCGGTGAGTAGTACCTTATCATTCATATGAAGATGGTCTAATACAAATCAATGACGTGCCGTATGCGCTTCCAGTAGAACCTTTACATCTGTGTACGTATAACAGTTTCTTCGTTGGTGGTATTCAGCGCGAACGTGACTCCGCGTTTAACAATTTCTTCTCAGAAGCATTCAGATGTCCACAGACAAACAATAGAAAAGAAGTTGCCAAGGTGTCCGCATGTGCGTATATGTGTGCAGATTAAAGGTGCGATTTAACACAGAAGTAACATTTTGGTCAATATGTTCTTCTCAAAAACGTTCAGATGTCCACGTCGAATAAGGTAATAGATCATCTGTCTACATATATACAAAAACTTAGGAAATATATTGCCTCACGTTCTACAGAGAATTTGGAGTAGATGATAATAAGACTTAAGGTGTAACGTGATCGAGCTATCGGTACGTAACCTATGTAGTACTAAATGATACAGATATCTGTAATGCAGATCAATTGATACGTCCATCGTAATATTTATTTTCTATATCTTATCGTGCTTATGTTCCGTGACAACTCTCTCATTTAGTTTCCTTTTTGCTTTGTGTTTTTCGTTTAAACTGATATTAAATCACGAATCAGGTTGAAACTTCACGTTCACAAGTTCGTTATCTTTCCTTGAGAAATAACTTTCGCCATGTCAACGAGCTTCAAAACTAAGAACATGGCTGATGGTACCAAACTGCGTGCTTGTCGATCATTGATATTCTTGTGTTTGTCATGAATCTCCTCCGCAAGTGATAACTTCGATGACATGATCCCAGTCTCTGTAACTTGCCCTTAAAAGAATCTTAACAACATGTTGAATTCTTTAGTCATATGATTTACTGATATTTATCCACCTCCTCTATTCTTCCATTGTTTCTCATTCTCTTGTGATTAATTATTTGATTGTGATTGCTTTCTTTACATTGCAAGGGATTCACATCTGTTTTGTTACGCAATTTCTGTATACTATCGTGCCCCGGCTACATGCTACCTCCGTCATAGAGTCTGCTTTCGTTGTACCTTAATCAGTTATGGTTTTCATGAACGTAAATTAATCGCAATCCAGTCTTCAGGAGCGACTTTACATTTATGAATTCTCTGTCCTGATGCATCTCTTCTGAGGATTTGAATCTTTCATTGACAAATGACTTTTACATTTTCCGTGGACTTGGAAACTAACAATATGTTTCGTGGCCCTGGGCGAATCGCTTGCCTCACTGGGTGAATCTTTCGTGGCCCTGGGCGAATCGCAGTTTGTCAAAGTTTCCATTTTCCCGGTGCTAACTTTGATAACTGTGTGCTTGATTGTTTTCCTTGTCTTCATCATCGATTCCCTCATCAGCAGACATTTTCAATGTGCATGCTGACTTTCTGGCTCAGAAGAAGGCGCCAAAATGCATAAAATGACATGTGATGGGGCTTGGATGTACTGCGTTTACTTGGATGTACTGCGTTTACTTGATTCCGATTTCCAATCCTTATCGCGAAGAGTTGTTTGATAGGTTATTGTGTTCTCATTGTTTTTTTTTTAATAAAAGGAGGTTCGGCCTTGGCCTATTCTCCCGGACTTTAATTAAAATAAATAAGAAAAGTTACAAGTGAATGGGACTAGTGCTCATGAGTCGGATAAATCTATCATCTCCTTCATGTGGGACCCATTTGGGTTTCAACTTGTTGTTTTTGAGAAGATAGATACAATGATGTTTAAATGGTGGAGATCTCTTATCTCGGGAGATTCTTTTACCTAGAAGAAACAAGGATTTCTCGATCGACCATTCCTTAGGAGTTTGGCCAAAATTGACCGCACATCGCTCCCTCCAAATCTTCCAAAGAGTCTCACCTCTGATGGCATTCCACAGTCTTGTTGAGCAGCCAACTGCCTCGGCCAACAACGCTTGTTGCCAATTGATTTGGTTCTTAAGTCTCAGTACCTGCGTCACGTGATGCCAGATAACATGGGATTTGGGGCAATCGAAAAACAAGTGAACTAAATCTTCGATGCATCGATGGCAATGCTTGCACCATGGTGGCACAACACAAATTTTGTTAGCCCTTGCATTGGACCAGATACCTTTATGCAAGATCTGCCACATGAGAACGGACTTTTTTATCTCAGTTAGGGGGTGCCAAATAGACATGAACTTTAGTTCCCATCGAAGTTTGGTCCAAGAAAGGCACCACCTCTTGTTAAGAGTGTGATGGACATCTAAGTTCTCTTTGAGGTTGGGGATTCTAGCAAGTTTCTTACCAGTGCTCCATTTGAGGCCCTCCAGGCAAGGAAGATCCTGACCGTAGAGAAGGCGGGTGGTTGAGCGGTCCCAAGCTAAGCACCTGTCTTGAAGAACCGTCCATTCCTCGAAGGTAACTCTAAGTCTCGGGTCTATGTCTTCGAACCTAATCCACTAGCTGGTCTCTTGTTTCCAGAGTTGTTTCCACTGTTTGAACCCCTTGTTCCATAGACGCTTTGCAGTTTGGAGGTTCCAAGACTCCACCCCCCTAATGCCATTGATCGGGAACCAGATAGAGTCATTTTGTCTTATCCCAGCCGCCCACTTCCACTCCTCATTGATTCTGATGAATTGTTTGGCCTTGTTCCAACTCTTCCATAACGAACATACGAGGCTAGAGCCTTTAGGGGACACCAGGTGGGGGGAGAACAGAAGCGTGAGAATCCCAACATCCTTCCAACCTGGAAGGCCAATTAAGGTAAGGTCTTCCCTGTTTCTTAAAATCAATTTAGCCCAAGAGGACTCACTATTGCTCCAAGCCTTAATAAGCCACTTTGCCGCCAGCTTGTCAGCCAACCCAACGATATCCAAAATTCCGAGGCCCCCTGAGTCTTTCGAGCTAATGCAAGTTTCCCATTTGATTTTGGGAATCCCCCTCCTATTGGGGTCCCCAGTCCATAGGAAGTTTCTGCAGATTCCTTCCACTTTGGCCAAGTCTTTCTCCTTAGGTCTCCAACACGAGATAAAGTAAATAGTTGTAGACAACATAAATGTGTTAACAACCATAGCACGCCCTGCCAAGTTGACTTGCATATCTTTCCAATGATTTAGTTTGCTATCCAGTTTTGATAGCACCCAGTTCCATCGTTGGCCCATTGAGATGTCGAATCCCATCGGAATGCGGAGGAGACGGAAGACTTGACCTCTAGGGATAACCTGACACCCATGATCTAACAACAGTTGGGGTGTAGGTCCGCTGATTGCTCTAAAAGCAGTTTTAGCATGGTTGATTTTTGAACCTGACGCCGTACAAAAGGTGTCGATGCACCTCCAGAACACCTCAATGCTGTTCATATCGTTATGCACAAAGGCATTCATGTCATCTATTGTGTTCTCATTGTTCAGGGCCGGTGAGTCGAACAATATTAAAAGCTCTCTATATACCGCGGCGTTGTCCCACGCATTGACTCGACTGCTCCGTCTCTCTCGATTGCTTGGGTATTTTGACAGATCCACATACACAGGAATCACTGTGTAAAACTACACTCTACGTCACACACGTGATTACATCCGGAGACGCAATGGATAAATCTATTCACAGAAGACAGCACATGGCCTACTGGCATATCGTCTGCGTGTCACACTTTGTTTCAGATACGGAGGAACTGCGGAAAAACTAAATAGCTTGAATGGAACATAAAGGAATCATGACCACGTCAATCCTTATATCACATTGGGAAGCACAAATCTCTTAAAATAATACAGACACTAGCGATGGAAGCTTAAAGGTGACCTAGCTTATAGTCTGTACAAGGCTCTACGTCAACTGCAGAGAACCTGAAATAGCTCTCCATTCAGAATAAGCATAAAAGCGGTGCAGTATGAAACGAGAATGCTAGACATGATATTGAAACCAGCGGCACATTGAACAATATTTCATCGTCTGAGTAAGGATTCCTGTAGCTATTCAGGATGTGCTTAGACGGTGAGACTTAGGCATCGAACTTGATCTTAAATGATTACAAGGGAAAAATCCATTTTCGAAGACAATGGCTTCCAAGAATTATTGTGATTATACAGTTCAAAGTTTTTTAACAAACTTTAGATTGAATATGACCATATAGAAATTTATTATAATTTAGGTTGCACAAAGCATGCATCACCATCTATGAGCCATAGTTCTTGGCCAAAGCATGATAATAACTTTAAAACTGATATAAGAGGCATCCTAGATGCCCATACATGGGCACTATTTCTTGCACATTGAAGGCTCAAGTCTCAAAGCTCAATACTGAGGATCCAAGTCCTCAATTGTATGTAGATACCTCAATCACTTAGGATCAATGTGGATTAATGACATGCCATGAAATGTAAATGAATCTGAATAGCATATTGTGTCACAAATTATAGCATAGTCAATGTATACAACATACTTTATAAGACATTATAGAATAGTGTGTGCAAAAATAAAATCAATTTGGAATGTATGAATAACTTGAACTATATATATGGAAAAATCATAATCCTTCGATGAATGATGGAACAACTTATGATTGATGAGAACCTAAATGAAACTTTTCATAATATATTTTAGGTTATTATGTCTTTAAATTTTAGATCACTACAAGAAGTAACACTCTATAGTGACTACTGACACAACACAATTTCATCACTAATCAATTGCACATTTCATCGTATATAGCATCACAAGCCGATCATCATTTATACAAGGCCTTTATTGACATGAATAGTGATGTTATTATCCAAACATAAATAGCATTGCATAAGGGATGTTGTTGCTTATGTGATATTGAAAAAGCATCCATATATTGGGAAGAACTCACATAAGCGACAAAAATAATGAGCATCACTTATGTGATGGTTGTGACATCGCTTATGCGGCACTCATAACAATTGCATCTCTACTCATTTATATGATACTATTACATCACCTATGCAATATTCATTTTTATCGAAACAAAAAACAGCACATCACACATTTGTGACTCATTCTACGTGCATTTGATCAAAGCGCAACCAATGTTCATATCTACAGTATGCAATCCATCTCTCTCTCTCTCTCTCTCTCTCTCTCTCTCTCTCTCTCTCTCTCTCTCTCTCTCTCTCTCTCTCTCTCTCTCTCTCTCTCTCTCTCTCTCTCTCTCTCTCTCTCTCTCTCTCTCTTTCTCGCCCTCTATCTCTCTCTCTCTATTTCTCTCTCTCTCTCTCTCTCTCTCTCTCTCTCTCTCTCTCTCTCTCTCTCTCTCTCTCTCTCTCTCTCTCTCTCTCTCTCTCTCTCTCTCTCTCTCTCTCTCTCTCTCTCTCTCTCTCTCTCTCTCTCTCTCTCTCTCTCTCTCTCTCTCTCTCTCTCTCTCTCTCTCTCTTTGTGTTCTTCTCTCTCTCTCTCTATCTCTCTCTCTCTCCCTCTCTCTCTTTTGTCTCTCTCTCTCTCTCTCTCCCTCCCTCTCTCTCTCTCTCTCTCCCTCTATTTCGCTTATCAAAGAAGCTCATCGAGCGAAGTAGATGATACACATACACATACACATACATGTACGCATACACATACATGTACGCATACACATACATGTATGCATACGAATATGCATATGCATACGCATGCGCATACGCATACGCATACGCATATGCATACACATACGCATACGCATACGCATAGGCATACGCATACACATACGCATACACATACGCATACGCATACGCATAGGCATACGCATACGCATACGCATACGCATACGCATACGCATACGCATACGCATACGCATACGCATACGCATACACATACACAGACACACACACATACACATACACAGACACGTAGACATAGAAATACACAGACACCCACACATAGAAATACACACACACATACACATAGAAATACACAGACACATACACATACACATACACATACACATACACATGCACATGCACATACACATGCACATGCACATGCACATACACATGCACATGCACATACACATGCACATACACATACACATACACATACACATACACATACACATACACATACACATGCACATACACATACACATACACATACACATACACATACACATACACATACACATACACATACACATACACATACACATACACATACACATACACATACACATACACATACACATACACACACACACATGCACATGCACATGTACATGCACATGCACATGCACATGCACGTGCACATGCACATACACGTTGTCGTCGAGATTTTCTCTCCTCTCTCACTTATGAAGGCCTACAAAAAACATATTTGGTGAAGGTAGCCAGAATTCCCCGAGAAGTCCAGGATGCATCAAGGATGTCAAAGGAAGGTCACATACAAAGTTTCAAAGAAATCAAGAAAGTCCATGGTAGCGGTCAAAGCTGGTCAAAGTTGGGAAATTAGGGCAAAAATTTCATTGTCACCAAATTAGATGAAAATCCATATACTTGTAAAGATTGTCAAAGGCAGTCTATAGCCCAAATTTCAGCAGAAAATGGATTTTGTAGCACATTGATATGCTATGTTCATTTCGTAAAAATGTAATTTTTCTAGTTTGACCCTACAAATTCTTGTATAGAAAATTATGTTAGCCATATGGTTTGGCATGTATAAAGACCATATGTGGCTACATATTTGTATAAAGTTTCAAGGCTATCCGAGCTTCCTAGACACCTTAATGCCACCTTGCAAGCTTCCAAATGTAGTCAAACTTGTACAAGTTAGATTCAGATGGGAGTTTTTTCTGCATATTCCTGAAGGAGATCTTTGGAAACATAGTGCTACAATGTTTCATCTTCATCAAAGCCTATTTGGAGGGTCAAAGAGTACAAAGTCCAGTTTTCAAGGTCACCGCAATTTTCTAGAATAAGAAAATTGAAGGCTTGAATGTCTGCCATATGTCAAAATATGATTGAACCATGTTGTACGGTCAAGATGAGCTCATATTCAAGGGTGGAGATGCACTAAAGCATAAAGGAAGGAGGATCCACGAATTTTTTCCATAAAAGAAGACCTTTTTTACAATCAAAGATCAATAATGCAGCATTTCTCCAAAAATAGTGGCTTATCTTATCCGAATCGATGTCAGCACTCATCCGACGGTCCAGATCATCCCCAGATCCAATGGTGGAGAATGAGGGTGCCTAAATTTCACTCCTTTACACTAGATTTGATAGAAAGAACAATTCCAAGCCATTGATTTGATTAATCAAATGGTTGTAATCAAAAGTAGTGATCCTAGAGTTGAGACTTGATTTCTCTAGATCCAAGGGCCCAAATTCATTCATAAAACTATATAAACCCCCCTCCAAACTCCTAGAGATCATTGTTAGGCATCCATAGGGCTCATGCTAGCTTACGGTTTCCTTGAGACGATCACCCTCGGTTGAGCGAGTGAGGATCCAAGGTGAGCTAGTATGAGTATAGAACCTAGTTTCAAATTTAAGTTAGAACTCCTATCTAGGATAGGCTCTTGAAACCAGCATCTCTATCTTGACTCACCCTCGGTGGAGCGTGTGAGTGAGTTAGAGCTGATTTTAATGAGTCTTAGACTTCTTTAGTTAGACGTTACGAGCCTAGACAGACATAGGGTCACTGGAGTGGAACTCACCTTCTTACGTGTGACATTCGGTTGAACTGTCATGGTTTGAGGGTCGGAACCACCTTTGATCAGTAGACTGCTTAGCATGACGTACCACGACGATATTTTACATGTAACTTAATTCAAATCCTTTTAATTCATGTCACTTGTCACTTGTCTCTTGTCTCCTCTCTCAGTCTCTTAAGTATTTTTACATGTCTTCTATTTCTTCTATGTGTGAGAAGGCTCCGCAGTATTGCGTTGAACCAGTGAGGCTATTTCTTTGAGCTTGTGAGTAAAATCCATCATCATAATTCACTTGCATGCATATAATCCATACAAATCCATACATATTTATTAGTTTCTGAAAGTGTATAAGAAGCTCCATTATTGGACCATTCTTCCTTTCGAAACTGATTTATGTGTAAGGATTCCATCTATTCTCATCATGCATACATATCATCCAAAGAAGGCTATACATATGGATTAGAATTAGGAAGTGTTTAAGAAGCTCCTCCAATGGACCATTCTTCCTTCCAAATTTGATTCGTGTGTATGGTTCTCTTTCATTTTTATCATTCATGTCATCAATCTAACTTGCACACCTACATTCCCATTCCCATAATTATTTCAACATCTCTCTCTTCTCCATTCTCAACATTAATTTCACCTTCACATCTTTAAACCTTCCAACATTCATTAGCTTCATACACCCTGTGTGTGCCACGACCGGACCCGATCCACTCGGATTGCGATCACCTCCACATTTGAACCCGACGTGAAACGCTTCGTGGCATTTGCTTCTGATCTTGTTGGGAGGTTGTGATCCATATCCTTTGTTTCATATTTTTCATCCTCATCATATCATCATCATCATTCTTGAGTGTTGCACTGGATTTCTCACGGTATCGTGCACATCTTCGTCGTGAAGTAAACGCATTTGTGAGAGATCTAGAGCATCGTGCATCACTTGCTTATTCACATAAGATGGAGGAAGGATTCAAATCCCTTATTGTTGAGAAACAAGGCCAAAGAATGGTCTCTTCTATGTTGAGAGAGAAGGGAAAATTCAATGGCATCAACATCACAAGCTACTTAGATTTGTTTGAAGAGCAAGCTATGATTTTTGGTCTTCCCGAAGATCTTTTGATATCATTCTTTGAACGAATTGTTGATAGCTCTATCATAAACCGTGTCACTCAATATGATAGTCTTCCTTGGAGTGATTTTAGAAAGGAGATGCTCAAAGAATTCTATCTTGAAGATTATAGCCAACATAATCGAGATGGATTCTTACGATGGGTCAATTCTCCAAAGCCTAGTAGCTCTATTACTCACTTACAAAATGAGTATATTAGACGCTATGAACAACTTCCTTATGAGGATAAGATAACTTTGGAACCTGATCTTGTGATCAATTTTCTTAAGCTTCTTCATCCTGAAACTCGTAGGGAAGTTGAACGGCGATTAGAAGAACCAGATAAGCGCTATGGTCTTACTGACAATTGGCAAAAAGTGCGTAAAGTAGTAGAGGATGTAGCCCATAGACATCAAAGACAATCCATGCTTTATGAGCAAACTAGTCTTCCTCAAGCTAGCCTTCCACAAACTAAGGAGCAAGTTAGAGAAAAATCCCATGCTATGCTTTTTGACTCTACTCCTATTCCTCAAATGATGGAGCCTACTCAAGGTTCTAAAGTAGAGCCAAATAAAAGTGTAGTTGAACAATCTCAAGTGGATATTCTCACTAAGCAAATGGAAAGTCTTATTGCTACACAATCCAATTTGGCCAAGACTATAGATGCTTTACAATCTAGTTACACCAAAACTTTCCAAAATCAAATGAACCCAATGACTTTTCAAGAGCCTAATCAACATGTTATAGCTACCAATCAAAATCCACAAGTAGCTCCTACTCAAGCATATCAAGTTCCTCCAATGCATAATCCTTCAATGCAAAATCCTCATCCTCATGTGCAAAATCCTCAAATGTATCAAAACATGTATCCTCAAGCTTCACAAATAGCTTTTCAAAATCCTCAAAATCAAAATTTTCAAAATCATCAACTGTATAATATGGAAGCTCCTCTTGCACCTCAAGTACCACATGTTGCTCCCCAAGCTCCTCAAATACATCAATTGCATTTTCAAAATCCTAATTATCCTGTTCAAGCAATACCTTATCAACAAAATCCTCAATTTCAAAATTTCCCACCACAAGTTAATCAAAATCCTCAAAATCAAAATGGTTTTGTGCGTGGCCCTCGTAGGTGTCCTTGGTGTGATTCGTTAGAGCACTTTTTGAGAGATTGTGAATTATTGAAGGCTGCTAAGGAGCAACGACTAGTAATAGACATAGACAAGAAAATCTGTGACTATCGATCTAGGCTACCTTTGCAAGGAAATTATGGTAAGGGAGGAATGAAAAAACATTATGAAAATATAACCATAATGGACGTAGGAACTAGAGGAGTGAAACTAGAACCTCTAGATGAACAACAAGTAGAATCAAGTAAACCCACAAAGGAAGGTGATTTTTCCATAGAGGCTTTAGTAAGAGCACGGGATGAGATTAGGAGAATAACGGCTTGGGAGTCACCGATAGAAGATCAATCTCTTATTTCTCACATATCCAATGTAGAAGAAAAACGAAAAAGAGATGAAGCTGAGCCTAGTGAAAGAAGAGTGACTCGAAAACAAACCTCAGAGGGAATAGAAACAATCATAGAGCAAGGAGAAACATCACAATCCAAAGATAAAAAACAAGAATCAGAACCCAATGAACAAAAACAAGAGGAGAAACAAAAAGGGAAGAAGACAAAGCAAAGAAAAATAGAACCAAAGCCTTTAGATAAACAAGAACAATCAAAACAAACTGAAGACCAAACACGAGAACATGAACAAAAACAAGAACCTGAGCAAAAACAAAAGAAACCAAAGAGAAAACCTAAAGCCATCTTGATTTCAGAAATTGAGAGAAAAATAGATCCTATGGAGATTTTAGATGACATTTTGCTTAAGAGTCAAGTGACTATGTCTTTAGAACAAGTTTTCTCTATTGCAAAGCCTGTTTTTAAAGATAACTTTATCGGCCTAATTAAAAGGAAGAGGTTTCCGCTTAATCTAGATACTGAGATGCAAGATTCTCTAGATCAAGATCAAGCTATGAATGAAGCCTTAAACTTTGATGAATCTGATGAAGAGGACTTTGATGATGATGAAGTAAATGTTAATAAAAATTTCTTAGGACCTATTCAACCTGACCATGAAAATCATGAAAACAATCCTGAAAGCCACTTTAAAAGAACATTTTGGTCTAGAGGTACATCAGAGATGCATGTTAAAATAGGAAATGATAAGAACACTATCACTGTAAATGCATTAGTAGATTCCGGCTCTGAAATCAATGTGATTTCAAGAGAAGTCTATGATAAGTTTCGATGGCCCATAGATAAAGATTGTGGATGGCGTATGAGAACTGCAGATAATGGTGTAGGTACCCTGTATGGAGCTTGTGCTAGTGTGCCCATATCCATAGGAGGAATCACAGAAGAGTTTCACTTTTTTATTCAAGATAATTGCTCCTATGAAGTTCTCTTAGGTCAACCCTTTATTTGTGAGAGTCGTATGGAAACTAAAGCCATGGATGATGGGTCTACCTATGCTAGATTTAAGTCTAAGGATGGAATGCAATCACTTCAAGTCATGACAGTAGGAGTGAATCATCCTAGGAATCGATTGTCAATTAGAAAGAAACCTATTGTTACTCAGGGTCATGAGCATGCTTGTAGTGATTGTGCACCTCGATTCATGTTTGGAGCTACATATGATCAAAATTTCGGATAGAATCCATTGTTGAGCGGGACAACAGTGGATATTGGTTTGACATCTCGCATCCAACCAACATGTACAATAGTTTGTCACTTTGTTTTCCACATTCTAGATTAGATTTTCTTCATAAGAGTCAATTGTCCAAGTCTTTTATCCAAAAAACCCAAAAAAATTATAAAAATAACAAAATCATGGAACATGATGAGAACATTGAGCATGTGATTGAAACATCTCATTGTTTCTCTACTCTTGAGGAGTTAGAGTTATGTCTTCAACAAAATTCTAATTCCCATATTATTCTTATTTCTTCCCTTGATGAGTATGCTCTAATCCAAGAGTATGCTCTCAATATTGACAAGTGCTCGAAATTTAACCAAACACATGATGCCTTAGTTGAAACAAAGTACAAAACTGCAGACAAAAAAATCAAACCCATAGCTCAACCATTACCTCAAGAAAGTAATGAAAAAATTATTGATGTGAAAAATGATCCAATTCTTCGGGATAAGAAAAACATAGGACATACATTCACGGATGAGACAATCAAACAGGTGAAAATTGGTAGAGATGATGACTTTCTTTTGCCAGCAGAGAGAGATAAATTTGAGGGAGTCATACGTAGCCATGGAAAAGCCTTTACTATGTATCCTCATGAGATTGGTTGTGTAGATCCTAAGCTAGTTGCACCCATGATAATCTTTACTATTCCACATATTCCATGGAATCTTCGTCCTATACCTGTTCCAAAGGCTCACTTACCTGAGCTAATGAAACTACTTAAGGAGAAGATAAACATGAGAATTTTAGAGCCATCTTTTGCACCTTACTCAAACAGATGGTTCACTGTGCCTAAAAAGAATGGGAAACTACGTTTTATTCAAGATCTCCAACCCGTCAATAAAGTCACCATAAGGAATGTAGGAACAGGACCCATTGTAGATGAGTTTGCTGAATCATTTTCAGGACATTCTATCTATTCAATGGGTGATTTATATTCTGGATATGACCAATTCCAGTTAGCAATTGATAGTCGTGACATAACCACAATGAAAACTCCTTTAGGCTTAGTGCGAGTGTGTACTTTACCTCAAGGAGCGACTAATTCTGTGGCTCATATGATGAGTGCTATGAATATGGTCTTACATGATTTTATCCCTCATATAACTATGCCATTCATTGATGATATTCCAATTAAAGGGAGTGAGGAACGTGTAAAGGACATTACTTTAGATTCATCTGGATGTCGTAAATTTGTTCTTGACCATATCTCTGATTGTGAAAGAATATTTCAACGATTTGAAGAGGTAGGTCTCACATTTTCCATAGAGAAATCTGTTTTTGGTGTCAACGAGGTGCTTATTGTTGGACATTTATGTGGCCATTATGGTCGAAAGCCATACCCACAAAAAGTTGATGCCATTAGCAAGATTTCTGAAACATGTAACAATGTGAGTGAGGTACGTAGATTTCTTGGTGCTTGTATCTTTTATGTTATTTGGATCCCACACTTTGCTCATGTTGCTGATTGTCTTTATGACTTGTTGAGGAAGAAACGAAAATTTATTTGGATTGACAAACATACTCAAGCTATGCGTAAATTGAAGAAATTATTGCTTGAAGCTCCCATCCTTAAGCGTGTAGACTATTCTGCTAACAAACCTATTATATTGACTGTTGATACTAGTCCTATTGGTATAGGTTGGGTCATAAGTCAAGATGATAGTGAAGGGAATAGATATGCAATTAGGTTTGGTGCCAAAATTCTACATGAAACACAACGAAAATATCCACAGATCAAACGAGAACTATGGGGTATGGTAACAGCTTTGAAAACAGACAAAGAATATTTCATTGGTGCAAATGTCAAAGTTGAGACTGATTGTTTGCCTCTCATTGGAATGATAGCCAATTGTTCATCTCCTGATATAGCCATGCTTAGATGGATCTCATATATTAAGTTCATAAATCCTGAGTTAGTTCATATTTCAGGTAAGTCAAACTCAGTTGCTGATATGTTATCGAGAGCTAGATTTGATGATGATCTTGAAAGTGATCTAATAAAGAATGTGAATTTAGTTGACTATGTTCCATATATATATGAGTATGAGAAATTTCATGAGTCTGAGTACGAAGATGAATGGAGAGACATAGGAAAGTATCTGAGTACACTACAACCATTACCTAGCTGGACTACGAATAGATTCCGTAACATTAGGAAACGAGCTTATAACTTTTTCCTATGTAATGGTTATCTTTGGAGACATGCTAAGGGTAAGGTTAAGAATCCACAACGAGTCCTAGGAAAGAGAGGTCTTCAATTGCAAGTAATGAAGGAAATGCATGAGACATTATGGGCAGGTCATAAAGGATTTTTTGGAGCCTATGAAAAAATTAGAAGTACCTATTATTGGCCTAGGATGTATGTTGACATTAGTAGCTATGTTTCTACATGTTCTACTTGTCAACTTCATTCATCAGTCAAACATAGAGATCCGTTGCATCCTACTTATCCACCTTGTATTCACTACAAGTGGGTAGTAGATCTTGTAACTATGCCTAAAGGTATCGACAAAATGCGTTACATTGTACTTGCAAGAGAAGACTTAACTAATCATGTAGAGGGACGTGCACTACGATCTAAGACCACTTACAATGTTTGCAAATTCTTGCTTGAAGATGTCATAAGTCGCTTTGGGTACATAGAGAAAGTAGTTGCCGATCGTGGAGAGTTAAATGCGAGAGAAGCTAAAGAGTTCTTTGAGCGTCACGGTATTCGTTTGTCTCTCACTACTGCATATAACCCAGAGGCCAATGGTAAAATAGAGAGAGGGCATCTACCTATTGTGAAAGCCATATCTAAAGCATGTAATGGTGACATCAAACAATGGCCTAAATTCTTACCTTTTGCACTTTGGGCAGATAGAATGACATGCACACGTACTACTGGATATATGCCTGCTAAACTCATGTACTGTCAAAAACCATTGTTTCCAATTCAGTCTCATATTTCTACATGGTCAAATTTTCCTTGGTCTGAAAACATGTCTACTGATGATTTTTTGAGTTTGCGTATTAAACAGTTAGAACAAGGTAAATTAAGACTTGATGATGCTGTTGAAAAATTAAGAGAATCTAGAATGAAGAACAAGCATTATTTTGATAAAACTCATCGATTGCGTCCTAAGCCAATTGAAGTAGGAGATTGGGTGCTCATTTATGATAGTACATTTGACTCTCAATATGATGCACGCAAAAAGCTCACTCAATGGTGGTTTGGGCCATACATAGTATCAAAAGTCAACAACAATGGTACGTATGCTCTTTGTGAATTAAATGGTGTTGCACTAAAAACTTTGATTGCAGGTAAAAGGATAAAGTTATTCAAGAAGCGTGATAATGACGAGTACATTTTGGATGAGGACATTGAAGAAGATGACAACAATGAGGCCGATTCATAAACAGGAGTATCCATGTTATAAAAAAAAAAAAATATCATTAATTTTCAAGTTCATGTTGCTTTGTTTTTTTTCAAGTTCATTCTATTTTTTTTCCATGCTTGTTTCATGCATGTTTTTTTGCAGTCTTTGCATTGCATTGCATATCCACATCACTTGAGTCAAAAAAGGCAAATGATGATTTCTCTACTTGTGTAAAATTGTATCTTAAGTAGTAACTTATCTACTAAGAAATTGATTATAATCTAGGATTGTGGAAAGATAGGACATGTAGATTTGGAGGTTTATTTTAGTGACAAGACTTTCATATATAAACATGCATATGTATCCTGTATCGAAGGCATAATTGTTGAAATCCTATCTCCTGCTATTGCATGTTTCTACATCCTTAGTCCATCTCACAGCACTTGTATCGAAGTTTAAACGACTGTTCTCCGTCATCAAAAATGGTTGTACCTTGTATCGGGGTTTAACTTTTCCTCGTCAAAAAAAAAAAAAAAAAAAAAAAAACTACATGTTACCAAGAAGTTTACACTTTCTTCCACCCAAAAAAAGTGATCGTAACCATAAAGTTGCCAAATCATCATCATCATCGGAAAAAAAAAAAAAAGAGCAAGCCAAAGGAGGATAAAGAGGCATAGTAGAATAAATCACGGGCTATATAAGCAGATTTATGCATTAGTGGAGTTTAGTTAGATTTCCTTGCATGTTATTAGAGAAAGAGCATATTCATATTTATGTAGGAAAGGAGTTGATCTAAAATAAGCTAAAGATGAAAGATGTCTCTTGAAAATCCTAAATCTTTGTTTATAATCATATTTAAGGTAGATTGCTTTATGAAAAAGGTACAAAATTTTCTTCAAGATGAGAGGAACTGATGCTTAAAACAACTCAATACATCCACTTCCACTTCATATTGATGCTTGTTTTTTTTCTTTCTTGTTTCGAATGTTGCTTGTTCATTTGCATATATGTTGCCTATTTGTTCATGCATATTCATGTTGTCTGTTTCAATTCTTTCTTTCATGCAAATTTTGCTTCATGTCGCGTTACCTACTTATTCATGCATATAATCAATTTTCCTTCCATGTTTCTTATGTTGCCTATAAAAGAATTTGATGCCTGGAACATTTTGTTTTTCAGAGATGCTAGAGTGGCGCTTCCGGAGGAATCGCAGGTTTAGTGGGGGCGAATGTCGTCGAGATTTTCTCTCCTCTCTCACTTATGAAGGCCTACAAAAAACATATTTGGTGAAGGTAGCCAGAATTCCCCGAGAAGTCCAGGATGCATCAAGGATGTCAAAGGAAGGTCACATACAAAGTTTCAAAGAAATCAAGAAAGTCCATGGTAGCGGTCAAAGCTGGTCAAAGCTGGTCAAAGTTGGGAAATTAGGGCAAAAATTTCATTGTCACCAAATTAGATGAAAATCCATATACTTGTAAAGATTGTCAAAGGCAGTCTATAGCCCAAATTTCAGCAGAAAATGGATTTTGTAGCACATTGATATGCTATGTTCATTTCGTAAAAATGTAATTTTTCTAGTTTGACCCTACAAATTCTTGTATAGAAAATTATGTTAGCCATATGGTTTGGCATGTATAAAGACCATATGTGGCTACATATTTGTATAAAGTTTCAAGGCTATCCGAGCTTCCTAGACACCTTAATGCCACCTTGCAAGCTTCCAAATGTAGTCAAACTTGTACAAGTTAGATTCAGATGGGAGTTTTTTCTGCATATTCCTGAAGGAGATCTTTGGAAACATAGTCCTACAATGTTTCATCTTCATCAAAGCCTATTTGGAGGGTCAAAGAGTACAAAGTCCAGTTTTCAAGGTCACCGCAATTTTCTAGAATAAGAAAATTGAAGGCTTGAATGTCTGCCATATGTCAAAATATGATTGAACCATGTTGTACGGTCAAGATGAGCTCATATTCAAGGGTGGAGATGCACTAAAGCATAAAGGAAGGAGGATCCACGAATTTTTTCCATAAAAGAAGACCTTTTTTACAATCAAAGATCAATAATGCAGCATTTCTCCAAAAATAGTGGCTTATCTTATCCGAATTGATGTCAGCACTCATCCGACGGTCCAGATCATCCCCAGATCCAATGGTGGAGAATGAGGGCGCCTAAATTTCACTCCTTTACACTAGATTTGATAGAAAGAACAATTCCAAGCCATTGATTTGATTAATCAAATGGTTGTAATCAAAAGTAGTGATCCTAGAGTTGAGACTTGATTTCTCTAGATCCAAGGGCCCAAATTCATTCATAAAACTATATAAACCCCCCTCCAAACTCCTAGAGATCATTGTTAGGCATCCATAGGGCTCATGCTAGCTTACGGTTTCCTTGAGACGATCACCCTCGGTTGAGCGAGTGAGGATCCAAGGTGAGCTAGTATGAGTATAGAACCTAGTTTCAAATTTAAGTTAGAACTCCTATCTAGGATAGGCTCTTGAAACCAGCATCTCTATCTTGACTCACCCTCGGTGGAGCGTGTGAGTGAGTTAGAGCTGATTTTAATGAGTCTTAGACTTCTTTAGTTAGACGTTACGAGCCTAGACAGACATAGGGTCACTGGAGTGGAACTCACCTTCTTACGTGTGACATTCGGTTGAACTGTCATGGTTTGAGGGTCGGAACCACCTTTGATCAGTAGACTGCTTAGCATGACGTACCACGACGATATTTTACATGTAACTTAATTCAAATCCTTTTAATTCATGTCACTTGTCACTTGTCTCTTGTCTCCTCTCTCAGTCTCTTAAGTATTTTTACATGTCTTCTATTTCTTCTATGTGTGAGAAGGCTCCGCAGTATTGCGTTGAACCAGTGAGGCTATTTCTTTGAGCTTGTGAGTAAAATCCATCATCATAATTCACTTGCATGCATATAATCCATACAAATCCATACATATTTATTAGTTTCTGAAAGTGTATAAGAAGCTCCATTATTGGACCATTCTTCCTTTCGAAACTGATTTATGTGTAAGGATTCCATCTATTCTCATCATGCATACATATCATCCAAAGAAGGCTATACATATGGATTAGAATTAGGAAGTGTTTAAGAAGCTCCTCCAATGGACCATTCTTCCTTCCAAATTTGATTCGTGTGTATGGTTCTCTTTCATTTTTATCATTCATGTCATCAATCTAACTTGCACACCTACATTCCCATTCCCATAATTATTTCAACATCTCTCTCTTCTCCATTCTCAACATTAATTTCACCTTCACATCTTTAAACCTTCCAACATTCATTAGCTTCATACACCCTGTGTGTGCCACGACCGGACCCGATCCACCCGGATTGCGATCACCTCAGAAAGTGTAAACTTCTTGGTAACATGTAGCTTTTTTTTTTTTTTTTTTTTTTTTTTTTTGACGAGGAAAAGTTAAACCCCGATACAAGGTACAACCATTTTTGATGACGGAGAACAGTCGTTTAAACTCCGATACAAGTGTTGTGAGATGGACTAAGGATGTAGAAACATGCAATAGCAGGAGATAGGATTTCAACAATTATGCCTTCGATACAGGATACATATGCATGTTTATATATGAAAGTCTTGTCACTAAAATAAACCTCCAAATCTACATGTCCTATCTTTCCACAATCCTAGATTATAATCAATTTCTTAGTAGATAAGTTACTACTTAAGATACAATTTTACACAAGTAGAGAAATCATCATTTGCCTTTTTTGACTCAAGTGATGTGGATATGCAATGCAATGCAAAGACTGAAAAAAAACATGCATGAAACAAGCATGGAAAAAAAATAGAATGAACTTGAAAAAAAACAAAGCAACATGAACTTGAAAATTAATGATATTTTTTTTTTTTATAACATGGATACTCCTGTTTATGAATCGGCCTCATTGTTGTCATCTTCTTCAATGTCCTCATCCAAAATGTACTCATCATTATCACGCTTCTTGAATAACTTTATCCTTTTACCTACAATCAAAGTTTTTAGTGCAACACCATTTAATTCACAAAGAGCATACGTACCATTGTTGTTGACTTTTGATACTATGTATGGCCCAAACCACCGTTGAGTGAGCTTTTTGCGTGCATCATATTGAGAGTCAAATGTACTATCATAAATGAGCACCCAATCTCCTACTTCAATTGGCTTAGGACGCAATCGATGAGTTTTATCAAAATAATGCTTGTTCTTCATTCTAGATTCTCTTAATTTTTCAACAGCATCATCAAGTCTTAATTTACCTTGTTCTAACTGTTTAATACGCAAACTCAAAAAATCATCAGTAGACATGTTTTTAGACCAAGGAAAATTTGACCATGCAGAAATATGAGACTGAATTGGAAACAATGGTTTTTGACAGTACATGAGTTCAGCAGGCATATATCCAGTAGTACGTGTGCATGTCATTCTATCTGCCCAAAGTGCAAAAGGTAAGAATTTAGGCCATTGTTTGATGTCACCATTACATGCTTTAGATATGGCTTTCACAATAGGTAGATGCCCTCTCTCTATTTTACCATTGGCCTCTGGGTTATATGCAGTAGTGAGAGACAAACGAATACCGTGACGCTCAAAGAACTCTTTAGCTTCTCTCGCATTTAACTCTCCACGATCGGCAACTACTTTCTCTATGTACCCAAAGCGACTTATGACATCTTCAAGAAAGAATTTGCAAACATTGTAAGTGGTCTTAGATCGTAGTGCACGTCCCTCTACATGATTAGTTAAGTCTTCTCTTGCAAGTACAATGTAACGCATTTTGTCGATACCTTTAGGCATAGTTACAAGATCTACTACCCACTTGTAGTGAATACAAGGTGGATAAGTAGGATGCAACGGATCTCTATGTTTGACTGATGAATGAAGTTGACAAGTAGAACATGTAGAAACATAGCTACTAATGTCAACATACATCCTAGGCCAATAATAGGTACTTCTAATTTTTTCATATGTTCCAAAAACTCCTTTATGACCTGCCCATAATGTCTCATGCATTTCCTTCATTACTTGCAATTGAAGACCTCTCTTTCCTAGGACTCGTTGTGGATTCTTAACCTTACCCTTAGCATGTCTCCAAAGATAACCATTACATAGGAAAAAGTTATAAGCTCGTTTCCTAATGTTACGGAATCTATTCGTAGTCCAGCTAGGTAATGGTTGTAGTGTACTCAGATACTTTCCTATGTCTCTCCATTCATCTTCGTACTCAGACTCATGAAATTTCTCATACTCATATATATATGGAACATAGTCAACTAAATTCACATTCTTTATTAGATCACTTTCAAGATCATCATCAAATCTAGCTCTCGATAACATATCAGCAACTGAGTTTGACTTACCTGAAATATGAACTAACTCAGGATTTATGAACTTAATATATGAGATCCATCTAAGCATGGCTATATCAGGAGATGAACAATTGGCTATCATTCCAATGAGAGGCAAACAATCAGTCTCAACTTTGACATTTGCACCAATGAAATATTCTTTGTCTATTTTCAAAGCTCTTACCATACCCCATAGTTCTCGTTTGATCTGTGGATATTTTCGTTGTGTTTCATGTAGAATTTTGGCACCAAACCTAATTGCATATCTATTCCCTTCACTATCGTCTTGACTTATGACCCAACCTATACCAATAGGACTAGTATCAACAGTCAATATAATAGGTTTGTTAGCAGAATAGTCTACACGCTTAAGGATGGGAGCTTCAAGCAATAATTTCTTCAATTTACGCATAGCTTGAGTGTGTTTGTCAGTCCAAATAAATTTTCGTTTCTTCCTCAACAAGTCATAAAGACAATCAGCAACATGAGCAAAGTGTGGGATCCAAATAACATAAAAGATACAAGCACCAAGAAATCTACATACCTCACTCACGTTGTTACATGTTTCAGAAATCTTGCTAATGGCATCAACTTTTTGTGGGTATGGCTTTCGACCATAATGGCCACATAAATGTCCAACAATAAGTACCTCGTTGACACCAAAAACAGATTTCTCTATGGAAAATGTGAGACCTACCTCTTCAAATCGTTGAAATATTCTTTCACAATCAGAGATATGGTCAAGAACAAATTTACGACATCCCGATGAATCTAAAGTAATGTCCTTTACACGTTCCTCACTCCCTTTAATTGGAATATCATCAATGAATGGCATAGTTATATGAGGGATAAAGTCATGTAAGACCATATTCATAGCACTCATCATATGAGCCACAGAATTAGTCGCTCCTTGAGGTAAAGTACACATTCGCACTAAGCCTAAAGGAGTTTTCATTGTGGTTATGTCACGACTATCAATTGCTAACTGGAATTGGTTATATCCAGAATATAAATCACCCATTGAATAGATAGAATGTCCTGAAAATGATTCAGCAAACTCATCTACAATGGGTCATGTTCCTACATTCCTTATGGTGACTTTATTGACGGGTTGGAGATCTTGAATAAAACGTAGTTTCCCATTCTTTTTAGGCACAGTGAACCATCTGTTTGAGTAAGGTGCAAAAGATGGCTCTAAAATTCTCATGTTTATCTTCTCCTTAAGTAGTTTCATTAGCTCAGGTAAGTGAGCCTTTGGAACAGGTATAGGACAAAGATTCCATGGAATATGTGGAATAGTAAAGATTATCATGGGTGCAACTAGCTTAGGATCTACACAACCAATCTCATGAGGATACATAGTAAAGGCTTTTCCATGGCTACGTATGACTCTCTCAAATTTATCTCTCTCTGCTGGCAAAAGAAAGTCATCATCTCTACCAATTTTCACCTGTTTGAGTGTCTCATCCGTGAATGTATGTCCTATGTTTTTCTTATCCCGAAGAATTGGATCATTTTTCACATCAATAATTTTTTCATTACTTTCTTGAGGTAATGGTTGAGCTATGGGTTTGATTTTTTTGTCTGCAGTTTTGTACTTTGTTTCAACTAAGGCATCATGTGTTTGGTTAAATTTCGAGCACTTGTCAATATTGAGAGCATACTCTTGGATTAGAGCATACTCATCAAGGGAAGAAATAAGAATAATATGGGAATTAGAATTTTGTTGAAGACATAATTCTAACTCCTCGAGAGTAGAGAAACAATGAGATGTCTCAATCACATGCTCAATGTTCTCATCATGTTCCATGATTTTGTTGTTTTTATAATTTTTTTGGGTTTTTTGGATAAAAGACTTGGACAATTGACTCTTATGAAGAAAATCTAATCTAGAATGTGGAAAACAAAGTGACAAACTATTGTACATGTTGGTTGGATGCGAGATGTCAAACCAATATCCACTGTTGTCCCGCTCAACAATGGATTCTATCCGAAATTTTGATCATATGTAGCTCCAAACATGAATCGAGGTGCACAATCACTAGAAGCATGCTCGTGACCCTGAGTAACAATAGGTTTCTTTCTAATTGACAATCGATTCCTAGGATGATTCACTCCTACTGTCATGACTTGAAGTGATTGCATTCCATCCTTAGACTTAAATCTAGCATAGGTAGACCCATCATCCATGGCTTTAGTTTCCATACGACTCTCACAAATAAAGGGTTGACCTAAGAGAACTTCATAGGAGCAATTATCTTGAATAAAAAAGTGAAACTCTTCTGTGATTCCTCCTATGGATATGGGCACACTAGCACAAGCTCCATACAGGGTACCTACACCATTATCTGCAGTTCTCATACGCCATCCACAATCTTTATCTATGGGCCATCGAAACTTATCATAGACTTCTCTTGAAATCACATTGATTTCAGAGCCGGAATCTACTAATGCATTTACAGTGATAGTGTTCTTATCATTTCCTATTTTAACATGCATCTCTGATGTACCTCTAGACCAAAATGTTCTTTTAAAGTGGCTTTCAGGATTGTTTTCATGATTTTCATGGTCAGGTTGAATAGGTCCTAAGAAATTTTTATTAACATTTACTTCATCATCATCAAAGTCCTCTTCATCAGATTCATCAAAGTTTAAGGCTTCATTCATAGCTTGATCTTGATCTAGAGAATCTTGCATCTCAGTATCTAGATTAAGCGGAAACCTCTTCCTTTTAATTAGGCCGATAAAGTTATCTTTAAAAACAGGCTTTGCAATAGAGAAAACTTGTTCTAAAGACATAGTCACTTGACTCTTAAGCAAAATGTAATCTAAAATCTCCATAGGATCTATTTTTCTCTCAATTTCTGAAATCAAGATGGCTTTAGGTTTTCTCTTTGGTTTCTTTTGTTTTTGCTCAGGTTCTTGTTTTTGTTCATGTTCTCGTGTTTGGTCTTCAGTTTGTTTTGATTGTTCTTGTTTATCTAAAGGCTTTGGTTCTATTTTTCTTTGCTTTGTCTTCTTCCCTTTTTGTTTCTCCTCTTGTTTTTGTTCATTGGGTTCTGATTCTTGTTTTTTATCTTTGGATTGTGATGTTTCTCCCTGCTCTATGATTGTTTCTATTCCCTCTGAGGTTTGTTTTCGTGTTACTCTTCTTTCACTAGGCTCAGCTTCATCTCTTTTTCGTTTTTCTTCTACATTGGATATGTGAGAAATAAGAGATTGATCTTCTATTGGTGACTCCCAAGCCGTTATTCTCCTAATCTCATCCCGTGCTCTTACTAAAGCCTCTATAGAAAAATCACCTTCCTTTGTGGCTTTACTTGATTCTACTTGTTGTTCATCAAGAGCTTCTAGTTTCACTCCTCTAGTTCCTACGTCCATTATGGTTATATTTTCATAATGTTTTTTCATTCCTCCCTTACCATAATTTCCTTGCAAAGGTAGCCTAGATCGATAGTCACAGATTTTCTTGTCTATGTCTATTACTAGTCGTTGCTCCTTAGCAGCCTTCAATAATTCACAATCTCTCAAAAAGTGCTCTAACGAATCACACCAAGGACACCTACGAGGGCCACGCACAAAACCATTTTGATTTTGAGGATTTTGATTAACTTGTGGTGGGCAATTTTGAGATTGAGGATTTTGTTGATAAGGTATTGCTTGAACAGGATAATTAGGATTTTGATAAGGCAATTGATGTATTTGAGGAGCTTGGGGAGCAACATGTGGTACTTGAGGTGCAAGAGGAGCTTCCATATTATACGGTTGATGATTTTCAAAATTTTGATTTTGAGGATTTTGAAAAGCTATTTGAGAAGCTTGAGGATACATGTTTTGATACATTTGAGGATTTTGCACATGAGGATGAGGATTTTGCATTGAAGGATTATGCATTGGAGGAACATGATATGCTTGAGTAGGAGCTATTTGTGGATTTTGATTGGTAGCTATAACATGTTGATTAGGCTCTTGAAAAGTCATTGGGTTCATTTGATTTTGGAAAGTTTTGGTGTAACTAGATTGTAAAGCATCTATAGTCTTGGCCAAATTGGATTGTGTAGCAATAAGACTTTCCATTTGCTTAGTGAGAATATCCACTTGAGATTGTTCAACTACACTTTTATTTGGCTCTACTTTAAAACCTTGAGTAGGCTCCATCATTTGAGGAATAGGAGTAGAGTCAAAAAGCATAGCATGGGATTGTTCTCTAAATTGCTCCTTAATTTGTGAAAGGCTAGCTTGAGGAAGACTAGTTTGCTCATAAAGCATGGATTGTCTTTGATGTCTATGGGCTACAGCCTCTACTACTTTACGCACTTTTTGCCAATTGTCAGTAAGACCATAGCGCTTATCTGGTTCTTCTAATCGCCGTTCAACTTCCCTACGAGTTTCAGGATGAAGAAGCTTAAGAAAATTGATCACAAGATCAGGTTCCAAAGTTATCTTATCCTCATCAGGAAGTTGTTCATAGCGTCTAATATACTCATTTTGTAAGTGAGTAATAGAGCTACTAGGCTTTGGAGAATTGACCCATCGTAAGAATCCATCTCGATTATGTTGGCTATAATCTTCAAGATAGAATTCTTTGAGCATCTCCTTTCTAAAATCACTCCAAGGAAGACTATCATATTGAGTGACACGGTTTATGATAGAGCTATCAACAATTCGTTCAAAGAATGATATCAAAAGATCTTCAGGAAGACCAAAAATCATAGCTTGCTCTTCAAACAAATCTAAGTAGCTTGTGATGTTGATGCCATTGAATTTTCCCTTCTCTCTCAACATAGAAGAGACTATTCTTTGGCCTTGTTTCTCAACAATAAGGGATTTGAATCCTTCCTCCATCTTATGTGAATAAGCAAGTGATGCACGATGTTCTAGATCTCTCACAAATGTTTTTACTTCGCGACGAAGATGTGCACGATACTGTGAGAAATCCAGTGCAACACTCAAGAATGATGATGATATGATGAGGATGAAAAATATGAAACAAAGGATATGGATCACAACCTCCCAACAAGTTCAGAAGCAAATGCCACGAAGCGTTTCACGTCGGGTTCAAATGTGGAGGTGATCGCAATCCGGGTGGATCGGGTCCGGTCGTGGCACACACAGGGTGTATGAAGCTAATGAATGTTGGAAGGTTTAAAGATGTGAAGGTGAAATTAATGTTGAGTATGGAGAAGAGAGAGATGTTGAAATAATTATGGGAATGGGAATGTAGGTGTGCAAGTTAGATTGATGACATGAATGATAAGAATGAAAGAGAACCATACACACGAATCAAATTTGGAAGGAAGAATGGTCCATTGGAGGAGCTTCTTAAACACTTCCTAATTCTAATCCATATGTATAGCCTTCTTTGGATGATATGTATGCATGATGAGAATAGATGGAATCCTTACACATAAATTAGTTTCGAAAGGAAGAATGGTCCAATATTGGAGCTTCTTATACACTTTCAGAAACTAATAAATATGTATGGATTTGTATGGATTATATGCATGCAAGTGAATTATGATGATGGATTTTACTCACAAGCTCAAAGAAACATCCTCACTGGTTCAACGCAATACTGCGGAGCCTTCTCACACATAGAAGAAATAGAAGACATGTAAAAATACTTAAGAGACTGAGAGAGGTGACAAGAGACAAGTGACAAGTGACATGAATTAAAAGGATTTGAATTAAGTTACATGTAAAATATCGTCGTGGTACGTCATGCTAAGCAGTCTACTGATCAAAGGTGGTTCCGACCCTCAAACCATGACAGTTCAACCGAATGTCACACGTAAGAAGGTGAGTTCCACTCCAGTGACCCTATGTCTGTCTAGGCTCGTAACGTCTAACTAAAGAAGTCTAAGACTCATTAAAATCAGCTCTAACTCACTCACACGCTCCACCGAGGGTGAGTCAAGATAGAGATGCTGGTTTCAAGAGCCTATCCTAGATTGGAGTTCTAACTTAAATTTGAAACTGGGTTCTATACTCATACTAGCTCACCTTGGATCCTCACTCGCTCAACCGAGGGTGATCGTCTCAAGGAAACCGTAAGCTAGCATGAGCCCTATGGATGCCTAACAATGATCTCTAGGAGTTTGGAGGGGGGTTTATATAGTTTTATGAATGAATTTGGGCCCTTGGATCTAGAGAAATCAAGTCTCAACTCTAGGATCACTACTTTTGATTACAACCATTTGATTAATCAAATCAATGGCTTGGAATTGTTCTTTCTATCAAATCTAGTGTAAAGGAGTGAAATTTAGGCGCCCTCATTCTCCACCATTGGATCTGGGGATGATCTGGACCGTCGGATGAGTGCTGACATCAATTCGGATAAGATAAGCCACTATTTTTGGAGAAATGCTGCATTATTGATCTTTGATTGTAAAAAAGGTCTTCTTTTATGGAAAAAATTCGTGGATCCTCCTTCCTTTATGCTTTAGTGCATCTCCACCCTTGAATATGAGCTCATCTTGACCGTACAACATGGTTCAATCATATTTTGACATATGGCAGACATTCAAGCCTTCAATTTTCTTATTCTATGCCTCATATAACTATGCCATTCATTGATGATATTCCAATTAAAGGGAGTGAGGAACGTGTAAAGGACATTACTTTAGATTCATCGGGATGTCGTAAATTTGTTCTTGACCATATCTCTGATTGTGAAAGCATATTTCAACGATTTGAAGAGGTAGGTCTCACATTTTCCATAGAGAAATCTGTTTTTGGTGTCAACGAGGTACTTATTGTTGGACATTTATGTGGCCATTATGGTCGAAAGCCATACCCACAAAAAGTTGATGCCATTAGCAAGATTTCTGAAACATGTAACAACGTGAGTGAGGTACGTAGATTTCTTGGTGCTTGCATCTTTTATGTTATTTGGATCCCACACTTTGCTCATGTTGCTGATTGTCTTTATGACTTGTTGAGGAAGAAATGAAAATTTATTTGGACTGACAAACACACTCAAGCTATGCATAAATTGAAGAAATTATTGCTTGAAGCTCCCATCCTTAAGCGTGTAGACTATTCTGCTAACAAACCTATTATATTGACTGTTGATACTAGTCCTATTGGTATAGGTTGGGTCATAAGTCAAGACGATAGTGAAGGGAATAGATATGCAATTAGGTTTGGTGCCAAAATTCTACATGAAACACAACGAAAATATCCACAGATCAAACGAGAACTATGGGGTATGGTAACAGCTTTGAAAATAGACAAAGAATATTTCATTGGTGCAAATGTCAAAGTTGAGACTGATTGTTTGCCTCTCATTGGAATGATAGCCAATTGTTCATCTCCTGATATAGCCATGCTTAGATGGATCTCATATATTAAGTTCATAAATCCTGAGTTAGTTCATATTTCAGGTAAGTCAAACTCAGTTGCTGATATGTTATCGAGAGCTAGATTTGATGATGATCTTGAAAGTGATCTAATAAAGAATGTGAATTTAGTTGACTATGTTCCATATATATATGAGTATGAGAAATTTCATGAGTCTGAGTACGAAGATGAATGGAGAGACATAGGAAAGTATCTGAGTACACTACAACCATTACCTAGCTGGACTACGAATAGATTCCGTAACATTAGGAAACGAGCTTATAACTTTTTCCTATGTAATGGTTATCTTTGGAGACATGCTAAGGGTAAGGTTAAGAATCCACAACGAGTCCTAGGAAAGAGAGGTCTTCAATTGCAAGTAATGAAGGAAATGCATGAGACATTATGGGCCGGTCATAAAGGATTTTTTGGAACATATGAAAAAATTAGAAGTACCTATTATTGGCCTAGGATGTATGTTGACATTAGTAGCTATGTTTCTACATGTTCTACTTGTCAACTTCATTCATCAGTCAAACATAGAGATCCGTTGCATCCTACTTATCCACCTTGTATTCACTACAAATGGGTAGTAGATCTTGTAACTATGCCTAAAGGTATCGACAAAATGCGTTACATTGTACTTGCAAGAGAAGACTTAACTAATCATGTAGAGGGACGTGCACTACGATCTAAGACCACTTACAATGTTTGCAAATTCTTGCTTGAAGATGTCATAAGTCGCTTTGGGTACATAGAGAAAGTAGTTGCCGATCGTGGAGAGTTAAATACGAGAGAAGCTAAAGAGTTCTTTGAGCGTCACGGTATTCGTTTGTCTCTCACTACTGCATATAATCCAGAGGCCAATGGTAAAATAGAGAGAGGGCATCCACCTATTGTGAAAGCCATATCTAAAGCATGTAACGGTGACATCAAACAATGGCCTAAATTCTTACCTTTTGCACTTTGGGCAGATAGAATGACATGCACACGTACTACTGGATATATGCCTGCTGAACTCATGTACTGTCAAAAACCATTGTTTCCAATTCAGTCTCATATTTCTGCATGGTCAAATTTGCCTTGGTCTGAAAACATGTCTACTGATGATTTTTTGAGTTTGCGTATTAAACAGTTAGAACAAGGTAAATTAAGACTTGATGATGCTGTTGAAAAATTAAGAGAATCTAGAATGAAGAACAAGCATTATTTTGATAAAACTCATCGATTGCGTCCTAAGCCAATTGAAGTAGGAGATTGGGTGCTCATTTATGATAGTACATTTGACTCTCAATATGATGCACGCAAAAAGCTCACTCAACGGTGGTTTGGGCCATACATTGTATCAAAAGTCAACAACAATGGTACGTATGCTCTTTGTGAATTAAATGGTGTTGCACTAAAAACTTTGATTGCAGGTAAAAGGATAAAGTTATTCAAGAAGCGTGATAATGACGAGTACATTTTGGATGAGGACATTGAAGAAGATGACAACAATGAGGCCGATTCATAAACAGGAGTATCCATGTTATAAAAAAAAATAAAAAAAATAAAAAAAAAATGAAAAACATCATTAATTTTTCAAGTTCATGTTGCTTTGTTTTTTTTCAAGTTCATTCTATTTTTTTTCCATGCTTGTTTCATGCATGTTTTTTTTCAGTCTTTGCATCACATTGCATATCCACATCACTTTAGTCACAAAAGGGCAAATGATGATTTCTCTACTTGTGTAAAATTGTATCTTAAGTAGTAACTTATCTACTAAGAAATTGATTATAATCTAGGATTGTGGAAAGATAGGGCATGTAGATTTGGAGGTTTATTTTGGTGACATGACTTTCATATATAAACATGCATATGTATCCAGTATCGAAAGCATAATTGTTGAAATCCTAGCTCTTGCTATTGCATGTTTCTACATCCTTAGTCCATCTCACAGCACTTGTATCGGAGTTTAAACGACTGTTCTCCGTCATCAAAAATGGTTGTACCTTGTATCGGGGTTTAATTTTTCCTCGTCAAAAAAAAAAAAAAAAAAAAAAGCTACATGTTACCAAGAAGTTTACACTTTCTTCCACCCCAAAAAAGTGATCGTAACCATAAAGTTGCCGAATCATCATCATCATCATCAAAAAAAAAAAAAAAAAGGGAAGCAAGCCAAAGGAGGATAAAGAGGCATAGTAGAATAAATCACGGGCTATATAGGCAGATTTATGCATTAGTGGAGTTTAGTTAGATTTCCTTGCATGTTATTAGAGAAAGAGCATATTCATATTTATGTAGGAAAGGAGTTGATCTAAAATAAGCTAAAGATGAAAGATGTCTCTTGAAAATCCTAAATCTTTGTTTATACTCATATTTAAGGTAGATTGCTTTATGAAAAAGGTACAAAATTTTCTTCAAGATGAGAGGAACTGATGCTTAAAACGACTCAATACATCCACTTCCACTTCATATTGATGCTTGTTTTTTTTTTTTTTTTTTTTTCTTTCTTTCTTGTTGCCAATGTTGCTTGTTCATTTGCATATATGTTGCCTATTTGTTCATGCATATTCATGCTGCCTGTTTCAATTCTTTCTTTCATGCAAATTTTTCTTCATGTCGCGTTACCTACTTATTCATGCATATAATCAATTTTCCTTCCATGTTTCTTATGTTGCCTATAAAATAATTTGATGCCTGGAACATTTTGTTTTTCAGAGATGCTAGAGTGGCGCTTCCGGAGGAATCGCAGGTTTAGTGGGGGCGAATGTCGTCGAGATTTTCTCTCCTCTCTCACTTGTGAAGGCCTACAAAAAACATATTTGGTGAAGGTAGCCAGAATTCCCCGAGAAGTCCAGGATGCATCAAGGATGTCAAAGGAAGGTCACATACAAAGTTTCAAAGAAATCAAGAAAGTCCATGGTAGCGGTCAAAGCTGGTCAAAGCTGGTCAAAGTTGGGAAATTAGGGCAAAAATTTCATTGTCACCAAATTAGATGAAAATCCATATACTTGTAAAGATTGTCAAAGGCAGTCTATAGCCCAAATTTCAGCAGAAAATGGATTTTGTAGCACATTGATATGCTATGTTCATTTTGTAAAAATGTAATTTTTCTAGTTTGACCCTACAAATTCTTGTATAGAAAATTATGTTAGCCATATGGTTTGGCATGTATAAAGACCATATGTGGCTACATATTTGTATAAAGTTTCAAGGCTATCCGAGCTTCCTAGACACCTTAATGCCACCTTGCAAGCTTCCAAATGTAGTCAAACTTGTACAAGTTAGATTCAGATGGGAGTTTTTTCTGCATATTCCTAAAGGAGATCTTTGGAAACATAGTCCTACAATGTTTCATCTTCATCAAAGCCTATTTGGAGGGTCAAAGAGTACAAAGTCCAGTTTTCAGGATCACCGCAGTTTTCTAGTTTAAGAAAATTGAAGGCTTGAAGGGCTGCCACATGTCAAAATATGATTGAACCATGGTGTACGGTCAAGATGAGCTCCTATTCAAGGGTGGAGATGCACTAAAGCATAAAGGAAGGAGGATCCACGAATTTTTTCCATAAAAGAAGACTTTTTTTACAATCAAAGATCAATAATGCAGTGTTTCTCCAAAAATAGTGGCTTATCTTATCCGAATTGATGTCAGCACTGATCCGACGGTCCAGATTATCCCCAGATCCAATGGTGGAGAATGAGGGCGCCTAAATTTCACTCCTTTACACTAGATTTGATAGAAAGAACAATTCCAAGCCATTGATTTGATTAATCAAATGGTTGTAATCGAAAGTAGTGATCCTAGAGTTGAGAGTTGATTTCTCTAGATCCAAGGGCCCAAATTCATTCAAAAAACTATATAAACCCCCCTCCAAACTCCTAGAGCATCATTGTTAGGCATCCATAGGGCTCATGCTAGCTTACGGTTTCCTTGAGACGATCACCCTCGGTTGAGCGAGTGAGGATCCAAGGTGAGCTAGTATGAGTATAGAACCTAGTTTCAAATTTAAGTTAGAACTCCAATCTAGGATAGGCTCTTGAAACCAGCATCTCTATCTTGACTCACCCTCGGTGGAGCGTGTGAGTGAGTTAGAGCTGATTTTAATGAGTCTTAGACTTCTTTAGTTAGACGTTACGAGCCTAGACAGACATAGGGTCACTGGAGTGGAACTCACCTTCTTACGTGTGACATTCGGTTGAACTGTCATGGTTTGAGGGTCGGAACCACCTTTGATCAGTAGACTGCTTAGCATGACGTACCACGACGATATTTTACATGTAACTTAATTCAAATCCTTTTAATTCATGTCACTTGTCACTTGTCTCTTGTCTCCTCTCTCAGTCTCTTAAGTATTTTTACATGTCTTCTATTTCTTCTATGTGTGAGAAGGCTCCGCAGTATTGCGTTGAACCAGTGAGGATGTTTCTTTGAGCTTGTGAGTAAACTCTATCATCATAATTCACTTGCATGCATATAATCCAAACATACCCATACATATTGATTAGTTTCTGAAAGTGTATAAGAAGCTCCAATATTGGACCATTCTTCCTTTCGAAACTGGTTTATGTGTAAGGGTTCCATCTATTCTCGTCATGCATACATATCATCCAAAGAAGACTATGCATATGGATTGGAATTAGGAAGTGTTTAAGAAGCTCCTTCAATGGACCATTCTTCCTTCCAAATTTCATTCGTATGTATGGTTCTCTTTCATTCTTATCATTCATGTTCATAAATCTAACTTGCACTCCTACATTCATATTCCCATAATCATTTCAACATCTCTCTCTTCTCCATACTCAACATTAATTTCACCTTCACATCTTTAAACCTTCCAACATTCATTAGCTTCATACACCCTGTGTGTGCCACGACCGGACCCGATCCACCCGGATTGCGATCACCTCCACAACGTACACATGCACATGCACATACACGTGCACATGCACATGCCCATATACGTACACATGCACATGCACATACACGTACACATACATGTACACATACACATACACATACACATACACATACACATACACATACACATACACATACACATACACATACACATACACATACACATACACATACACATACACATACACATACACATACACATACACATGCACATGCACATGCACATGCACATACACATACACATACACATACACATACACATACAAATACACATACACATACAAATACACATATACACATACACATACACATACACATACACATACACATACACATACACATACACATACACATACACATACACATACACATACACATACACATACACATACACATACACATACACATACACATACACATACACATACACATAGGCATACAAAGGCATGTACATGCACAAACATATCTACATGCACATGCACATTAAAATAAATATGTACATATACACAAATATACATACCTACCCACCTTCTACCTACCTGCCTACCTACATACATACATACATACATACATACATACATACATACATACATACATCCATACATACACACATACATACATACGTACGTACATATGTGTTGATATATTTTGGTAGTGATGTGCGTGAACACATTGAGGACGTCCAAGCCACATTTTTTCCTCTTAGGAGGTTTCTTCCCCGTGCTTGTGTATAAACATATAACCCTAATGATTGATTATCTTTGGACATTTACTTGGCAATTCATTAAGTGTTGTGCTCCTACCTTCCTCTTCTTCCTTGTGTTGTTCCTATGCTTCTTTAGACCTCAACTCCAGCAATTGGTATCAAAGTAGGTCGCTGCTTAAGCTAGGGCATCGCCAAAACCCCTTTACTCAGAGTCTCATAATCACATGAAAATTATTGAGCATACTAAGGGCTATTAGGAGTTGAAAACAACTTTGCTATGTGGCATCTAAATTTTGATCTAAGCTCATTTTGACCCCTGGACACACTATCACAATGCCTATGCAAGCAATTTTGTCCTTTTGTGCCAAACATATATACAGGTTTTAGTTTTCGAGTACAAGCATTTCGCAGAGCTCACTAGGGTGATTTTGTTTATCTTTTTGAGATACAATGATTTTTCTACATCAAGATATTTAGTTATTGACCATGTGTGAAAGCAATGATGTATTCTATAGCACTTGAGGATTGGTTGGATGGTACTAATTACCCATTGTGGGATTATATGATGTGTCATGTATTGTTAGCAAAAGGACTGTGACAAACTATAGGAGATTTGAACTCACAACCTCTTGGTTAGGAATGTGATGGGATAACCGCTTGCCCCAAAAGCCATGGTTGAGAATTACTTGCTAATCCTCCCTCTTAGTGTGTAGTTCAACCATCTCCTATCTTTCAATGGTGTGGTTCAACCACCTCCTACCTATCATTTTATTGATTTTTCCCCCCTTAGTTGATCACTGTCCTCAATGATCTACTCATGTATCACTCTAGCCTCAGTGATTAGTTCTTGAAGTCCCTTCATACCCTTGAATTGATGTACTCAACCTTGCATTGTTTCTCGAACCTTGTTTGCAACCTTTGTCTCTTGAACCCTATTCTCAACCTTACTATCTTGAACCTTGTTTTGACCCATGTTCGACATCTTAAACTTACCCAAGGACTTCACACTTCCAAGCTTTGTCACTAAATTTGGAAAGTTTGTTTTGAGAAAATAGTATCTTACACACCTCAATCTGACCTACAGATTGAGAGATAAACCCAATCTCTCTTGGATAAACTTCTCAAAGTGCCACCTTCCCAATTTCTACCCTTTCGCATAATAGAGTGCCTAAATGCCTTTTTTAGAGGCCATTGGGTCAATCCACCTTTCCCAAGCCTACCAATGTAACAAATTATAGGAGATTTGAACTCACAACCTCTTGGTTAGGAATGTGATAGCCTAACCACTTGCACCAAAAGCCATAGTTGAGAATTACTCCCTAATCCTCCCTCTTAGAGTGTAGTAACACCAACTCCTATCTTTCAAGGGTGTGGTTCAAGCATCCTCTACCTATCACTTTATCAAAAGGATTGTGGAATCCTTATCAATTATGGAATGTTTTGAATAAGGAATTGTTGGAGTGTTAATTCATTATGTTATTAATCTGTTTTGGTGTTTTGATATAGCAACTCAAGGTTTGTGAGGGATTGAAAGGCATGAAAGGGCATGGATAGTTTGAATATGTTTGGACATCAATAATCGGATTTATATTTTATATAATTTGGAAATAAACCCATGTGGAGGGTTTTGTTTTTTAGAAACAATTAGTAAAAGTAGTGGTTAGGATAAGGATCCTTGTAGACCATGTGTTGGGGGATTCTTAGATAAAAAGGGATTTGAGTGTTTGTAGGAGAAAAGGGGAAGATCAGAACAGAAAATACACACTCGAAGCCTTTGTCGATGGATTACAGTAAGACAAATACAAGGTTGAAACACAATACAACCAATGCTTCTGTGCAAAAATCACACAGAGTGCTCAATGAAAAAATACCAAATACCCAAGGGACTTGTTGCTGTCGGCCTCCTCGGCACCAAACCTCCACCTTCTACAAGCCTACTCTTGTGCACACCTTGCACCAAGCTTCCACTAAGGGGGAGGGATGGATACCTTCTGTCGGCGTGCGCACGCTTCAGTAAGACCTTGGGATCCTTGGGGGACAAGCTTAGCACTCCTCTGCACACTTCCTTGGTCACTCTTCATGCACACCCTGCACTTCACTTCTCTGCGTCGCACACTGGTGACTCTTGCACTTCTCTCTCTTGCTCCACTTAAAGTATGCTTCTCTTGCTTACACTTAGGATGGTCCAAGAATAGTCCTTGCCTTGATTTGAGGGTGTCGATTCACGTACGCTCCTAACTGCAAGAGTATCATGGTGCTCACTTTGATGTCCCAAGATTGTCTTTTCAAGTGGCAACCAACGACTCCCTGTTTTGTCATGTAGTGACTTTAGACTAAAACCAAAAACTTTAATTGGAAGGCCATACTTTCACTTCTGCATACGCTGTCGCTTCACATACCTTCACATTTTCCTTTTAAGTCTTCACTTTTGCACATAAGAGAGGGTTCATCTCAACCTTCCAAAATACTTTAAAAAACACTTTGAACCTTAGGGAAATTAGAGAAATACCTCTGCAACCTACAACCCACTTTCTCCAATTTACCCTTTGTGGACAATTAATTGTGCACTACCTGTGCACTTTGACACCTGCACTTTAGCACTTTGACTTTGCACTTGTTGACTTTGACCTAGACCTTATTGACTTTGATCCATTTGACTTTGACCTTTTGACTTTGACTGTGGTTGACTTTGACCATTATGACTTTTATGGGCTCAACAGTTGCCCACCACCTAATGTGCTCTCTGTCCCAGAGAGCTACAACCAAAACTCTGAGGAGATATGACACCATAATACTGGAGCAGCAAGATCTTGAAGTAGGACATTGAACAGCTACCAAGTCCACTAGAAACAGGAGAGAACAAGCACCAGAGAAGAACCCAAAAGTTGAATTGTTGCATGGAAAGCAAAGGAAAGCAATGGGTGGGTAGAAAGGAGGGGGAAGGGGAGGGCTGAGGTGGTGGAGATGGATATTGCACGTAGGGGTAAGGATATGGCTGGGCAGAAGGAAAAAGGGAGGGTGAGGGGGGAGGATTATGGGGTCTTTAGGGTGCCAAATTGATCAAACAGTAGAGCTACAGAGGGGGAAGATGGGAAAATGTGCAACATATGTTGAAATGAGGTGAGAATAGACAATGTGGACCATGTGTATAAATAAAAATAGGTTTTAAATGTGCTCAAAACTTGAGGGCTTTGACTAAAACTCAGAGAAAATGTGGTAATTTGGAAAAATAAAGTCAAAAACTGAGTCTAGAGGTGCCAAAAAACATGAAAATGACTCCAGATTTGTGAAAAACGGCCAAACGAGGCACAATCGAGAGCCAAAAGCTTTGAGCCATGAAAATGAATATATATATATATATATATATATATATATATATATATATATATATATATATATATATATATATATATATATATATATATATATATATATATATATATATATATATATATATATATATATATATATATATATATATATATATATATATATATATATATATATATGTGTATATATTGAGATGATTTTTTTTTTGGCTGTGAATGCCCAACCTTAAAATAAAAAGAAAATTAAAATAAATAAAATATATATATATAAATAAAATAAAAAAATTAAATAAAATAAAAAAATAAATAAAAAAAAAGAAATAAAAAATAAAAAAAATAGCGGGCAGTGTTGCAACTCTCTACCCCTGAGTTGTTAGCATTGGTTCTCCATCATATTGTATCCATTTGATGTATTTCTTGTCTCATTGGATAGCTATTAGAGTCTATTTTATGCTCACAAATTCTTTGGAGCATCATCTGAGTAATCTGGGAGCAACATTCATTTTAGTGAAGTTGTGTGATTGATATCTCTCTTGGTGTGTAGGCTCTATTGGAAATATTTTGCTCTCTGTTGTAAGCGTTGGTTCTCCTTCTCTATGTATTCATTTGCTATGATTTTGGTGTCATTGGGTAGCTATTAGAGTGCTCTAAAGTTGAGCCAAGTTTGAGATTCATTCTCTATATAATCACAGAGAAAAGCTTGCTGGAGTGAAGTTGTGAGCATTCAACTAGCTCATTTTGTAGACATTGTTTCTCTTTGTGTAAGAATCCATTTGAAGTGAAATTTGATTTGTTGGAAAGCCCTTGGTGTCTATTACATGTCTACAAAAGATCACTGGAGTTTTTTGCATAAGCTCTGAGTAAGAGCATTTTTGGTGTGGAGAGGTCAAAGAAGGATACCTATGGAGGTCATTCGCGCTTCATCGTTGCTTAGGGGTTGAGATACTTCCCCCATCAGTGGTATCAAAGCATTTTGGCATCTTGGAGGCAGCACATACAAGCAAGAAGACCTCTTGGAGTTGGTGGTTGAAGAATTGCATCAACAAAAGCTTCTTGGAGGTAGCTCACATCAAGGGGGAGCTATTCTACTCAAATTATCAAGAGCACAAGGTGTCCATCTAAGGAAAGATTTGGATTGAGGTAACCTCAGAGCCTCATTTTCATTTTACACACATTGGAGCATTAGCAAAGGGCTAGTTTAAGTATCAAAGACTAAATATGGGAGACCTCAACACTCAAATTGAAAAGCTAGACAAGGGGAACTATCAACCATGGAGATTTAGGGTCTCCAACTACCTTATGGGTAAGGGCCTTTGGGGATTGATTAGTGGAAGTGAGCCAAGACCTAGGCTGGATGAAAATCCAACCAACGACCAGAGAAGGGCCTTTAGGGAATGGAATGAAAGAGACAAGAGGGTAATCTTTATCCTTTCCCAACACATTAGCAATAGCATGATCGGCCATATCCAAGACTTGGATTCAAGCATGAAGGTATGGGAGACAGTTGAAAGGTTTTATTCAACAAGCACCAAAGCAAGGAAGATCCAACTCAAGAATGAGCTCAACAACCTTAGGAAGAGCTCAAGAAGTAGCATAAATGACTACATACTTAAGGTCAAGGAGTTATCAGATGCATTGGGATCCATTGGAAACCATGTAGACGATGACGATCTTGTGGCTTATACTCTCAATGGTTTGAGAGATGATGAGAAGTGGAAACCCTTTACCACTTCAGTATATGTAAGGGATAATCTTCCCGATTTTGAGCAATTGGTTGCTCTCATGGTGACCGAAGAGATGAACATGGGTGGAAGTTCAACTAAAAGCAAGGATGCACAAGTTTTCTATGCAGGTAATCAAAGAGGCAAAGGAAGATGAGGACAAGGAAGGGGCAAAGGAAGGTTAGGAGGAAGGTAGGGCCACTCCAGCAATCAAGGACACAACCAAGGAACCTCATCACAAAGAGGTCGAGGAAGAACAAGAGGAAGAGGAGGACGGCATCAACAAAACAGGAATCAAGATGGCGAAGGATGTTACATATGTGGCAAGTTTGGCCACTATGCTAGAGATTGCTACCAAGGAGGAAACCAAAGGAGCTATAATCAAGGATCTTCATACAAAGGCTAAGGTAATTATGCTTCCACAAGTTCAGAAAATGACAATCTCTTGATGATGCACATGAATGGGAATTCAACCAAAGTAGATAACACTTGGTATATTGATAGTGGATGTAGCAACCATATGAGTTGCAATGCTTCTTGGTTTACTAATCTACATGTTCCCAAAGGTAAAGGACACATAGATATGCCTACTAAAAGAAAACAAACAAGCAAGCAAGGGGCTTGCTTATCACAACACCAGAACTTAGTGCTCACTTTACATGAGCTAACACTCCAAGAAGATGGCCCAAAAGAAGTCGGGATACATGCTCCTTTTATAGTGAGAAGTGTGCCCCTAAAATATAGGAACTACCTTTCCAAATCAGCCTCCTAACTTGGAGCACTTAGTTGAGATGACTTGGGGAGTGGTTGAGTGACTTTTTTTTTATGGAATCTCGTGGCTTTTGGCTTCCTTTGATTGCTCCACATGTCCATAAAAGATTCCCCACGAGTTTGTAGCTTGAAGCTTGACTTTTAACATATGTATATGTATATGTACATGTATATGTACATGTATATGTATATGTATATGTATATGTATATGTATATGTATATTGTTAGTTCTCTTAATCCAAGGGAGACTGCCTTACACACACCTATGTTTTGTTAAATTAGATTGTGCTGTGCCACTTTCTTTACTCTGAGTCCACAATTGCTCTCGGATATCACATATGTATATACCCGCTTCCACTCGCTTTCCTTTTGGTTCTTTTCTTTTCCCTTTTTGCACATATGCACGCACACCTGTAATTCCCTCCCTTTCTTCGCTCAACCCCCCTCCTTTCACGTCGGTTCTTGCACGCTTAGGGGTGCACACAGGGTGTTTCTAATGAAACTAAAATGCAATGGAGTCTTATCTTAAAAGTTATTATATCTCAACCAAGTTCCCCTCAATGAAAATATCTTATCAAAACCTTTCAATGTTTAGTTCAAGCATGTAGCACACATGAACAAATTCTCATCGATACTAAACACATGCGGGTTGACATAACCTTTGTGAGTTAACGTATTCCTTAATCTATGAGGCCTTAGCAACCTGTAGGCTTGAAGTTCAATTTATATAAAAAAAATTGTCAATCGGTGCCTATAGTCAACATGTAAGTCATTACATAAGTTTATTTGACGAAGACAATAAATTCCCTTGGAGATCAGAGTTAAATGAAAGTTTATTGCTTCAACATTTGTTTTGAACGCTAACTTCCTTATTAGATTATTGAAGAATACTAATCATTATGCATGAAACATCGATTTTGTTTCACATTATACCTTTCGCTAGTTAAATTTAATCCAGAATTTAGCAATATGCATCAACGTCAGGTCAGATTGTCAACAGGCATCAAGGCATATCATTTTCGTTTCTCATATCTTCTGTAGTTCTAAAACAAAGAAGCATATTTGCACTACTAGATACATCTCACAGTCAAATCAATCGAAGAGAAAAAAAACTGTAGATGTTTTAGTTCGAAAGCACAGAAATTTATCACAAAAATTTGTTTGACGTTCATTTCAGTTGGAGTGTCAACTGATCATCATCCTTTTAACAACTACAAAACCAGTCAAATGAGTATCCAATCCTCTCATATACCCCTTACAGTCGGACATCAGTAACTGGAGCAGCATTGCTTATGATATTGAAACAAACTCTTTAGAACGCCACTTGTTACCATGAACGACAATAGGGATTCCTGCATATTTCGAATTACGTACTTTCATGCGCATAAGACAATACTCACGTAATGGTAGGGGTTTCCAAGCATGACATAATTCTACCTCAACTCACATAGGAGCACACGTATTTCCACTTACTTTACAAAAGTAGAACAGCCTGATAATTCTATCGTCGATATTGTATTGAAGAACTTAACATAGAGTATCAAGCATCATCATACCTTTGAAGCTAATTTGCATTATAGTGCTAAACTTCTTTCCTGCTTGAAATGGACGTCTATAGATAAAGCATATCGCGAACAACAGCTGTGTCAAGATTCCAAAAAACTCTTCCCTCATTTTCAACCATCATCAGAAAATGAGTGTGCTGGTGCTCTCTTTTTCAACGTTCCAAGTTTTCCCTTGAAGCTCGTAGCCCTCCTTGTCACAGTATATTTAAACCTGTCGCTCCAGGAACTCCCCTTTCACAGTGAAGATAGAGTTTGGGCCTGGGCTGGAGCTAGTACAGTAGACGAATACTTGTCCATCAATACCTTAGAAGCTGACATCTTCTCCCTCTAACATAACCTTCTCCTTCTGATCATTGATGTAATCCTCTCTCCACTTCAACGTGTTCACCTCCGCATGATGCGCAGCAGCTTCTTCCTCAAAACTTCTCCCCTCTCTCCTCCCGCAAGGCGAAGAACGCCTTTCTTCCTCTACAGAAACGAAGCAAGAACTCCCCCTTTTTTTTTTTGCACCATGAATTCGGAAAAATAAGAGCCTCCACTCCCCCTGCCATACTCTGACAGAGGGCAGGTAGAACACCGCCCCCCATCACTCTCCTCTTGGCCGTTTTTCGTCAGAACCACGAAAAAAACAAAACCCTCCAGAAACGATCAGCGGCCCCGTTCTTCTTCTGCTCCTCTCGACTGCCGCCCATAGAGTATCTTGCAGAGGCACATAGGACGAAGCCCCCCCTTCTCCCTTTTGTCAGATCTGCCGCCCCATTTCTTGCTATGGTCGCTAAAAAAATCGGTCGTTACCCCTTTTTTGTTGTGATCCTTCTCTGTCGCTACTAAAGACCCCCTTTTCAGATCTTCATCAGATGAGTGGATCAATCATTCAAGAACCGCAAGTGTAGCCTTTGTCTTCTCAAAAATGGTAGAAGCTCCCCACGGCAAAAGTTTGAGGAAGTCCATGTTGTATTTCTTAGCATCGAGAGCTCCCATGTTGTATTCCTCTCGTCAATTATTTGATCAATTCTTCAAGTACCTGTAATCAAACATCTTCTTCTGCCAAATAGCAACACATTAGTGCGTACAAACCAATCATTTCCTGAGCTAACATACTCCCCTCTTCTTATTTGTGAAGTCGTCCTCGACGAGCCCTTCTTGCTTCAACATAATCCAATCAAATGAACATGTCAGTTTACAATTGGTGCACATACCTTTCCATCGAGCCATCATTCCAAGTGGAGCTGCACTCTTTGAAGCTATTAGTGCTAAAAATCACTCATGAATACATACAAATTAGTCACTTCCAAAATGATCCAAGAACATGCACATATATGCAATTCCATTTCCAACATGCATCAAATTGCTCATGCATTCCATTATGAAAATGGTCTCAATCCAAAATAAAACATGCATCCCTTTTCATGTTTTACACATGCAACTGTCATTGCGAAAAAAACAGAAACGGAGAAAACAAAATAACAACAACAACAACTGAAATGAATACAATAGGAGATGCAACGTACCCAAAATGCATACCCCTTTTATTGACCTACTATTCGCTATTTACACATACTTCTATGACCAGACACTCCCTAAGAATCCCCATCGTCGTCCTACAAAAGTCATCAAGAATCGAGTACAAGTTAAGACGTACATAAAACCCTGGAGTGTCCCGCACTCTGGAAAACCCTCGGATAGAGCACACAAGTTATAAAGCAAGACCGTTGCATTACCTCGCTAAAGCCTCATCCATAAGTATATATAGAGTCTTCGTGCCTTCAAGAATGTTGATTCAAAGTGAGCTGATCTGTCACAAGCCATCACATACCAATCACACAAGCAATTAACGTTCCCTTTCAGGCAATCATCGCCCTCTCCTCTCTCTCTCTCTCCCCCTCAGGAGTGGGGAATAACTTCATAGGTAAATTTTATTCCCACGTTGGCCTGCATTGACATTGGATGCGATTCGTGGACCTGACCACCCGATCAGGTTGATTCCACCCATCTACCAATGCAATGCAGCGCACAACACACAAACACACAATGATAACACATAACATATATCAGCTAGCCCATAATGAAGCTGGATACGGCTCATGGTCGTGACTACCCAGCCACGATGGCTCCACCTACCTACCAACCCGTTATGGCGCATAGCTAAGACATAAACATATACATCCCAAGCCTATGGCGAAACTAGCTGCGGCTCGTGGTCCTAACCACCCGGCTAGGATAAATCCACCCACCTACTAGCCCACCATAGCGCATTGGTACGATCACAACAACACAATATTTTTTCTTTCTTTTCTTTTTCTTTTTTTTTCATAGTTAATTAATTTACCCAAGTCCTGAGAATTAGGGAGAGGAAGAAAGGGACTTTCCCACTTTTCCCACACATGCATGCAAACATATACACTCTAGCCTTTGACAGATCAACCACCTCTTCACTCCATTCTTTCAATTACAGACACTACATATGTATTCATCGATTTGACTTTTCACTAGGTAACTACAACCAGCTATGCCTTAGTCCCTCCTGTACCTATCCTTAGACGATCTAGAATGTGGATCTCTGGGATGTCTCATGTAGCCTAACATCGTACTCGCATCCCGACAACTTCCCTAGGGTGAGTCAGGCTCAACTTCAGGAGCTCCGTCATCACTTCCTATCGTCAACACATCTGCCCAAGCCCAAGTGATATCGTTTTCTTCGTTAGGCATTTCCCTAGAAGGATCAAAATAGTAATATCGATCTCCCGCCCATCCTACATGTCGAGTCAGGTATTCCTCAAAACACTCAATGTAAAATGCAACACCCAAACCCTGGTTTATAAAGCATACCAGCCAATGCGCTTCCTCCACATCATACTCGGTTTCAAAGTCGTCGACATCTATGTCCATGTGGGCGAATGTTTGGTCTGAGAAATATATCCTTAGCTCATACAAGTAGAGTTGTGTTATTTGATCTGCCATTTTGTTACTTAGCTCCTAACAGTCTCTGCGCAACACAAGAAAAATAATTAGAAGTCCAAAATTCTTGAGCTAGCAAGGAAGAATATTTATGACACACAAATCATAGCTTACATATGCGCATATATATATATATATATATAACTATACATCTATGTACAAGGAATCTACTATGTCCTTCCGTTGAATGTTATCTGGCTTCTCCCGTGTTAATATCACTTGAAATATGGTTTAACTCGAAGCGTGTTAACCTTCACGGGAGCATATTCTTCTCCTAAATCTTGAATTCGCATGGAACCATTGGAGTTGAGTTCCACCACCTTAAACGGTCCTGCCCATCTTGTCTGTAACTTCCCCGGGAATTTATAATATTTACTATCATAGACTAGTACCAAATCCCCTTCTTGAATCGCATAGGTCTTGAGATTCTTATCATGCCTCTCTTTACGTCTCTTCTTAATAGCTTCCAAACTTTGTTGTGCAATGAGTCTCTTTTCTTCCAGCTTGACCAGTTGTATGTACCTTTCCTTCAATGACTCTTCCTTGCCCAACCTGGCTTCGATGGCCACTCTTAAGGTCGGAACTTCTTTTTCGATGGGAAAGATGGCTTCCTCGCCATACACTAGGGAGAACGGAGTGCTCTTTGTCGTCACTCGGTAGGATGTTCTATACGCCCACAAAGCTTCCAAAAGTCTCTCATCCCAGTCTCTCCTATGCACAGCTACTGTCTTTGTTAGAATCTGTTCAAGAACTTTGTTGGTGACCTCCACTTGTCCATTCGCTCTCGGGTAATATGGAGTGCTTTTCCTATGTTTGATTTTATATAATTCCATTAATTCTTCGATCAGTTCGTTGACAAAGTGCGTTCCTCTATCACTTACTATTTCCAACGGGCATCCAAATCGAGTGATAATTTGTTCATACAAAAATTTAGCTACATCAACAGCTCGGTCAGTCTTCAGAGCTTTGGCTTCTACCCACTTGGTAACATAGTCTGTGCAGACCAAAATATACCTATTAGACCGACGTCTTGAGGGAGGATCAATAGGCCCCACAAAATCAATTCCCCATTTCTCAAAGGGCTTAAGAGCAAGCACGGTGTGAGAGGAGCTGCATGCGTCAATGTTGGTTTGCCCATTCTTTGGCATCTGTCGCATTTCTTACAGTATGCATGAGAGTCTTTGAACAGCGTTGGCCACCAATACCCAGCCAATAAAATCTTTCTTGCCGTCAGTTCACCAGCAAAATGCCCACCGCAGGGTTCATCATGTAATGCTCTCAACACTAGGGTTGCTTCTTCTTCCTCGAGACACCTCCGATAAATGCTCTCATGAACAAAATATCGATAGAGTTGCCCCCCAATGATGCTATGGTGCTTCGCCAATGCTAACAGTTTTTGTTTCTCTCTCTTGCTTGCTCCTAGCGGATATTGAGTGGTGCACAAGAAATTCACCAAGTCGGCGTACCAAGGTACTTTAGCTTCAACCTGGAATAGATGCCCATCAGGAGCATCATCGGGCACACCAGAGATTGGCTCCTCATTAACAATTCGAGATAAATGGTCAGCCAATATATGCGCTTTGCCTGGTCTGGTTACCACTGTGAATTGAAATTCTTGGAGAAGTAGCATCCACCTCATCAATCGCCCTGATAGTTCAGGTTTATTAATGATATACTTAAGGGCTTCATGATCCACATAAAACGTGAAATGCTTTCCCATCAAGTAATGCCGATACTTGTTCATCGCAAAGATCATCAAGAGGCATTCCTTCTTTGTAGTTGTGTAGTTCCTCTCAGTGCTATTCAAGATGCGACTTGCGTAATAAATAGGGTGGTCCAACTTCTTTTCATCGGCTTGGCATAGTACTGCTCCAACCGCAGTATGAGAAGCGTCGGTACGCACATGGAATTCTTTCGTCCAGTCGGGTGCTACCAAAATCGGTGCATTTATCAATCTCTCTTTGATCGAGTTGAATGCAACTTGACACTCTCCAGTCCATTGGTATTGTTGGTCCTTCTTCAAAAGATTCGTCAGTGGTGCCGCTAAGGATGCAAAATTTAATATAAATCGTCGATAATAATTAGCATGCCCCAAGAATCCTCTGAGTTGCCGCAAGTTTTGAGGCGGTGGAAGTTGTCCGATCTTTTCCACTTTATCCTCGTCGATCGCGATTCCTTTTTCGGAAATAACATGTCCCAAAAGCAATCCTCTTCGTACTCCAAATGTACACTTTTCAGGATTCAATGCGATGCCTTTTTCAATGCTTCTTTTTAAAATAGCTTCAATCCTCTCCATCATGTTTTCATCGTTGCCTCTGATCGCAAAGTCATCGAGGAATATCTCCATCCAATCCTGCAGATAGTCTTGATATGCAGCTATCATTGCCCTCTGGAATGTGGCTGGCGCATTGCATAATCCAAATGGCATCACACGATATGCGTATGTGCCCCATTCCATGGTGAAAGTAGTTTTTGATTGATCCTCTTCATGGATTTGGATCTGGTTGTACCCACTGAAACCATCCAAAAATGAGTACAATTTATGGCCAGCCACTCTGTCCAAGATTTGATCAGTAAACGGCAAAGGGAAATGATCCTTCTTTGTGCGCTCGTTCAACTTTCGATAATCTATGCAAATACGGATTTTCTTATTTTTCTTCGGAACAACTACAATTGGTGATACCCATTCGCTGGATGCGATGGGATATATGAATTCTGCTTCCAATAATTTAGTCAATTCCAACTTGATCAATTCCGAGTAGACTGGATTTGTCCGCCTAAGTCGTTGACATATTGGTCGGGTACCTTCTTCCAAGTCTATATAATGTTGGCAGATTTGGGGATCAATTCCTCTCAGATCACTGTATGACCATGCAAAGGCCTTGCTGAAATTTTTGAGTGCCAATTTAATGCAATCTCGTACTCCCTCTGGTAGCTCTGACCCCACACTCAAGAACTTTTCTGGAAAAACTTCCTATTTTTCCAACTGAGCTTCTCGCAAATATTCCTTATTCCTTGATGACGTTGTGATTGGAAAGTGTTCCCCGATCATGCGTGCATGGTTGGCCAGTAAATTATTGTTTTGTTCTTTTTCAACCGCACCCAATTTCTTTAGTTCAGCTTTTGCAATGGCTTCCCGCACTTTAGTTTTACTTTCCGCTTCTCTGTCTGATTGTCGACTTCTCCTTAGAAGCTCTTCTTCTAGCATTCTAACCCTTTCTCTCAACTATTGCACTTCCATTGTCGGAGCTAACTCCAGTTTCAACTTTTCTTTGGTAACTTCGTTTCCCTTTGCGTCTATACTCAACATGTAGCACTCAAATTCACTGGTATGTGTCAACCATCCCAGCAACTCCTGGTCTGAATCATCCTTGTAACATAGAGGATCTATGTACTCGCCCACTTTCGCATGTTGGAGGTTGGCCAATTGCAGATTAAATCCATCCTGTGAAAGGTCCTTAGAAGTCTCCGTGCGCAGGGCAAATCTTACCCGCGCCATTTCTTGTCTAACCTTTTCCTTTGCTTTTTGCTCCCTTTCCTCAGCTGTTGTCGATTTCTTGCCGGTCAAGTTTGGAGACACTTGAAGTTGTATTCGATCAACCTTCGGTCCAATTGTGATAAATCCTGTGCGCCAATCGTGCACACATTCGGCTTGCACCAGCCATGGCCGTCCAAGTAAGATTGAGAAGGTCGCCTCTGAGGTCCTTGGTCTTACTATCAGATAATCAACTTTAAACTCTAGACCGCCCACAACTGTACTTACATTCTTCAAAAGGCCCGTAGGCTTCACTTGTGTTTGATCTACCATTCTCAAGGACATCGGAGTTTCTTCCATGTGGTTGAGGCCCAAAGCTTTCATCATGAACTCAGTCATCAGGTTGACTGCGGCTCCACTATCTAACTGAGCACCAGGGACTGCATATCCTTTAATCTCGACCATCACAGTTGGAGCATTCGAATCGATTTGCGTCGTAATACTTTGAATGATTCCTTGGACATCTTTATCTTGTCTCTTTTTCTCTCGAGCTTTCCTCGGCTTCTTAATATATTCATTGTAGAATTGTTTCCTATAGGCAGGTGAACACTTCAGCAATGTGCTAATGTCCAGCGTGACTTCTGTGTCAGCCAACAGTTTTACGATATCCACTTCCCCTAAACTTTGTCCTTCTTTCCTACATCTCGGAGTCCTTAATCTTTCGGGGAATGGCGCTATGCCCGGCACAAACTCCTTGGTCACTGGTGGAAGAATCTCAATCTCTTCCCCATCCTCAAGCTCTTACTGCTCAGCAAATCCTTCAACTTGGTTTTCTACCTCTTCACGCTCAACAATCTTCTCTTGACTCCCTTCTTCACCTTCGCCTCCTGGATTTTTCTTCGAATACTCTTGAGTCCTTGTGACTACTGCCACAGTTAGATCTTTATGTGGTTTCTTGGCCTCGTAAGCATCCACAAAGTGCATTGACGAGCTAGAGCCTTCTTGAGGGTTCGGTGTCTTGAACACTACTCCGATCGTAGGAATGTGCTCTTGAGCTCTCGTTGTGGAATGCATCTGAGTGTCAACATAATTCGAGGACCCTACTGGTCCTTTTTCCTTGCCGGCGACAGCTCTTCGTTTTGGACAATCCTCATCAAAGTGGCCCTCTCCACTACAGTACCTACATAGTGGGGTATAATCAATTGGTTTCTTTTCGTTTGGACACCTAGATTGAGTATGGCCAAAGCCATGGCATCTCCAGCACTGGATTGGACCATCTCTTCTTTGATCATGTGCGGCTCCTCTTGGATAGTCTCCTCCTTGACCTTGAGCACCATATCCATAAGTAGGTTTGTTTTCCCAACGAGATGTAGGTGGGACACTTTGAGCGGGCAATCCCGTGTAAGGTCTTTCTCTTGTATCTCCTGATTTCATGGTCCTCTCTTCATAGGCTCTCTTGTTGTAACATCGGTCCTCCGTGTGATTTGTTCTTCCACAAAAAGTACAACGCATCCTAGGTGGTGATCTATCTGTGAATACTCTCCAGACTGTAGGGCATTCTGAAGCCAGATGGTCGTAACCATGGCACTTTCCACACCATGTATTTGATCGAAACACTTGATTGGGGTTTGTAGTCACCTCTGGTTTTACTGTGTATGTTTCTTGGGTCATTGTGGCAGCTTTTATAGCTTGTGTGACCAACTCCAATATTCGTTCTTCAGTTAGCGCAGGCTTTACCTCACCTGGCGTGCTAGTGGCAGCTACAAAAGCTGGAGTCGTCAATGCAGGACTTCCTTGGCCAGGATCTTTCATCGGTATGCTCCCTGGGCCTCCCATTGGCTCGTATAAGAGTTCCATCTTCCTTTGTTGGCATAATTGGACTTCCTCCCAAAGCCTCGCTTGTTCCTTAGCATCCATTAAAGTCGCAAGTCTTGTCAGGCTGATATGCTACTGTGCCATAGGATCTCTCAATCCCAAAATGAATCTTCTCTTCAATGTCTCATCGTTTGGGGCATTTGCGCCCATCTTTCTTACCAAGGTTTCCATTCTTTGAATGTAGTTATCGATGCTCTCATTGACTCCCTGTCGCAAATAATCCATTTGTTGGGCCAATCTATCTTGGAAGCCTTGTCGTCGAAACTTTGCCAAGAAGGCTTCCTTGAGCATCTGATAAGTTCCACGCTCTTGTGGTGTCAGATTCCCATACCAGTTGGCTGCCTCATCACGGAGAATAGCCGGAAAAATTTTCAACCTTTGACCCTGGTCAACTACCTCATTGGCCTCACAAGTAACCTCAAACAGTTGGATAAAACTATCCGGATCTTCATCCCAAGCACCTGAAAACTTGGTGAAGTCCCCCAAATCCGTTGAGCCATTTCAAACAGAGGTGTGATGTCAATATCACTTCGATCCCAAAAATGAACCGAAATCCGTTGAGCCATTTCAAACAGAGGTGTGATGTCAATATCACTTCGATCCCAAAAATTTAGCGCACGTGGCCTCAAGATCCCTCCTTCAAACTTCCGCACTTGATTCGCGACTCTCCTACGAGAATACACGTTTTTGGCAGATTTCTTTGAGCCAGTCGAGGTTGACTCAACTTGCGATTCCCACCTCTTCCTTTCTCTTTCAAGGGCTCTTCTCTGAGCGCGTTCCTCTCTTTGAGTTTGTGTTGCTCCTGAGAATGAGCTCCCCTCACTCATGTACTAGATCTGGAGTCCGCAAGCTCGGCCAACATGTGGCGCTAGGCGAACCTATGATACTCTCTTATAGAGACGTGCCAAGCTATTCCCGGCAAACACACCAAAATGTTAGTTCTCTTAATCCAAGGGAGACTGCCTTACACACACCTATGTTTTGTTAAATTAGCTTGTGCTGTGCCACTTTCTTTACTCTGAATCCACAATTGCTCTCGGATATCACATATGTATATACCCGCTTCCACTCGCTTTCCTTTTGGTTCTTTTCTTTTCTCTTTTTGCACATATGCACGCACACCTGTAATTCCCTCCCTTTCTTCGCTCAACCCCCCTCCTTTCACGTCGGTTCTTGCACGCTTAGGGGTGCACACAGGGTGTTTTGTTTCTAATGAAACTAAAATGCAATGGAGTCTTATCTTAAAAGTTATTATATCTCAACCAAGTTCCCCTCAATGAAAATATCTTATCAAAACCTTTCAATGTTTAGTTCAAGCATGTAGCACACATGAACAAATTCTCATCGATACTAAACACATGCGGGTTGACATAACCTTTGTGAGTTAACGTATTCCTTAATCTATGAGGCCTTAGCAACCTGTAGGCTTGAAGTTCAATTTATATAAAAAAAATTGTCAATCGGTGCCTATAGTCAACATGTAAGTCATTACATAAGTTTATTTGACGAAGACAATAAATTCCCTTGGAGATCAGAGTTAAATGAAAGTTTATTGCTTCAACATTTGTTTTGAACGCTAACTTCTTTATTAGATTATTGAAGAATACTAATCATTATGCATGAAACATCGATTTTGTTTCACATTATACCTTTCGCTAGTTAAATTTAATCCGGAATTTAGCAATATGCATCAACGTCAGGTCAGCTTGTCAACAGGCATCAAGGCCTATCATTTTTGTTTCTCATATCTTCTGTAGTTCTAAAACAAAGAAGCATATTTGCACTACTAGATACATCTCACAGTCAAATCAATCGAAGAGAAAAAAAACTGTAGATGTTTTAGTTCGAAAGCACAGAAATTTATCACAGAAATTTGTTTGACGTTCATTTCAGTTGGAGTGTCAACTGATCATCATCCTTTTAACAACTACAAAACTAGTCAAATGAGTATCCAATCCTCTCATATACCCCTTACAGTTGGACATCAGTAACTGGAGCAGCATTGCTTATGATATTGAAACAAACTCTTTAGAACGCCACTTGTTACCATGAACGACAATAGGGATTCCTGCATATTTCGAATTACGTACTTTCATGCGCATAAGACAATACTCACGTAATGGTAGGGGTTTCCAAGCATGACATAATTCTACCTCAACTCACATAGGAGCACACGTATTTCCACTTACTTTACAAAAGTAGAACAGCCTGATAATTCTATCGTCGATATTGTATTGAAGAACTTAACATAGAGTATCAAGCATCATCATACCTCTGAAGCTAATTTGCATTATAGTGCTAAACTTCTTTCCTGCTTGAAATGGACGTCTGCAGATAAAGCATATCGCGAACAACAGCTGTGTCAAGATTCCAAAAAACTCTTCCCTCATTTTCAACCATCATCAGAAAATGAGTGTGCTGGTGCTCTCTTTTTCAACGTTCCAAGTTTTCCCTTGAAGCTCGTAGCCCTCCTTGTCACAGTATATTTAAACCTGTCGCTCCAGGAACTCCCCTTTCACAGTGAAGATAGAGTTCGGGCCTGGGCTGGAGCTAGTACAGCATACGAATACTTGTCCATCAATACCTTAGAAGCTGACATCTTCTCCCTCTAACATAACCTTCTCCTTCTGATCATTGATGTAATCCTCTCTCCACTTCAACGTGTTCACCTCCGCATGATGCGCAGCAGCTTCTTCCTCAAAACTTCTCCCCTCTCTCCTCCCGCAAGGCCAAGAACGCCTTTCTTCCTCTACAGAAACGAAGCAGGAACTCCCCCTTTTTTTTTTGCACCATGAATTCAGAAAAATAAGAGCCTCCACTCCCCTGCCATACTCTGACAGAGGGCACGTAGACCACTGCCCCCCATCACTCTCCTCTTGGCCGTTTTTTCGTCAGAACCACGGAAAAAACAAAACCCTCCAGAAACGATCAGCGGCCCCGTTCTTCTTCTGCTCCTCTCGACTGCCGCCCATAGAGTATCTTGCAGAGGCACATAGGACGAAGCCCCCCCTTCTCCCTTTTGTCAGATCTGCCGCCCCATTTCTTGCTATGGTCGCTAAAAAAAACGGCGGTTACCCCTTTTTTGTTGTGATCCTTCTCTGTCGCTACTAAAGACCCCCTTTTCAGATCTTCATCAGATGAGTGGATCAATCATTCAAGAACCGCAAGTGTAGCCTTTGTCTACTCAAAAATGGTAGAAGCTCCCCACGGCAAAAGTTTGAGGAAGTCCATGTTGTATTTCTTAGCATCGAGAGCTCCCATGTTGTATTCCTCTCGTCAATTATTTGATCAATTCTTCAAGTACCTGTAATCAAACATCTTCTTTTGCCAAATAGCAACACATTAGTGCGTACAAACCAATCATTTCCTGAGCTGACATATATGTATATGTATATGTATATGTATATGTATATGTATATGTATATGTATATGTATATGTATATGTATATGTATATGTATATGTATATGTATATGTATATGTATATGTATATGTATATGTATATGTATATGTATATGTATATGTATATGTATATGTATATGTATATGTATATGTATATGTATATGTATATGTATATGTATATGTATATGTATATGTATATGTATATGTATATGTATATGTATATGTATATGTAGATGTAGATGTAGATGTAGATGTAGATGTAGATGTATATGTATATGTATATGTATATGTATATGTAGATGTAGATTTAGATGTAGATGTAGATGTAGATGTAGATGTAGATGTAGATGTATATGTATATGTATATGTATATGTATATGTATATGTATATGTATATGTATATGTATATGTATATGTATATGTATATGTATATGTATATGTATATGTATATGTATATGTATATGTATATGTATATGTATATGTATATGTATATGTATATGTATATGTATATGTATATGTATATGTATATGTATATGTATATGTATATGTATATGTATATGTATATGATATGTATATGTATATGTATATGTATATGTATATGTATATGTATATGTATATGTATATGTATATGTATATGTATATGTATATGTATATGTATATGTATATGTATATGTATATGTATATGTATATGTACATGTACATGTATATGTATATGTACATGTATATGTACATGTATATGTATATGTATATGTACATGTATATGTACATGTATATGTACATGTATATGTACATGTATATGTACATGTATATGTATATGTATATGTATATGTACATGTATATGTACATGTATATGTACATGTATATGTACATGTATATGTACATGTATATGTACATGTATATGTACATGTATATGTACATGTATATGTACATGTATATGTACATGTATATGTACATGTATATGTATATGTATATGTACATGTATATGTATATGTATATGTATATGTATATGTATATGTATATGTATATGTATATGTATATGTATATGTATATGTATATGTATATGTATATGTAGATGTATATGTATATGTAGATGTATATGTAGATGTATATGTATATGTAGATGTATATGTATATGTATATGTATATGTATATGTAGATGTATATGTAGATGTATATGTATATGTAGATGTATATGTATTTGTATATGTATATGTATATGTATATGTATATGTATATGTATATGTATATGTATATGTATATGTATATGTATATGTATATGTTGTTAAAAGTCAAGCCTCAAGCTACAAATTCATGGGAAATCTTTTATGGACATGTGGAGCAATCACAGGAAGCCAAAAGCCACAAGATTCCATCAAGAAAAGTCACTTAACCACTCCCCAATTCATCTCAACTAAATCCTCCAAGTTAGGAGGCTGATTTGGAAAGGTAGTTCCTAGATTTTGGGGGCACACTTCTCACTATAAAAGAAGCATGTATCCCGACTTCTTTTGGGCCATCTTCTTGGAGGTTTAGCTCATGTAAAGTGAGCACTAAGTGCTGGAGTTGTGATAAGCAAGCCCCTTGCTTAAGCTAGCCCCTTGCTTGCTTGTTTGTTTTCTTTTAGTAGGCATATCTCTGTGTGCGTAGGCAGTGTTGCAACTCTCTAGCCCTGCGTTGTTAGCATTGGTTCTCCCTCGTATTGTATCCATTTGATGTAATTCTTGTCTCATTGGATAGCTATTAGAGTATATTTTATGCTCACAAATTTTTCGGAGCATTCTCTGAGTAATCTGGGAGCAACATTCATTTTAGTGAAGTTGTGTGATTGATATCTCTCTCTGTGTGTAGGCTCTGTTTGAAATATTTTGCTCTCTGTTGTAAGGGCTGGTTCTCCTTCTCTATTTATCCATTTTCTATGATTTTGGTGTCATTGGGTAGCTATTAGAGTGCTCTAAAGTTGAACCAAGTTTGAGATTCATTCTCTGTATAATCTGTGAGAAAAGCTTGCTGGAGTGAAGTGAGGTCTCTCCTTGACTAGCAGTTGTGAGCATTCAACTAGCTCATGTTGTAGACATTGTTTATCTTTGTGTAAGCATCCATTTGAAGTAAAATTTGTCTTGTTAGAAAGCTCTTGGTGTCTACCACAGGTCTACAAAAGCTCACTGGAGTTCTCTGCATAAGGTCTGAGTAAGAGCACTTTTGGTGTGCAGAGATCAAAGAAGGATACATGTGGAGGTCATTCGCACTTCGTCGTTGCTTAGGGGTTGAGATACTTCCCCCATCAGTGGTATCAGAGCATTTGGGCATCTTGGAGGTATCACATACAAGCAAAAAGACCTCTTGGATTTGGTGATTGAAGATTTGCATCAACAAAAGCTTCTTGGAGGTAGCTCACATCAAGGGGGAGCTATTCTACTCAAAGTTTCAAGAGCACAAGGTGTCCATCTAAGGAAAGCTTTGGATTGAGGTAACCTCAGAGCCTCATTTTCATTTTACACACATTGGAGCATTAGCCAAGGGCTAGGTCAAGTATCAAAGACTAGATATGGGAGACTTCAACACTCAAATTGAAAAGCTAGACAAAGGGAACTATCAACCATGGAGATTTAGGGTCTCCAACTATCTTATGGGCAAGGGCCTTTGGAGGTTGATTAGTGGAAGTGAACCAAGACCTAGGTTGGATGAGAATCCAACCAATGACCAGAGAAGGGCCTTTAGGGAATGGAATGAAAGAGACAAGAGGGTAATCTTTATCCTTTCCCAACACATTAGCAATAGCATGATCGGCCATATCCAAGACTTGGATTCAAGCATGAAGGTATGGGAGACACTTGAAAGGCTTTATTCAACAAGCACCAAAGCAAGGAAGATCCAACTCAAGAATGAGCTCAACAACCTTAGGAAGAGCTCACGGACTAGCATAAATGACTACATACTTAAGGTCAAGGAGTTATCAGATGCATTGGGATCCATTGGAAGCCACGTAGACGATGACGATCTTGTGGCTTATACTCTCAATGGTTTGAGAGATGATGAGAAGTGGAAACCCTTTACCACTTCAGTATATGTAAGGGATAATCTTCCCGATTTTGAGCAATTGGTTGATCTCATGGTCACCGAAGAAATGAACATAGGTGGAAGTTCAACTAAAAGCAAGGATGCACAAGTTTTCTATGGAGGTAATCAAAGGGGCAAAGGAAGACGAGGACAAGGAAGGGGAAAAGGAAGGTTTGGAGGAAGGCAAGGCCACTCAAGCAATCAAGGACATGACCAAGGCACCTCATCACAAAGAGGGAGAGGAAGAACAAGAGGAAGAGGAGGACGACATCAACAAAACAGGAATCAAGATGGCGAAGGATGTTACATATGTGGCAAGTTTGGCCACTATGCTAGAGATTGCTACCAAGGAGGAAACCAAAGGAGCTATAATCAAGGTTCTTCATACAAAGTCCAAGGTAATTATGCTTCTACAAGTTCATAAAATGACAATCTCTTGATGATGCACATGAATGGGAATTCAAGCAAAGTAGATAACACTTGGTATATTGATAGTGGATGTAGCAACCATATGAGTTGCAATTCTTCTTGGTTTACTAATCTACATGTTCCCAAAGGTAAAGGACATGTAGAAACAGGTGATGATACAGCCCATGAGATCTCCCATGTTGGAGATGTAGCTTTGGATGACAAGGAGGAAGGAAGATGTCTCAAGGATGTCTTGCATGTACCTACCATCACAAAGAACTTGGTGTCCGTTGGGCAAATGGTTGAAAGAGGCTATCAAGTAAGGTTCAACAAAGGTGGATGCTTTGTGGAGAACCCTAAGCAAGGTTACAAGGTCATAGCAAGAGGAAAGAAGCAAGGGAGACTCTTCACTTTGGAGGTAAATTCTCATTCCACTCAACATGTCTACTTCACATATGGAAACAAGAGGATTTCGGAGTTGGACTTGTGGCACAAGAGGATAGGTCACATCAACATACAAATAATGAAGGAAATGCAATTCAAGAGGCTGTTTGAAGGTCTTCCCAACTTCCAAGGACAAGGTATGAAGCATTTATGTGAATCTTGTCAACTAGGGAAGCAAGCGAGACTTCCATTCAAGAAGAGTGGCTACATAAGCCAACATCCATTGGAGTTGATACATACAGATGTGTGGGGGCCAACCAAAGAGCAATCCATTGGAGGTAACAAGTACTTTGTCACTTTTATAGATGATTGCACAAGGATGGTTTGGGTTTATTTCATGAAAAACAAATCAGATGTGTTTACATGTTTCAAAGCATTCAAGGCAATGGTAGAAAAGGAAACAGGTACATATATCAAGAAGCTAAGGTTCGATGGAGGGGGAGAATATTTCTCCAATGAGTTTTCTGATTTTTTAATGGATCAAGGCATCAAGAGGCAAGTAACATGCAGGTACACACCCCAACAAAATGGAGTAGCAGAGAGAAAGAAGAGATACATTGCCGAGATCGCTAGAGCAATGCTTAATGAGATGAATGTACCTAACATGTTTTGGAGTGATGCAGCAAATACCGCTGTGTATCTTATGAATAGGGCTCCTACCTCAGGGATCCATGGCTTGACACCATATCAAGCCTATTATGGTAAGAAACCTGATCTTTCCCACTTGAAGATATTTGGATGTACTTGTTATGTACATGTGCCAAGTGAATTGAGGCACAAGCTACAACCAAAGGCAGAAAAGTATGTGTTTCTAGGATATTCAAATGATCATAAAGGTTACAGGTGCTTCAACCCAAACACAAAGGACTTGAGGATATCAAGGGATGTAGCATTTGATGAGCTACTCCCTTGGTATAAGAAGTATGATTGTATGCAGGACTATGAAGAAGAAAAGCATGGACATGATGAAGAACAAATCGACCTAGAGCTAAGCGGCCCAAGGTGTTCCATCAATGAAGATAGTTCAAGCATGAACTCACCGTGGAGGGGGAGATCTTCATCAAGCTATGAAGCACAATCAATCAACAAAGGCAAAGAAACATTGGTGGAGTTGGTTGAAGAAGGTAATGAAGTTGAAGATGATGAAGGACACATGATGGAGAAAGAAGCCACGTCAAAGAAAGAGATCAAGTTCCCAAGGCAAAGGAGGTTTATTCCTCCAAAAGGTGAAGAAAGGAAGTCTTCTAGAGTTAAGTATCCAACTCAAAGGTTTACTTATGATTCATACATGGCAACACATTATGCATATATGAACAAAGTAGTAGAAGATCATGAGCCCGATTGCTATGAAGATGCAAGCAAGTACACCAAATGGAGAGAGGCAATGCAAGAAGAGATCGACGCACTTGAGGAAAGTCAAACATGGACTCTAGTGCCCAAGAAGGAGAACATGAAGGTAATAGGTAATAAGTGGGTGTATAAAGTAAAGAGGAATTCAGATGGATCTATTTCTAGGTTCAAAGCAAGATTGGTGGCCAAGGGTTTTGCACAAACCTATGGAGTGGACTTTGAAGAGACATTATTTATGCATTATTGTCTCAGTTTAATTGTACAGAAGAATGTGAAAAGGCCTTTAACGAATTAAAGAGTCGATTAAGTTCAACGTCAATCCTTCAAGTACCTAATTGGAACAAACCATTTCACATTCACATAGATGCTTCCAAGTTTCCCATTGGTTGCATCTTAGCTCAACCCACGGACACAAGGAAGTTAGACCACCCTATAGCCTATGTCAGTAGACAATTGAATCAAGTGGAGCGCAATTATACCATGACAGAGAGAGAGGTTTTAGGAATGGTGTACATAGCGAAGAAGTTTCGACACTACCTTTTGGCAAACAAATTCAAATTCTTCATCGATCATCAAGCTCTACTGTACTTATTCAATAAGCCTTGTAATACGGGATGACTAGTACGATAGTTTCTATTGTTGATGGAATTTGATTTTGAAGTAGTAGTCAAGAAAGGGAATATGCACATTAGAGCAGATCATTTATCGAGAATGACACATGGAGAACCCCCCACAGGAGTACCGGATGATCTGCCAGACACTTACCTTTTTAATCTCGAAGTATGTCCCCGATGGGCAGAAAAGTTGATCCCTATCCTCACATATGGACCTAAACATGGGATCACACCAAACAGAAACCAAGATCTATGGAAGACTAAAAACCTCCATATCATTGCTGGAAGTTTATATCACCAAGACTCAAGTGGATTACTCATGAGATGCGTGGAATAAGAGGAACAAGAAATGTGGCTTCAAAAAGCACATGTAAATCAATGGAAAACTCATTTAAATGCGAACGGTACATGGCAAACACTGAAGAGAGTAGGCATATATTGGCCAACCATGCAGAGGGATACACATAAATATGTATCAACCTGTTCAACTTGTCAAGAAAGAAATCCAAAAGAGAACTCTACTCTATGCTACTCCACAGTAGCACCAAGATGGAGTATGCCTCTGGTGAAATTCTTGAAGACCCAAGAGTACCCAGAAGGAGCTACTCTAGCAAGGAAATGTGCACTCACTGAACAAAGCAAGGACTATGTTCTTATAGGAAAATAGCTCTTCAAGCGAGGAAGAGACAATCATTTACGAATGTGCATTCATGAAGATGAGTATCTTGCTATTTTGGAGATGGCACATACAGGAGCTGCAGGAGGACATTTTTCTATAGATAAAACTGCACAGATGATTCTCTTTGCAGGAATGTGGTGGTCAACTCTACATCAAGATGCAGCCACATATGTTCAACGACGTGATACCTGCCAACGAACAAAATATTCTTATTAGAAGAGATGAAATGCCACTGAAACCCATGACGAGTGCTAGAGCCTTTACTAAATGGGGAATAAACTTCATAGGACCTATTAGCCCACCAGCGAAAGGATCCCATGCTGAGAACATAATCATAGCCACAGACTATTTGACCAAATGGGTTGAAGCCAAAGCAACCAAGAAAAACGATGTGAGGACTATGGCCAAGTTTCTCTTTGAGAATGTATTCACTAGATTTGGATTGCCTATAGAAATTGTGAGTGATAGAGGCACACACTTTGTGAATGAAGTGATAGAAGCCGGACTGAATGAATTCTTAGTAATTCATAAGAAATCAGCCCCATATCACCCACATGCCAATGGACGGGGCGAAAGTTCAAACAAAATCTTGTGTACAGTCCTCACTAAAATTGTTAACAATGGTAGATCTGCTTGGGATAAGCAATTACATCATGCTTCATGGGCATTCCGAGTAGCCTACAAAACAGCCATAGGAACTACTCCTTTTAACTTAGTGTATAGGCAGAATGTCATCTTGCCAATTGGTTTCTTAGTACCCACTCTCAGAGTAGCAACAACTTACGAGTGGACTGGACATGAATTATCAGCTCAATTGGATCAAATAGAAAAGTTACACGAAATAAAGTCAGAAGCTATAGCAGGGATTTATGCTGCTAAAAGGCGACAGAAGGCATATTTTGATGCTCATATTAAAGACAAAAACCTGAAGGAAGGAGATTCTTAGTTTTGGTCTATACTTTGAAGCAACATGCAAAGAAAGTGCAAAAAAAGAGGATATGGCCTATTGATCATCAATCGTATATCTACCAATGGAGCCATCAGCTTAGCAACCCTAGATGGATAAGTATTGCCAAACTATATCAGTGGTTGCCGAGCAAAAAAATATTTAGAGCCATTGACAGAAGAGATAATGTCACGACTAATAATGGGTAAAAATGGCGCAAATAGGAAGAAAGAATACGAGAAGAAGCTAGACAAGAAGCGCTAGAATGAATTAGGAAACGAAAGGAGTGGATGAGAGAGAGAGAGAGACGAGAGATATCGACAAGGAGAGGAACTCATCCCAATGGCTAACTTTAGAGCCACTGAAAACCTAGGACAGCAAATAAAGCAACCTTATTTGAACTTGGATGTTGGAACAAAAGAGTACCACTTAGTGGACGCTCTCATTGACACAGGAGCAGCCATAAGCTGTATTAAGTCTTCATTGACCCAAAAACTCAAGGAAGAATTATGCCCATCTAAGGCACAGCTGATTGGAATAGGAGGAAAAATTACTAAATGCATAGGTGAGATTACCTTACCTCTACATCTCAGAAACAACACGATGGAACAAAAACTTTTAGTATGTCATGATCAGGACTTATTGGAAGAGCTCGTGTTAGGTCAAGATTGGATATATGAATATGAAGTGACTATTCAATTGGCCCTATGATACATCTCGGCCAAGATAGGACATCGTGAGGTATTCAGCATGTTAGACAAACCACCGCTCAAAGCAAAATGTATAGACTCGAGAGATCACTCAAACGAGCACGATGATGAATGTATGTTCACTCACACTATGGAAACTCCACCATCAAGTACTTCATGTGAGAATGCACCAAACCTCACTTTCACACAATCTTCTAATCCACTAAATCACATGATTAGTGTCTTATCCAATAAAAGCCTCAGTGAGGAACCAAGCACAAGAGGGACTAGTCAGCAAGACTATCAAAAACCTGCACACATTAGAATATACCCCATTCCTTACACTAGACAGGCTTGGATCAGAAAAGATCAAGTGACGGCATATCTTCAACAACAAAACTACTATCGACATCGAAAACAACAATAGAATAAGAATGCAAGTCACGTGGGACACCCAGGTCCACAAAGAATTGCTAGAGTATGGATTCGGAAGAAGGTGATAGCCGCACAGCCGGCCCGAACGCAAATATGGATTCCCAAATCATGTGCCCAAGTGACAATCATCAAAAAGGATAGGTCAAGACACAAGGAGAATTAGTATGATCTGAAGGTGAAACAACAGAAAACAAACATCTATAGGACATTGCAAGAGCCGAAATACAAAATAAATCACATTCAAAGAGTCAAAAAGCGGACGAAGCAGTGGTACGATGTGAGAAGCACTACATTCACCAGGAGTGTTGGGAACATAGTCTGTCCCAGTGGAGTAAAGCATATTTGGATGCCGACAGGCAAAACAATCCATACACACTCACCCAATAATTCAATTTGCACACATCCTGAGTTACAAGAGTCCAAAGTAGGCATACTAGGGCCACATTACAAGGCCAAGCATTCCGCACATACTTCGTCTACTTCTGGATAGTGAAGCACATTTCCCTCTTGGGAAATAGGAGAGCACTTGTAAAATAATCCAAAAGAAAACAACTAATGATTCAATAACTGCTTCGGCTATGAACTAACATTTCTGTTTTCTTTTAGACACAAACATGAAAATATATAAATAAGTATGAAAAAAAAATCCCAAGTATTACCTTTCTCTCACACCCATGGGGAAGGGACGACACAATTCACTCGGAGAGTTGCCAAATTTATGAAGGATAAGTGAAGGATGATTCTTGATACCAGCTTGCCACTGATTACTGGTATGTATTGAGTGCAGATGGCATCTCCCAATTTTGAGGCTACGCAAGAGGAAGAGGTCCTGCTTCTTCCCTTGGAATCAATTACTAAGGCAAGAGGTCATTGGTTCCTTGATGATCAACTAGTGGCAGAGCTCCTTTTCATGGCCACCATTAAAATTATGGATAGGGATTACTATTTCCCAATTATGTCTCAAGATTTCCAGACTATCATACAAGGATTACCATGCATTACAAATGTCTGGACAAGGGCTGGCATTGATGCATTCCTGCGGCTTCCAATATACCTGCCAGATTTTCAAAGATGCACCCAAGTTATGAATACACTCCAGTCTGCATCAGATAAGCCATCAATCCCAGAAGCAAGAGTACTCGATAAAGTTGGTACATGGAAACAATTCGGTTCACTCATGAAGTAATCAACAAAGCTTTTGGTTGGTGCCAGGATGGCCTCACTAATGTTAAAGATGAATGTCATGATCCAAAAAAGAGAACCTTTCTGAAAATCAACAAAACAGATATAGAAGACTCGGCTCGATTGGTGCACCAACATTTTTGTTTTCCCAGTATGCACAGATATACAACACCTCAGAAAATTGTAGTGCAATTACTTTCCCATGCAATGAGGCAAGTTGGAAATCAAGTAAATATGACTCCATATATTCAAGACCGCCTATTTGAAGCTAAGAAGAAGTGGAGCCATCGGAAGTGTTTGAATGGAAGCTCAGCATTGACTGTGTTAATTTATGAGGCACTTGAAATGAAAGAGTGCTTATGCTTAATGCCAACCTCAACCGAGATGGAAAAATATGTGAAGTCAACCACTGTGCCAAAGAAAAAGAAAACAGTAATTTCCATTGAAGAAGTGGGAACCAGTTCAAAGAAACCCACAAGAGAGACTAAATGCATTAGAGAGGAAGCAGCCCAAGAGACTCCACAATCAAAGATCGAGGACACATACATTACCAAAGATTCCTATGACACAACAGCCAATCACAAAAAGGGACCTCTCCACAGCTCTAGAAGAGACGCATATGTATATGCAGGGCCAAGTGAACCTAAATGTTCAAGGACATCAATACAGATAGGCAAGCTAAGGAAAGCAACAAAAGACTAAAGAAAACACCCCAAAACTGCCAAATATAAAGAACTAAATTAGAAGATTCGAGCTCTAATGAGGAATCCAGCCCTGAGAAAGACACCTTAGACACTGACATAAGAACGGAAACAAACAATGAGGAATGGACAGAGATAAACTAGGTCGAAGTCACACCTGACAATCAACAATCAAAGGTACATCACCATGAAGTATCCACTGAACAAGCCCACATCATTCAATTGAGCGATAATTCAAAAATCAATATAAAGGACGCTCCAATCACAAATAAAGATGCAGTGCCACCTGTAAAAGAGGAAATACAAACACACATAGAAAAAGAAGGGTGTTTACCAGAAAATATGGAGCAAATTGTGATTGAAGTCCCTAATGATACACCACGAGGCAACATTGATCACAGGGAGGCTGAGCCAAGGATACAACTCCATATTCGGCAACCCCATGATACTACGTTACATGTGGCACAGGGGAAAGATGTTACCACGAGTGAAGAACCTAGCATCCCTACCACATGGCTAAATGTTGATGTTACTCAATTGAAACCGGTCATCAAGCAGATGATACAAACAGCTATGGATACGCAACAGATGATGGAAACAGATGCTGATTATGAAAAGGCCATGCGAAAAAAGAATCAATTTCAAGTAATGAGTGAGCAACTGTCGGCACAGTTGATTCAGGCCCAACAAGATGTTTCAGCAAAAGAAAAAGAAATACTTGAAGTCAAAGGACAATGCACTACATTAATGGAGCAGAATCACAAACTCTAGGAACAACTGATAGAATCACAAAGACAACATGAAGCAAATGAAGCAGACAAAGAGAGGATAAAAGATAGAAGTAGTCTGCTGGAAACACAGCTCAAAGTATATATTGAGGAAAACGATAATCTACACAACAGGAATAAAGAGATGATGAAAGCACTGCTTTATGATCAACATATTGAAAAACAAGAGCCCACAACAACTGACCAAAAAGAATTGAATGACCAAATAGCAAAATATGCTAATTTGCTGAAAAAGGAGCAGGCTCTCAAACAAGAATGGGAAAGCAGGTATATCAACGACACCAATGAGCTTAAAAAGCAACTACAAAATGTAAATGCCAAACTCGTAGTGAGCTACAGTGAAAATATAGATCAAGTAGCAGAGATCGGTAATGAGCTACTTGCGGCCAAAGAGGCACCCCGGGTAGCTCTTCAAGAAGTTAAAGAGAAGACTGAATGTCTTGCACAATTAGAAACTAAAGCCGAACAAAAAGTATCCATCAGGACACCAGTAGAGCCACGACAAGGAAGTCCTACTGATGAGGTAGAGGTGCGTCCTCTATCTCCCCCGAACTATAATTCTTCAATAAAAGAGCAGATGGTGGAACCATGTGATGATCATCCCATGCCATATACTGCAGAAATAGGTTAGAAGGAACGGGCACTATTGGTGTCCCGATTGACAGAAAATTTTGAAAATGAAGTGGTCAAAGTTATGAAAGAGGCCAAAATAAAAGGGAAAGATCTGGATGCGATCATGAAGCCTTTCAACATTCCTTATGGACTATTGAAAGAGGAAACAAGGCAATACATAAAGAAGATAACACAGAAGGATCCAGATGAGCTGTTGTGGTTCAAAGATAATACATTCAATTACACTCAAGAGGAATTTGAAGCTGCACAACTTGTATGGAGAAGAAAGTTTTTGGAGAAAAATCCTACTTTGCAGGTGCACTAGCAAGTAGCACTGTATTTATTACAGGTAAATCCTTCATTTTTCCCAACACCACGTCACAGAGAAGCAAGAGAATTTTTGGACATGCAAAAGAGTGGTGCGATCAATAAACAGTGGCTCAATTATCCGCTACTTCCAAGTCCACCTCATAATTATTTACCGAGAGAGGATTACATGGTAAAAACCATTGAATTTTGGCTGCATTGTTATGCAACAGTCCCCGATTTAACTATCAAGATGACGAATAAAATCCTCAGCATGATACTTACAGTTTTGAAAGTGTTCAAGCACGCGGCTTATACGTTTTTAAATTTCATTGGCATTAATCAAGGCACAAATATCCTCATTTTTTATCTGTCTGTTATGCCTAGTCGACCCACAATAATGGCATATTATTCTAGGCTTATGTTTTTACCAAGTACATATATGTAAACCTTCGAGGAAGCCTTTTTCATATGATTTTTTGAAATTGATTCAGAAATTTTCTTAAAAATGTCATCAAACTGAATGCAAGATTAGTGGCATATGAATTAAGCTTCTTCCTGATCACAAACAGCCACCACATGATGGTGTGAAATCAGAACAATGGAAGCAACTTATGATACGTGAAGCTAATCTGCTTAATGAGACAGAGCAAAAAGTTTATAGAACATACTCCCACCGACTTCCAAAGCCTGTCGGGGACGACAAATTTTAGGAGGGGGCAGTGTTGAGGGAGAGTCCAACAAAAAGAAGAAAAGAAGAAGACCAAGAAAGAAGCTTCATTGAAAAGATTATATCTGAAGACATATCTCTACAAGAAGCCTCGTAGGGGCACTCAACACACATCTCTACATAGAGCCCTGCAGAGGCACACCTCAAGGAAAAGCACGTAGGAGGGAAGGACAGACAAGGGCCAGGAAGTATCCATGAAGAAGTGCAAGACAATACTTGGTAGGTAATAATCCTCCCATTGATAGCATGCGGTGGAAAAAAAGTAAACAGGCTCAAAGCAATTCAACAGGGTCAGATGTGTGAAGACAAAGACATATCAGAAGACCAAAAGCTAGAAAGGGGAGAGGCTAAAAAGTTGAAGAGGGTGACTAAGAATACCACATTCTTAGCCATTGATGGCATGCATGGCAGCCCGATTTAACACAGCCAACCCGACATATAAAATAGCCTTAGACAAGCGGCAAATATAAAAGTAAAGCCTATCAAGGGACGACAGAGACAAAGAGGGGGAGAGTGTTGCAGAGCTACGAAGAGAAAAAAGCAGAGAAAAAGATGGGCCCCAAAATTTTTCCGATTCGGACACTTTATTTTTTGTATCATAGCCTTGTTGTAACATATTTTCTGATGTAAATGCACTAGAGGAGTCCTCGGATCCATGAATTTAAGTCCTCCTTTTTTATTGGTCCACTTGCAAATCTTGTAGTTGAGCCTTTTTGCATGATTAAGACTTGATTTTCAACATATGTATATGTATATGTATATGTATATGTATATGTATATGTATATGTATATGTATATGTATATGTATATGTATATGTATATGTATATGTATATGTATATGTATATGTATATGTATATGTATATGTATATGTATATGTATATGTATATGTATATGTATATGTATATGTGTTGAGCCCATAAAAGTCATATTGGTCAAAATCAACTATAGTCAAAGTCAAAACATCAAAGTCAAACTATTCAAAGTCAACATGTTCAAGGTCAAAGTCAACATGGGAAAGTCAAAGCATTCAAAGTTCGGGTTTCAAGGTGTACAGGTAGTGCACAATTAATTGTTCACAAAGGGTATAATTGCATAAAGTTGGTTGTAGGTTGGAGAGGTGTTTCTATAATTTCTCTAAGGTTCAAAGTGTTTTTAAAGTGTTTGGAAGGTTCAAGTGAACCCTCTCTTAGGTGCACATTTGAAGAATTAGAAAGCAAAATGTGAAGGTATGTGAAGCGATAGCGTACACAGAAGTGAAAGTAAGGCCCCCCAATTAAAATGTTTGTTTTAGTCTAAAGTCACTACAAGACAAAACAAGGATTCACTGGCTGCCCACTTTTGGAGACAATCTTGGGACATCAAAGTGAGCACCAAGATACTATAGAATTAGGAGCATATGTGAACCGACACTCAAATCAAGGCAAGGCATTATTCTTGGGGGACTAAGCAAGGTGAGCATAGTCTAGACTAAGGGAGTGCAAGAGACATACAGTGTGTGTGCAACTGACAGAAGTGAAGTGCAAGGTGTGCATGAAAAGTGACTTAGAAGTGTGCAAAGAAGTTCTAAGCCATACAACAAAAGGTCCCAAGGTCCCATTGAAGCTGTGCATGCACCGACAAAAGGTGGTAATCCCTCCCCTATTGGAAGCTTGAGTGCAAGGTGTGCACAAGTGCAAGCTTGGAGATGGTGGAGGTCTGGTGCAGAGAAGTTTGGCAGCAACAAGAACCTTGGGTATTTTGTACTTTGTGATTGTGCACTCTTTGGGATTTTTCTTAGAAAGCATTTGGATTGTATTGTACATCACCATTGAACTTTTCTCCTTATGAACAATTTACAGAAGCTTCCAATGTCTGTATCTTTCTTCTTATCTTTCTCCCTACTCCTACAAACACTCAAATCCCTTTCTGCACAAGAATCCCCCAACAAAATTTGGCACGCCTGGTGGGACCACAAGGAGATTTGAGCATAGGAGAAGCAAATTGCAAAGTGAAGAAGAATTCAAGGATACCGATAGTACTGTACTACCTTAAGAGGTAATATTTCTTCCATTGGAACTCTCTTAAACTAAGAGGAGTATGAATAGCTCATGACCTCAACCCGGTCTCAAAGCTTGAGGGTCCCTTGCAAAGCAACAAGAAGGAAGGTTATTCAAAGATCAACTAGCCCATCATCATCGACATCATCAGTAAAGAATATGGCAGCCCAGGTAGATTTGGAAACTTTACTTTCTAGATTGAATATCAAATTTCCATCATTCAGAGTGCTAGCATAGGAAGACCCAAATGAGCACATTAGGAGGTTCTTAGCATTATGTAAAACAAGGGGTCTGATGGGAAGAGAGGATGCATTTCTGATTCTTTTCCCAGAAACATTAGAAGGGCTAGTAGAAAAATGGTTTAGTCAATTTGCTGACAACCATTTCACCACATGCGACTTGATGAAGGAAGCATTTAGGACACAGTTCCAACAAGGGAACACAACTGAAAACATTATTGAAGAATTAAAGTAGGGAGACCTTCCCAGAATTTGTGACCAGAGCTAAGGCCGTGATGGCCAAACTACCAAACCCTCCCCATTATTTTTTTATCAAGAAGTGGTTGGCTAAACCACTTCCCATATCAACACAATGTAAAATAAAGGAGTTGGTTTTACTGATAGCAACAATAGATTTATCAATACAGCTACAAGATTGGAACAAATCAGATAGTAGTATGGGGCAAGCTCTTCAAAATTTTCATATCCTGCAGAACCTAAAGACCCAGTAATTTAGCTAAGGAAAGATCTTGAGAGCTTAAAAAGGAATAAGCCCCATAAAGAAGAGGAGAGTGTTGTGACTCAGTTGAGGAGGGAAATTGAAGCATTGAAGCTACAAAAGGAAGAGGAATCCCAAGCAGAAGAACTGGCTCAGCTTCAACAGGAGTTGCAGGAACTCAAGGGGGGTGCATCAAAAGTGGGCTATGGTGTACCATGTGTAGCAAGCAGGGTCATGTGGTAAGTGAATGTCCATTGTTAAGTGTAACTTGCCATCTATGCAGGAAAGCTAGTCATGAGGCCCATGAATGTCAGTCAAGAGGGATGTCTGCACAATCTTATTGGGCACAAGGAGGTGCTCAATTCTCAAACAATGTAATGGTGACAGCCGCAAGCCAAGGCAACACCTACAATCAAAGACCTAGAGGTAATTATGGAAATGGGCCTAGAACACCAATTATCTATTTCAGGTGTGGAGAGTGTGGACATTATCAAAGTAATTGCACCCTATCAGAAAATGCTCCACCTTGTAGGAATTGCCAAGATGACAGGGATCATTATACAAATTATTGCCCACAAAACAAAGCATCTACATTTGGACCCCATCTCCAAATGATCTTCGTAAATAATCATGGAGCAACAGAAGGAGCCATTGATGTACAATCACCATCCATTAGAGTGGTACAATTAGAAGAAATCGACTCCATGGTCATGCAGACAAGAAGCAAAGGGAAAGTCCTAGAAGAACCAAACTAGGGATCAATTACTTTTGGAAGTCACAAAGATCAGAGGGTACATCAAAGCAAATCAGATATATATGAAGATGCAGAACAAGAGAAAGGAAGTTCAACAAAATATGAAGAGATAACACAAAAAGAAGATTTTTCAGAAACTAACAATTTCATTGGGAATGCATATAGCCAGGCCCACAAGGAACTTGAGAAATCAAACATCAAAATTGACCTTAAGGAATCTGGAGCTTCAGACTGACAGTAACAATTAAAGGATTAAAGCTACAAGGAGTCATTGTGGATGGTGGGTTTGGCATAAATTTGATGCCTAAGCATACCATGGAGAAGCTTGGCCTACGTCCATCCAAACTAGCCCACTTCATCATTACTTTGGCAGATCAAAGCAAAGTAAGGCCAATGGAGGTGATCCCAAAAGTTCCATTAGAAGCACAAGGTAATCTCTTCATTTTGGATTTTGTGGTATTAAGAAGGCCCTATGTGGGTACAAAAGAAAGGGTAGGAACTAACACAGATATATTTAGAGGAGGGTCCAAATCATCAAGGGAACACCAGCGTGATACAATCAGTTGGCATTTGCGTGGAATAAGAAATGGAGGACCAACCACAATTAGAGTTCGAGGAGGAAGAAGACATTCTGAATTGGCTGCAAGCAGGCAACTTTTCCTCTTGTTTTGGAGTTTTTCTAAATAACTTTTGCACATATGAATGTTATGATGAAAATGAGGATAAAGTTCAGGTTGATGGATTGGGAGAACCCATTACAGACCACAGAAGGGGGAGGAAGACACCCCTCAAGGACAACATGGAGGAGGATGCAACAACAATAGAGAAGGAAGTTACTAAAGTTAAAGACAGGGTAAAACATACTAGTGACGAATGTTCTTTGCCAATTCAAGAAATCCCTGCAGGATGGATGGAGGACAAAGAGGAATACATTGAGATCCAGAACACTCTTTCTTAGGAAACAATGCAAGAAAAACTATTTGAAGAAAATAGGGTTGGAGATGAGCATGTAGATACCATGGTAGATAGAAACCCAGTCAAAGAAGTACAATTAGGAACTCAAGAAAATAATCGTCCAGTTTTGGTGGCCACTTGGTTGTGGAGCCACCCAGAGGTACTTGAAAAGGTAAATTCCTTCTTGACACATTATGCAGATGTTTTCGCATGGCATTATAAAGACTTAGAAGGAGTCCAATTATGGAGAGCACAGAATCCCTCTTGTTGATGGAGCCAAACCAGTAAGAGGAAAGAGTTATAGACTTAACCCAAAATATGTTGAAGTTGTTTATGTGGAAATACAAAAGATAGAGGATGTAGGAATCATCATTCCTATGGAACACTCAGAATGGCTTTCACCAATGGTTATAGTACCAAAGAAGAATACCAACAAAATCAAGATTTGTGTTGACTTTAGAGCACTCAACAAGATGACCATTCCAGATGGATTCCCCATGCCTTTCGCAGAGCAGGTCATTGAAGAAGTGGTTGGACATGCATTATATAGCTTTATGGATGGCTTTAGTGGCTATAACCAAATATCCATCCACCTAGAGGATCGTAAAAATACTGCTTTTATCACACCTTGGGGCACATATGTGTATGTAAAAATGCCATTTGGACTCAAAAATGCTCCACGCTCCAGCCACCTTTAACAAGACTGTCAACCTCATTTTTGGACCCTTATTGCTAGAAACACTTAGAATTTTCATGGATGACTTTTCTTCATGTTCATGATCTCACAAAGAGACCCCTTTGGATTGCTTGGACCATCACTTGAGTCAGTTGCAAAATATTTTTAAAAGATGCAGGGAGACTAAACTAAAGCTAGACCCAAATAAATGTCATTTCCTCATGATAGAAGGAACCCTCTTGGGACATGTATCAGCTAAAGGTATGGATCCAAACCCTAATAAAATTATTTATATACTAAAATTACCTAAACCCAAATCTCCTAAAGAGATTCAAAGCTTCTTGGGCATATTGGGTACCACAGAAGATTTATCAAGGTGTATGCAGAGATAGCCAGGCCACTGGCTAGACTTACAGGTAAAGAAGTACCCTTTAAATAGGAAGAAGAAGAAGATTATGCCTATCAGACATTAAGGTCCAAATTGGTGGTTGCACCAATTCTTATCACACCAGATTGGTCAAAACATTTTCATATACATGTAGATACCAATGCATATGCAGTGGGTGCAGTTTTGGCCCAACACAATGAAGAATACAAACTTGATAGACCTATTCAGTATCCTAGTCGAATTTTGTCTAAGGCTAAAAGAAAATTATAGCACCACAGAAAGGGAGGCCCTAGCAATGGTTTTTGTTGTACAAAAGTTTCATCATTATTTGCTAAGTGTGAAATTTGTTATCATCACTGATCATCAACCACTCAAGTACTTATTGAACAAGCCACAAACGACTGGGAGGATGTGGAGGTGGCTACTTTTGTTCCAGGAATTCGATTTTTTTGTAGTCCATAGACTAGGTAAAGAAAATGTCATGGCAGACCACCTATCCAGGATCAACATGATGGATCATGCAATTGGAGTAAATGATGATTTTCCAGATGCTAATTTGTTCACTCTACAAGCTCAAGGTTGGTATGGTGACATCAAGAGTTTTATTAAAATTGGATTGTATCCAAAGAAGGCAAGTGTTGTGCAAAGAAAGAGACTGCTAATCAAAAGCATACCTTTTACCTTCATTGAGGGAAAATTATATAGACATGGAAAAGATAACAGGTTTAGAAAGTGCATGGAAGAAGAAGAGGTGCAGGAAGTCCTTAAATCTGCACATGAAGGAACAGGTGATGGGCACCTTCCAGGACATATTATGAGCCAAAGAATCCTTGATGTTGGCTTATGGTGGCCTACATTATTCAAAGATGCAGAGGAATGGGGAAAAGCATGTGATATCTATCAAAGGTGTGGACCAAGCCAACAAAGCAAAGGCACAAACCCTTGATTATCTCCACTTCTTGGCAACCATTTGAGAAGTGGGGGCTAGATTTCGTAGGGCCCACCTACCCTACATCGGTTCCAAAGAGAGAAAATTATATATTGATCACCACTAACTATGCAACAAAGTGGGCTGAAGTTATTGCCTCCCCTGATTGCACCACTCAAACTATTGTTGATTTCATTTATAGTAACATCATTTGTAGATTTGGATGCCCCCTTGAAATTTGTACAGACCAAGGTACTCATTTTGTGAACAAGGTCCTACATGAAAATTTTAACAGGTACAAAATTCTACATAGGACCTCTTGTGCCTATTATCCAAGAGCTAATGGCAAGCATAATCCACCAATAAGCTATTAATTTCCATGTTAAGGAAGGAATGCATGTTACAGCCCACTTCTTGGGGTATAGCTTATCAAGGTACCCTATGGGCATACGGATTAGTTTACAAAGAAGCTACTAGATATTCTCCATTCCAATTGGTTTATGGGATATTGCCTATTGAACCCTTTGAATTTCTACATGGGTCTCCAAAACTAGCATTCATGCAGGGAAAAAAAGATTGTGGTGTCTCTCAGAGGCTTGGAGCACTACACAAAGTGGAAGAGATACATCTACATGCTGCAAAACAATTGATAGAGACTCAAATGAAGAGGAAGCAGGCACATGATAGAAATCTGTGGAAAAATAACTTACAAACAGGCATGTTAGTTCTTCTCCATAGACCTCAAATACACACACAAGTAAGGGAAAAATGGATTCCACACTGGGAAGGACCTTATTGAATTAAGTTGATGCTGAATTGGGGTGTAGTGGAGTTAGAGACTCTAAAAGGAGAGGTCCTACCACTGGTCAATATATCAAGGCTCAAGGCCTATCATCAGCACAACTGAAGATTTATGGTTCACATGGAACTTTCAAAATATGTCCAGGTTGTACATAGCCTTCTCATTCCATTTTTGCTTGACTTTTAGTAGTTTTTATCCAGTTTCATTCTTGTTCCTTGATTTTTATGCAACCTAGAAGCCTTTCACAACCTTTTTATTAAAAAAAAATCACCCCTCCATTTCCCCCTTTCTCAAGCTCCCAAACCCCCCTCTCAAATTCCACACACTTTACCCCCTTCTTTTCCCCCGCCCCCTCACTAAGAAACGCAGATCTATGCTCTTGGGACATGAGTGTGTTATGAGGCAATTTGGAGCACTACTTAAGATGATCTCCTTCAGACCATTCGACCATTTGCAAGCACAATCAACTCACAGATATAGACATTCATAGTGGGTGTCCAAATTTATAGAGAAGGTGACATCACCTATTTAGTTCCAATGCTCACTTATCCATAATATTGGTGGCTTGGTATTGAACTGTCTTCGAAGCATGTATTATTGGAGTCCCTGAGTATGGCATTTTCCAAAAGGAAACAATTCAGATCTTGGGAATTAATTTCTCCATCTACATGCTAATTGAATGATCATGTTGTGAAAAAAAAGGGAAGAAGAAAAAAAAAAGAAGAAGAAGCAAAAAAAAAAAATTTGCCCACCCCACGCCCCCCCACCATCCCCCCAAACCCCCCCCCCCTCTGCCAACCCCCCACCCACCCATCCCCCGCCAACCCCCCACCCTCCCCCCCCCCCCCCCCCCCCCCCCCCCCACCCCCCACCCTCGGTGCATTATTTTTCATTTTTCCTTTTTTTATTATTATTTAATTATTTATTTTTATTTTATTTTTTACTTTTTCTTTTTTTTATTTTTATTTCAACTCAATCCCACGTGCGTTTAACCCAAAAAACACACACAAATATATATATATATATATATTCATGATACAATGTTTTTGGCTTTGCAGTGCACCTCGAATGGCCATTTTTTCAAATTTGGATTCATTTTCATGTCTTTTGGCACCTCTGAATTCATTTTTTGACTTAGTTTTTCCAAAAACCCAACTTTTCTCTTACTTTTGATCAAAACACACATGTTTTGAGCACATTTCTCATGTGTTTTTCATTATACACATGGTTCACATGGTCTATTCTCACCTTATTTTACCATATGTTTCACAATTTCCCATATGCACCCTCTATGGCTTTAATGTTTTATCATTTCAGCCTCTCACCTTATTTTACCATATGTTTCACAATTTCCCATATGCACCCTCTATGGCTTTAATGTTTTATCATTTCAGCCTGCTCCAAACCCCATAATCCTACTCCCTCACCCTCCATTTACCCTTCTACCCAGCCCCATCCTTAACACTCCATGCCCTATCAATCTCAGCCCCCTCAACCTCCCTTCCCCCTCATCCTACCCTCCATTTGCCACCCTTTGCTTTTTTGTGCAAAAATTCCACTTTTGGTTCTTCTCTGGTGTTTGTTCTCTACTACTCCTAGTGGACTTGGTAGCTGCTCAAGTGTCATTTTGAAGATGTTGCAGCACAAGAATCATGGTGTCATCTCTGCTCGGAGTTTTGGCTATAGGGAGAGCCGAATCTCCTTAATTTGCTTTGGTTTCATCTATTGTGAATTATGATTGTCCAAACGTCCCTAGAACATTTCTTTTGGGATTCTCATTTTAGGAAGGCTTGGTATTGCTTGTTCTACTATGGATTGAGGAATTTCAATTGATTTCTCACATATTTCTAGTCTTTCCTTCTCAAGATCTCCTCTTGGGTAACTTTTATCATATTACTATGGATCAGATTCTGTCCCAATTCTAGACTGATAAGCTTTTAACCACATTTTCAAGTCTTCAAACATAGGATCCACTAGAATTGATCCTGCCTGCTAATTTGTTTTCCTTCACCACATTAGTTTCTTGATTGGCTAGACAATTTGGTTTATTTCAGGGGACTTTATTGTTTTTTCCTTCACTTCAGCCATCTTTTTAATCCACTTGTTTTTAATCTTTTCTCTTCTTGCATTCCATCTTTGAGTTTTTTTTCTTTTTGAGGTATGAGAGGATTTTTCTGAGGCTTCTACTGCTTGGGGTGAAGATTCTATCTCTTTTTCCTTTTCTGGGCTATTAGCTCTTTGATTTTCCATGGTTTCTTTTGCTTTTGCTCTAGTGATGGCTTTCAATAGAATAATGTATTCCTCGTCACTCCTTAAGGACTTTATTACCTCAATTACATTCATATGAGATGTGGGTGATGTTTTGGATGGGTTCTTGGAATAGTCTTTGGACAAGTGATCTTTCCCATAGTCACTTCGATACACAGATTTTTAGCCAAAACCAAAAACTGTTTGAAGCACATAAACACTTTGGACTTTGCTTTGAGTGGATATACCCACGGATTCCTGGAAAATCATCAATGAAAGTCACAAAGTAACAATAGTTTCCAAAAGAAGATGTATGCATAGGACCATAGACATCACTATGTACAAGCTGCAATTTCTACATAGCCCGAATTGAACCATCTTTTGGAAAGAAGGAAAGCTGCATTTTGCCCAAAATACAGCCTTCACAGACATGTTTTCTGAAGTAATTCGATGGCGTGCACCACACTGGACTCTCCTTCTCGAGAGCTCCACGACGATATGCTCAAAGTAGAAAACCGAGCTCTGGTCGCCACACACAGTACTACGCACAGATGTTGTAGAATACGCAGAAAACGCAGTACACAGGGAGCACGAAGACAAACTTCTTAGGTTTTTACAAATGCGGTCGAACTTTCAGTCTGTGACTGACCAGGCCACTATATGTTTTATTAAAGAACATATACAAAGAAGTGTCCGGTGGCCATTTGGCCTTTCACATGGACACTAACGGTAACAATCTCCCACTAAAGGCCAATATGGCCAGAGTAACTATGGGAGAAAAAAGAAAGAATGATAAAGAATACCTGAGTGTAAGTATACAAACTATACCTCCCACCTGATGGGCATGTTACACAGTATACAAGTGACTGTGTAAGATCAAGAATCAAGTAACCCCCATCAAGTGACAACAGTGTCGAAAGCTATCCTGTGGTAGAGCTTTAGTCAAAGCATCTGCAGCATTATCTCGAGTGTGAACCTTCTCAAGAATAATGCTCTCAGTGGCTAAGCAATCTCTAATGAAGTGATACCTCACCTCAATGTGCTTGGTCTTTGCATGATAGACCGGATTCTTAGCCAAAGCAATGGCACTTTGACTATCACTGAGCAAGTGAGGTACATGCTGAGGCAAACCCATATCACAAGCAAGACGAGAAAGCCACAATGCTTCCTTACATGCCTCACTTGCTGCAACATACTCTGCTTCTGTGGTGGAAACAGCTGTACATTCTTGAAGACGAGATCTCCAAGAGATAGCACCTCCAGCAAAATGAAAAATGTACCCTGATGTAGACTTACGATTGTCTACACAACCAGCATAGTCAGAATCTGTGTAACCAATAATGGATGCTTTCCCTCTACCTAAGCATAGACACTTGTCCTTAGTGCCACTCAGATATCTCAAAATCATTTTGACCGCTTCCCAATGTTTCTTGCCAGGATTAGACATATATCTGCTCACAACTCCCACTACAAATGCAATGTCTGGTCTCGTAGCTACCATAGCATACATGAGACTACCAACAGCAGACTGATAGGGAATTTTGGTCTTGAATTCCTTTTCCTCATCTGATTTGGGGCAGTCATCCTTGCTCAATTTCACATATGTGGGTAAAGGTGTACTCAATGCCTTTCCACCCTGCATATTGAATCGATGAAGTACTTTGGATATGTACTCACTTTGAGACAAGTATATGCATCTTTTACTCCTATCACGAGTAATGCGCATGCCAAGAATATGTTTGGCATCCCCCAAATCCTTCATATCAAATGTCTGACTCAACTTCTTTTTGAGAATTGACAAATCATAAGAGGACTTCCCAGCAATCAACATATCATCGATGTAAAGTATCAAGCATATCAAGCTGCCATCAGAACATCTCTTTGTGTAGAGACAATGATCCTCATTGCTCCGAGAATAGCCTTGGGACTTCATAAAAGCATCAAACTTTTGGTACCATTGTCTAGGAGACTGTTTAAGTCCATACAAGCTCTTCTTGAGCTTACAAACTAGACTTTCCTTGCCAGGAACTACATAACCCTCTGGTTGTTCCATATAGATCTCATCTGTAAGATCTCCATGCAAGAAAGCTGTTTTCACATCCATTTGGACTAGCTCTAAGTCCTCCATTGCAACGAATCCAAGCAACATGCGCAAAGTAGTCATCTTGACCACTGGGGAGAAGATTTCCTCAAAATCAACACCATGTTGTTGCTTAAAACCCTTTGCAACAAGTCGTGCTTTATATTTTGGAGAAGCACTATCTGATGTGAATTTCAGCTTATATACCCATTTACATGGTAAAGCTTTCCTTCCCTTTGGCAAAAGTACTAAGTCCCAAGTACCATTCTTGTGAATAGAATCCAACTCACTCTTCATGGTGTTGGGATTTGTTGGCGAAAACTTCGGCTCTAACGCCTACTGTTGCGGAAATACTTTCGCCCTGATGGTGAGTTTCGCGACAAGGCTTGAACTCTGTCAGGCCTGCGGAAAATGCCGCGCCACCGTAATAGGATGCTAAGCTAGAGTGATTCAGAACGCCTCTGTAATCAGCAGTAGCTCAGCCTAATTTACGTCGCTTTAACTGTGTTACTCTGCGACTCAGGTTCCACCGGAACTTCACCAGACTGTTACTGGACTGACACCGTAGTTGTACCGGAACTTCACCGAAATAAACTTAGTTCTGCTCGTAATTGCTTCAGATGAACTTATGTGAAGTCAGGAAGTAGTGTGTGAGCTTCCTTCACCGAATGAACTTCCTTCTGGAAACTTCACAGTTCTGAACTACTACTTTCCGGTTAACTTTTGTACTGTGTGTACATCTTCATTCCACCGGAAACTGTGATCAGCTTAAAGTAGAGACGTCTAGCTACAAGATGAGCTATCTCTCATACAAAGCTTCGAACTCTGCTACGAGTTATACTTCGTTGTTCTACCGAAAAATCTTAATTTCTGAGAAACTGTAACTGACCGAAAATTACTGAAAACTGTTTACTGAGTAAACTGTTATACGCCGAAACATGCGTTTACAGAGAAGGTACTGAAGCACGTTTAGTAACGAGTCGTGACAGTTAACGATAAACAAAACTTTCTACCGTAACACGAAATAGCTTCAGATTCTTCACAAGTAAAGATTACGCGCAAACATCCACATGAACATGTGTTTTTAATTAGAGAAGATGTGTACAAGTAAGCCTGGCTTCTTCTTGCTCAAGTTACAGAAACTCTCCTACAGTGAGTAGTTTCTTATTACCATCTCTCTTCAGATGAAAAGACCCGACACTTCAGGTTTGTGTTATTCATCTGTACATACGCGATCTATGGCGTCTTCTGAGAACTTCTAACTCTCTCTTCACTCATACGCGATCTATGGCGTCTTCCCTCAGTCTCTCGTTCTCCTCTGTGTATCAGCGTTACTCGCATACACGCACATACTTGTTTTCTTCAACCTTTGCTGTATATATATACACTCTCTTTGGCGCTCCTTTGCTCTGTCATTCTTCAATTCGCGTTATGCGCGCCTTACGCGCCCGCCGCGGTTAATTGCTCTGTTGTGCGGACACCGCGCACTAACTTCGCATACTGTACACCTGTGCACCGATTTTCTGAAGATTCCGTTTCTGTCTTGTTTATTGCGTCAAATTCGTGAGTGTTTCCTTAACAGCTCCCCCTCAATCACTAATTTGACCTCTTCCGGTCTTTCATATATCTTTCTTTCTTTTATTCCTGCCATCTCTTTGAATCTGTTTGTTTTTGTTCCATCCAAGCTCTTGGTCAGAATGTCTGCAATCTGATCTTTCGTAGGAGTGTAGACTATTTCTATCTCTTTCTCCATTACTTTTTCCCTTAGGAAATGATACTGAATCTCTATGTGCTTTGTTCTTGCATGAAACACAGGATTCGCTGCAAGATATAGCGAGCTCATATTATCTCCATGTATGATCGGTATACTTTGATCTATACCCATGCTTTTAAGTAAAGTCTGCATCCATACTACTTCTTTTGCTGCTTCTACCAGTCCTTTGTATTCTGCTTCTGTTGATGATAAAGCTACTGTGTGTTGTTTCTTCGAACACCAGCTTACCAGCTTATCTCCTAGGTATATCATGTACCCGTGCGTTGATCTTCGGTCATCTTGACTTCCTGCCCAATCTGAATCATTATATGCTCTGAGCTTTATATCTGACGTAAAAGGATAATATAATCCTTCTTTTATAGTTCTTTTGATATATCTGAGAACTCTTTGTCCTGCAACCCAATGTTGCTCTGTCGGACAATGCATAAACTGTGAGAGGACTCCCACCGGAAAACTAAGATCCGGTCTTGTCAGCGTAGCATATATTAAACTTCCTACTAACGATTGATACTTCTTCATATCCTTGAATTCTGTTCCACTATATTTGCTGAGTTTATGATTTACTTCAAGCGGTGTTGAAGCTTCTCTGCAATTCTCCATTTTGAACTTCTTCAGTAAGTTCAGGAGATACCTTTCTTGTGTGACATATACACCATGATCTGTATATGTGATTTCCATTCCTAGAAAGTATGATAACTTTCCTAGGTCACTGATCTTGAATTCCTTTTCTAGCAGTTTCTTTACCTCTGTGATTCCTGTATCTGAGGTTCCTGTAATTATTATGTCATCTACATAGATACAAATGTAGATCATTCCTTCTTCTGTCCTTTTGATGAGTAGACTTGCATCTGCTTTCGAACTTTGGTATCCAAGTTCGTTCAGATACTTCACGAGTCTGTAGTTCCAAGCTCTTGGAGCTTGCTTCAGTCCATAAAGTGCTTTTCTTAACCTGCAAACAAAGTTTGGGTATCTGGAACTTATAAACCCTTCCGGTTGTTCCATATAGACTTCATCTGATATATATCCATTCAGGAATGCATTCTTTATATCTAGCTGACTTAGCTTCCATCCTTTTGAAGCTGCTATAGCAATCACTGTTCTTATGGTTGACATCTTTGCCACCGGACTGAATGTCTCGTCATAATCTATGCCATGCGTCTGAGCATAGCCCTTGATAACCAGTCTCGCTTTATGTCTGGCTATCCTTCCATCTGCAAGTTTCTTAACTTTGAACACCCATTTATTTCCAATTACTTTCTTACCGTTCGGTTTAGGAACAAGCTCCCATGTCTTGTTCTCTTCCAGTGCGGTGAATTCTTCTTCCATTGCTTCTTGCCATTGCTTCTTGCCTTTGGCTTCGTCATAGCTCTGAGGTTCATCATCGTCCTTTACCATGTATGCATAATCGTTCTTAGTTATATACGATGTATCATACGAGTATCTTTCCGTTTGTCTTCTTACTCTGTTTGACCTTCTTAGCTCATATTCTTCGTGTGTGTCTGAGTACCTGTCTTCATCTTCGTTCCTTATACCTGTTCCGGTCCTGGACGTACTTGCCTCTTCATCTTTGTTTACCTGAACAATTGATTTTCCTTTCTCTCTTCTTTTTATCTCTTCTTCAAATTCTTCAGCTGTACGACTCTGATCTGCATACCAGCTTTTCTGTTCATCAAATGTTACATCCCTGGAAACAGTAAAATGTTTGGTTAGAGGGCTCCATAACCGGTAACCCATCTGTTTCTCATCATATCCGACAAATACATATTTCTCTGCTTTCGGTTCAAGCTTATGTCTGAGTTGAGACGGTACATAAGCATACGCTACTGATCCAAACACTTTGCAGTGATCAAGTGTTGGCTTCTTTCCCCACCAGGCTTCATAAGGAGTCATTCCTTCTAAGGCTGTACATGGTAATCTGTTTACCAAGTATGTAGCTGTATTTACGGCTTCAGCCCAAAGATAATTTGGGCAATTCTTTTCTTTTAGCATAGCCCGTGCAAACTCGACTAGAGTTCGGTTTCTCCTTTCTGCTACACCATTTTGTTGTGGTGTATATCTGCAGGTTATTTCTCTCTTGATACCTGCATTCCAAAGATAATCATTGAATTCTCGGGAGAAGTATTCTCCCCCTCCATCAGACCTCAGTCTTTTAAGTTTTCGTCCGGTGAGTCTTTCGGCATATGCATGAAAATGCCTGAAAGCTCCGAATACTTCTGATTTCTCTTTCAGAACATAAAGAGTTATCCACCTTGTTGCATCATCAATGAATAAAACATAGTACCTTGATCCGCTGATTGATCCTTCTTTCGTTGGTCCCCATACATCTGTATGTATGAGTTCTAGCACGCCATAATGTTTGAATCCTTTCTTCTGGAAAGGTAACCTGTGGGCTTTTCCCATTTGACAGGCTTCGCATTTGTGAATCATATGTTGGTTCTGTACGTTCGGTAATCCTAGTACAGACTGATTTGCTATCATAGCTTTAATTCCTTTTTCGTGAAAGTGACCTAATCTCTTGTGCCAGAGATCAAGTTCTGTAATTACCTTTTCATCATGCGTGAGCAGCGCTTGCCCAATGTTCCCTTGTACTCTTAACGTAAAGAGTCTGCCTTCTTTCTTACCAGAAACGATCTGATAATATCCGTTCTTGGGATCTTCTACAAATACTCCTTTGTTTGTAAATCTGACCTGAAAACCTTTTTCGACTATCTGTCCCACACTGATCAGATTTTTCGGTATTGTTGGAACATACAGAACATTGGTTAGCAAATCTGCTCCACTCTTGCATTTCACTTTTCCGATTGATTGTACTTTGTGTCTTGTATTGTCACCTGTTTGAACAGTGTGACTCGCACTTCCTTTTTCTAGTTCTGACATTAGTTCTATATTTCCTGACAAATGATTAGAGCATCCAGAATCAATGTAAAATACCTTTAGATCTTCATTTTCTGATGTGCTGATTGAGTTCATCATCAATGATGTATGACTTTCATTCTGTGTGTCATTTGCGTAGTTGTTGTAGGTGGTGTTGTAGGATTGGTTCTGTCCCCAACTTCTTGTTCCACCTCTACCGTAGCCTCCTCTTTGGCTTTGTCTTCCTCTTTGGAAGTTACTCTGATTTCTTCCGCTACTGCCTCTGCTATTATTGTTCTGGCTTTGATTTGATCCTTGTTGATTGTGCCAACAGTCATGCGCCAGATGATTACTTAGTCCGCAAATCCAGCAAGCTTTCTTAGTGGTATTCTGGCGGCTTCTTCCTCTTGCTCTTCCTCTGCCAGTGCCTTTACCTCTTGCGTAATAGGCCTGAGAGCTCGACTCTTCTTCATCTTTTGACTTACCCTTTTCTTTCTTCTTGTTCTTCATATACATTGCAGAGCTTTGTCCTTTGTCTGCGTCTCCTTTCAGGTCTTGCTCATATGTGAGCATCAAACCAAGCAACTGATTTAAATCTGGTACAAAATGATTTAAAGAAAGTTCAGTTGAGAGTACGAAAGGTTTCCACCTTTCATCTCCTCTCAAACCTGTGAGCACTTGCGCTATCAATCTATGATCTTCGACTTCTTCATTTATGGATCCAAGGCTATCTGCTAGATCCTTCATTTTAGTGACGTAGTCACTGATGCTTTGACTTGGCTTCTTTTTGAACGTTGTGAACTCGGACCATAGGCTGGCTTTCCTAGCTTTCGTAGTATTTTGGAAGTGATCTTCCAATGCACTCCATATGTCCTCCGCTTTCTCCAGACCTCTAATGTGCGGTAGTAGATGATCTGACACAGTGTTGTAGATGTAGGCTCTTGCCGTTGCATCTTTCTTTTGCCACAGCTTCAAAGCTTCTATCTCTTCCTTTTCTGGTTGGCTATCATCTTCAAAGGTCGGTTTCTTTTCTTCTCCGGTCACGTACATCATTAAGTCCTTACTCATAAGTAAGGCTTCCATGCGCATTACCCATGCAGGATAATTATCTCTGTCCAGTTTATCTATTTGGACATGATCTGCCATGATAGAGAATACTCTAGGCTCTGATACCAAATGTTGGGATTTGTTGGCGAAAACTTCGGCTCTAACGCCTACTGTTGCGGAAATACTTTCGCCCTGATGGTGAGTTTCGTGACAAGGCTTGAACTCTGTCAGGCCTGCGGAAAATGCCGCGCCACCGTAATAGGATGCTAAGCTAGAGTGATTCAGAACGCCTCTGTAATCAGCAGTAGCTCAGCCTAATTTACGTCGCTTTAACTGTGTTACTCTGCGACTCAGGTTCCACCGGAACTTCACCAGACTGTTACTGGACTGACACCGTAGTTGTACCGGAACTTCACCGAAATAAACTTAGTTCTGCTCGTAATTGCTTCAGATGAACTTATGTGAAGTCAGGAAGTAGTGTGTGAGCTTCCTTCACCGAATGAACTTCCTTCTGGAAACTTCACAGTTCTGAACTACTACTTTCCGGTTAACTTTTGTACTGTGTGTACATCTTCATTCCACCGGAAACTGTGATCAGCTTAAAGTAGAGACGTCTAGCTACAAGATGAGCTATCTCTCATACAAAGCTTCGAACTCTGCTACGAGTTATACTTCGTTGTTCTACCGAAAAATCTTAATTTCTGAGAAACTGTAACTGACCGAAAATTACTGAAAACTGTTTACTGAGTAAACTGTTATACGCCGAAACATGCGTTTACAGAGAAGGTACTGAAGCACGTTTAGTAACGAGTCGTGACAGTTAACGATAAACAAAACTTTCTACCGTAACACGAAATAGCTTCAGATTCTTCACAAGTAAAGATTACGCGCAAACATCCACATGAACATGTGTTTTTAATTAGAGAAGATGTGTACAAGTAAGCCTGGCTTCTTCTTGCTCAAGTTACAGAAACTCTCCTACAGTGAGTAGTTTCTTATTACCATCTCTCTTCAGATGAAAAGACCCGACACTTCAGGTTTGTGTTATTCATCTGTACATACGCGATCTATGGCGTCTTCTGAGAACTTCTAACTCTCTCTTCACTCATACGCGATCTATGGCGTCTTCCCTCAGTCTCTCGTTCTCCTCTGTGTATCAGCGTTACTCGCATACACGCACATACTTGTTTTCTTCAACCTTTGCTGTATATATATACACTCTCTTTGGCGCTCCTTTGCTCTGTCATTCTTCAATTCGCGTTATGCGCGCCTTACGCGCCCGCCGCGGTTAATTGCTCTGTTGTGCGGACACCGCGCACTAACTTCGCATACTGTACACCTGTGCACCGATTTTCTGAAGATTCCGTTTCTGTCTTGTTTATTGCGTCAAATTCGTGAGTGTTTCCTTAACACATGGCACGCTCCCACTTGACATGATCCTCTGTCTGCATAGCCTCTTTGTAGCAAGAGGGCTCACCGGCATCTGTTAGCATAACAAAATCTAAACCTGGAACATATCTATCAGGTGGATATGAGACACGTGCAGAACGTCTCAATGGTTGCTGAACAGGAACATGTGCAGAATGATCTGAATGGACATTCTCTTGAACATCCCTATGTGCAGCATTTTTATGCATGCTAACCGGAGGACTAGTATCCTCAAACACCACTCTTCTCACTTCAACCTCCTTAATCGGCTGTTTATGCATCTTAGACTCATTAAAAATGACATCACTACTTCTGATCACTGACCGTGTTTCAGGATCCCATAAGCGATATCCAAATTGTCCTTCTCGACCATATCCAAGAAAAATGCATTTCTTTGACTTATGGTCCAACTTCTGTCTAAGATTCTTGGGTATATGAACATATGCTTCACACCCAAAAACTCGAAGATGATCATAATATGGTGGTTTCCCTGTCCATAACTCTTGTGCCACTTTCAGACCTTTGGCAGTACTAGGTGAAAGGTTAATCACATGAACTGCAGTCAATACTGCTTCTGCCCAAAAACCTTGTGAGAGGTTTGCATGATGCAACATAGAGACTACTCTATCTTGAATAGTTCTATTCATCCTCTCAGCTACACCATTCTGTATTGGGGTATAAGGAGCTGTAAACTCTCTACGAATCCCTCTACACTGACAGAAAAGGCTGAATTCATGTGAGGTATACTCACCCCCATTATCTGAACGTAAAGCCTTAAGCTTAGTTCCTTTTTCAGTCTCAACTGAAGCAAGCCATTTTCTGAAAGTAGGGAATACATCATCCTTCGATTTGATAGGATATACCCAGACTTTTCTAGTAGCATCATCTATGAAAGTAACAAAGTAAAGAGAACCACCTAAGGACCTAGTGGGCATAGGACCACACACATCTGTATGAACAAGATCTAAAGGCTGAATTGAAGAGTCAATGTGCGTTTTATGCACATTTCTGGTTTGCTTTCCATATTGACAATGCTCACAAAATGAAAAATCAGAGAAAGATAACACAGGTAAGTAGCCAGAACGAGAAAGATTTTCCATTCCACTACGAGATATATGGCCCAAACAACCATGCCAAATACAAGCCATAGGCTGTTCAGTAACAGCTAACAAGTGTTCTTTCTGTGATACAAATAAAGGGTAAAGTGAGCCAACTTTCCTTCCTTTTGCAATAACCATATTGCCCTTTGATATACGAAAGGACTGAGCATAGAAGACCACCTTGTAACCAAGGTCATCAAGTTGACCAACTGACATCAAACTGCGTGATAACTGAGGTACATGGCGTACATTATGCATAGTAAATTTTGAACCGTCAATGAACTGCACAACCACATCTCCAATCCCCACAACATCACACTGGTAAGAGTCACCAAGTCTCACGGTACCAAGAGACTTTGCTGCATAATTAGAGAACCATTCTCTATGTGGTGTCACATGGAAAGAAGCACCAGAATCTAGCAACCAGGTGTGGGAAAGAGAATCAGCCATAAGTGCCTCAGATGGCACAGTACTATCAAGTGTCAACACATCAGCATCATCAGAAATAGCATTAATTTCTTCAATCTTCACAGTCGAAGTAGATGGTGCAGGTAACTGTTTAACATGCCCATCAACATTCTGTCCTTTACCTTTAGCATTCTTTAATGCATAACAGTCTTTCTTCATGTGTCCTTTCTTATGACAATAATGGCATTCAATATCCCTCTTCCTTGATTTACTTCTGCTCTTATTCCGTTGACCATTCTTTTCCTTGTTCTTGCTCCTGCCACGTTGTTGATTCTTTCCTTGGTAAGAATCACGAACATTATATGCATCTCCACTCTGAGTGCCAACCATAGATTTTCTACGAATCTCCTCACTCAAGAGTGCTCCACATATGTCATCATAGACGAGTTTACCACCTGGTGCACTATTGCTAATAGCTGTGCAAAATGTATCCCATGATGATGGCAGGGTGCATAACAGCAATACTGCTTTCATTTCATTGTCCATATCCATTTTCTGAGCCTGTAACTGGGAGAATATGGCATCAAACTCATTTAGATGAGCAGCAACACTATCTGTGTCCTTCATACGAAGGTCGTATAATTTTCTCATCAGATATACTTTATTTGATGCCGTCTCTTTTTCATATGTATTGCATAACTTCTTCCAAAGCTCCTCTGCACTTTCACAGTCTAATACTGTAAAGTAAACATTATCTGCTAGGTGCAAGCAAATGGTAGACCTGGCCATTTCATCTAACTCATCCCAATCATCTTCATCCATGTCAGCAGGCTTCTTTGAAATCCCATTTACTGGCTTCCATTGCCTTCTTTGAATCAGCACATCTTTAATCTGATTCTTCCATAGAGCAAAGTTTGTGCCATCAAATTTTCGGATCTCAAAATGGTCTTTTCCCTGCAAGTTATAGCTCCTCCTCGGAACGCTAGCACTAGACCCTGATCCACCGGATGTGCCTGAGACCTCTGATGCCATGATCGTAGAGAACTGAATAGAATGATAATGGAGCTAGAAGAGTCCAAACACCAACAAATAAGTGTATCAAGGAGTAAATCGACCACTATATAGTTGACTAAACCAGAAATCTGGAAAAATTTTGCCAGAGTATCCTCTGCAAAATTAGCATATGACCAGTGTCAAAGTATCATAAAACTGCAAGTACTAACATGTCTACCTGCATAGTGAATCACTGACTCCACTGCATATAATCAGTTACCCAATAGAAGCCAACTAGGCTTATCGAGCACCTATGAACAACTATCATACATCTCCTATGGCGAGGCTGGGTAAGTCTTCCACCTGCATCACCGAAGAGACCCCGACATCTGGGTGTCTCCCAGTTAAGAAAACCTCATCACGACCCTCTTTATCAAACGTAAAAGGCTTTATGCAAAGAACGTAACCGCTATATCAATGCCCACATGGACATACATAAGCGGTATCCACAGAAGCGTACATGGTGTGTATGTGCTCAATATATGCAGTAAAATGACACTGAAAGGCTGAATACATAGCCCAAAAAACTAGCCAATAACACCTGCAAGTGTCTGTCAACTCTGATGTTTTAGGCTTTAAAAACCTGCATAAATTTGCAGCGACTGCTCCCACCAAAACTGAAAGCCCCTCGAGAAACCTGTAGTTTTACGAGTGTGGCTGAAAATACAGCCCCAAAGGTTGATATTTATTGTCTGAGAAGTACAAGGAACACTCTTCTTGATGTTCTTGGACCTGTGTGAAGAGAACTACGTGCGAAAGTACTCCAAAATGGCTCCAAAAACACCCCAAAATTGCTTCAGAAATAGGCTTTAAAAGCAAAAATGAAGCTTTGAGGGACCAAAAGTTGTTCAAGGTAATGCCAACCTTAGTCTTTCCCCTTCTTCAAACACCACAAGAGTGTAGCTTAGTGGCAAGAGATTGCCGCGGTTAAGCGAGCTCTGGGGGGAACAGTACTGGGATGGGTGACCTCCCGGGAAGTACCGGGAACCTCTATATTCCTTGATCGTTGAGGTCCTCCCTCGCGCGCAGCCAAGGGCGCCAACGGTGACTTCGGTGACTCGGATGACAAGGTATGCCAAGGTCTATGCCTTGGTCGCTGCCTTAGTCGCCGCCTTAGTCGAAAGCCTTGGAGAAAAGCCTCGGACTGCTCTGATACCAGTGAAGTAATTCGATGGCGTGCACCACACTGGACTCTCCTTCTCGAGAGCTCCACGACGATATGCTCAAAGTAGAAAACCGAACTCTGGTCGCCACACACAGTACTACGCACAGATGTTGTAGAATACGCAGAAAACGCAGTACACAGGGAGCACGAAGACAGACTTCTTAGGTTTTTACAAATGCGGTCGAACTTTCAGTCTGTGACTGACCAGGCCACTATATGTTTTATTAAAGAACATATACAAAGAAGTGTCCGGTGGCCATTTGGCCTTTCACATGGACACTAACGGTAACATTTTCCGGGTAGTCAAGTTTGGGCAAAAAGGACACCATATCAGAATTAGCAAATTTCTACATACTAGTAGAAGAGCTCCATTTTCCTTTGCCATTCTGACTAGCTAGGAAAGCTTGATCTGCAACATGCATAATAGACCTATTTTGCCTGGACTGATGTTCCTACAACAAAACAGAAACTAACTCTTCAAACGTTAAGGCATTTGGATTGACTTTCATCATCAAGCAAAGAGTAGAAGAAAAAATCTGATATGAGTCGGGAAGACCATTCAGAACAGTCTGCACAAGTGAACTGTCAGGAAGGACATCATCAGCAGAAATCAATTGTTCCTTCAAATCCTTGATCTTTGTCAGAAAATTGTCCATAGAATCACCTTCATTCATGTGCTCACTCTCCAATTGTTTTCGGTGGTAATCAACACGAGCCTCATTCCTACCATGGTGCAATGTGGTAAGTGTGTCCCAAGCATCCTTAGCTATTCTACAAGAGTGAATGTGAGGGATAATGGCACGTTTGATAGACAAAGCTATCAATGCATGTGTCTGAGCATCTCTGCCATCCCAACAAATTTGCTCTGTAGTAGGTGTTACCGTTAGTGTCCATGTGAAAGGCCAAATGGCCACCGGACACTTCTTTGTATATGTTCTTTAATAAAACATATAGTGGCCTGGTCAGTCACAGACTGTAAGTTCAACCGCATTTGCAAGACCTAAGAAGTCTGTCTTCGTGCTCCTTGTGTACTGTGTTTTCTGCGTATTCTACAGGCTCTGTGCGGAGCATTGTGTGTGGCCTCAGAGCTCGGTTTCCTACTCCGAGCATACCGTCGTGGAGCTCTCGAGAAGGAGAGTGCACTGTGGTGCATCGCCATCGAAATACTTCACTGGTATCAGAGCAATTTGAGGCAAAAGCTTTGTTCCTTTTGTGCGAGCGAAGCGAGCATCCCCCCCCCAAGGTTTTCTCCAAGGCTTATGACTAAGGTGGCGACCAAGGCATAGACCTTGGCATACCTTGTCATCTGAGTCACCAAAGTCACCGTTGGTTGCGCGCGAGGGAGTACCTCAACGATCAAGGAATATAGAGGTTGCCGGTACTTCCCGGGAGGTCACCCATCCCAGTACTGTTCCCCCCAGAGCTCGCTTAACCGTGGCAATCTCTTGCCACTAAGCTACACTCTTGTGGTGTTTGAAGAAGGGAAAAGACTAAGGTTGACATTACCTTGAACAAGTTTTGGTCCCTCAAAGCTTCATTTTTGCTTTCAAATCCTATTTCTGAAGCAATTTTGGGGTGTTTTTGGAGCCATTTCAAAGTACTTTCGCACATAGTTCTCTTCACACAGGTCCAAGAACATCAAGAAGAGTGTTCCTTGTACTTCTTAGACAATAAATATCAACCTTTGGGGCTATATTTTCCGGCACACTTGTAAAACTACAGGTTTGTCGAGGGGTTTTTCAATTTTGGTGGGAGCAGTCGCTGCAAATTTATGCAGGTTTTTAAAGCCTAAAACATCAGAGTTGATAGACACTTGCAGGTGTTATTGGCTAGTTTTTGGGTTGTGTATTGAGCCTTTTAGTGTCATTTTACTGCATATATTGAGCACATACACACCATGTACGCTTATGTGGATACCGCTTATGTACGTCCATGTGGTCATTGATATAGCGGTTACGTTCTTTGCATAAAGCCTTTTATGTTTGATAAAGAGGGTCGTGGTGAGGTTTTCTTAACTGGGAGACACCCAGATGTCGGGGTCTCTTCGGTGATGCAGGTGGAAGACTTACCCAGCCTTGCCATAGGAGATGTATGATAGTTGTTCATAGGTGCTCGATAAGCCTAGTTGGCTTCTATTGGGTAACTGATTATATGCAGTGGAGTCAGTGATTCACTATGCAGGTAGACATGTCAGTACTTGCAGTTTTATGATACTTTGACACTGGTCATATGCTAATTTTGCAGAGGATACTCTGGCAAAATTTTCCCAGATTTCTGGTTTAGTCAACTATACAGTGGTCGATTTACTCCTTGATACACTTATTTGTTGGTGTTTGGACTCTTCTAGCTCCATTATCATTCTATTCAGTTCTCTACGATCATGGCATCAGAGGTCTCAGGCACATCCGGTGGATCAGGGTCTAGTGCTAGTGTTCCGAGGGGGAGCTATAACTTGCAGGGCAAAGACCATTTTGAGATCCGAAAATTTGATGGCACAAACTTTGCTCTATGGAAGAATCAGATTAAAGATGTGCTGATTCAAAGGAGGCAATGGAAGCCAGTAAATGGGATTTCAAAGAAGCCTGCTGACATGGATGAAGATGATTGGGACGAGTTAGATAAAATGGCTAGGTCTACCATTCACTTGCACCTGGCAGATAATGTTTACTTTACAATATTAGACTGTGAAATGCAAAGGAGCTTTGGAAGAAGTTATGCAATACATATGAAAAAGAGACGGCATCAAATAAAGTGTATCTGATGAGAAAATTATATGACCTTCGTATGAAGGACACAGATAGTGTTGCTGCTCATCTAAATGAGTTTGATGCTATATTCTCCCAGTTATAGGCTCAGAAAATGGATATGGATAATGAAATGAAAGCAGTATTGCTGTTATGCACCCTGCCATCATCATGGGATACGTTTTGCACAGCTATTAGCAACAGTGCACCTGGTGGTAAACTCGTCTATGATGACATATGTGGAGCACTCTTGAGTGAGGAGATTCGTAGAAAATCTATGGTTGGCGCTCAGAGTGGAGATGCATATAATGTTCGTGATCCTTACCAAGGAAAGAATCAACAACGTGGTAGGAGCAAGAACAAGGAAAAGAATGGTCAACGGAATAAGAGTAGAAGTAAATCAAGGAAGAGGGATATCGAATGCCATTATTGTCATAAGAAAGGACACATGAAGAAAGATTGTTATGCATTAAAGAATGCTAAAGGTAAAGGACAGAATGTTGATGGGCATGTTAAACAGCTAGCTGCACCATCTACTACGACTGTGAAGATTGAAGAAATTAATGCTATTTCTGATGATGCTGATGTGTTGACACTTGATAGTACTATGCCATCTGAGGCACTTATGGCTGATTCTCTTTCCCACACCTGGCTGCTAGATTCTGGTGCTTCTTTCCATGTGACACCACATAGAGAATGGTTCTCTAATTATGCAGCAAAGTCTCTTGGTACCGTGAGACTTGGTGACTCTTACTAGTGTGATGTTGTGGGGATTGGAGATGTGGTTGTGCAGTTCATTGATGGTTCAAAATTTACTATGCATAATGTACGCCATGTACCTCAGTTATCACGCAGTTTGATGTCAGTTGGTCAACTTGATGACCTTGGTTACAAGGTGGTCTTATATGCTCAGTCCTTTCGTATATCAAAGGGCAATATGGTTATTGCAAAAGGAAGCAAAGTTGGCTCACTTTATCCTTTATTTGTATCACAGAAAGAACACTTGTTAGCTGTTACTGAACAGCCTATGGCTTGTATTTGGCATGGTCTTTTGGGCCATATATCTCGTAGTGGAATGGAAAATCTTTCTCGTTCTGGCTACTTACCTATGTTACCTTTCTCTGATTTTTCATTTTGTGAGCATTGTCAATATTGAAAGCAAACCAGAAATGTGCATAGAACGCACATTGACTCTTCAATTCAGCCTTTAGATCTCGTTCATACAGATGTGTGTGGTCCTATGCCCACTAGGTCCTTAGGTGGTTCTCTTTACTTTGTCACTTTCATAGATGATGCTACTAGAAAAGTCTGGGTATATCCTATCAAATCAAAGGATGATGTATTCCCTACTTTCAGAAAATGGCTTGCTTCAGTTGAGACTGAAAAAGGAACTAATCTTAAGGCTTTATGTTCAGATAATGGGGGTGAGTATACCTCACATGAATTCAGCCTATTCTGTCAGTCTAGAGGGATTTGTAGAGAGTTTACAGCTCCTTATACCCCAGTACATAATGGTGTAGCTGAGAGGATGAATAGAGCTATTCAAGATAGAGTAGTCTCTATGTTGCATCATGCAAACCTCTCACAAGGTTTTTGGGCAGAAGCAGTATTGACTACAGTTCATGTGATTAACCTTTCACCTAGTACTGCCAAAGGTCTGAAAGTGGCACAAGAGTTGTGGACAGGGAAACCACCATATTATGATCATCTTTGAGTTTTTGGGTGTGAAGCATATGTTCATATACCCAAGAATCTTAGACAAAAATTGGACCATAAGTCAAAGAAATGCATTTTCTTGGATATGGTCGAAAAGGACAATTTGGATATCGCTTATGGGATCCTGAAACACGGTCAGTGATCAGAAGTAGTGATGTCATTTTTAGTGAGTCTAAGATGCATAAACAGCCCATTAAGGAGGTTGAACTGAGAAGAGTGGTGTTTGAGGATACTAGTCCTCTGGTTAGCATGCATAAAAATGCTGCACATAGGGATGTTCAAGAGAATGTCCATTCAGATCAGTCTGCACATGTTCCTATTCAGCAACCATTGAGACGTTCTGCACGTGTCTCATATTCACCTGATAGATATGTTCCAGGTTTAGATTTTGTTATGCTAACAGATGCCGGTGAGCCTTCTTGCTACAAAGAGGCTATGCAAACAGAGGATCATGTCAAGTGGGAGCATGCCATGAAGAGTGAGTTGGATTCTATTCACAAGAATGGTACTTGGGACTTAGTACCTTTGCCAAAGGGCAGGAAAGCTTTGCCATGTAAATGGGTATATAAGTTGAAATTCACATCAGATAGTGCTTCTCCAAAATATAAAGCACGACTTGTTGCAAAGGGTTTTAAGCAACAACATGGTGTTGATTTTGAGGAAATCTTTTCTCCAGTGGTCAAGATGACTACTTTGCGCATGTTGCTTAGATTTGTTGCAATGAAGGACTTAGAGCTAGTCCAAATGGATGTGAAAATAGCTTTCTTGCATGGAGATCTTACAGATGAGATCTATACGGAACAACCAGAGGGTTATGTAGTTCCTGGCAAGGAAAGTCTAGTTTGTAAGCTCAAGAAGAGCTTGTATGGACTTAAACAGTCTCCTAGACAATGGTACCAAAAGTTGATGCTTTTATGAAGTCCCAAGGCTATTCTCGGAGCAATAAGGATCATTTTCTCTACACAAAGAGATGTTCTAATGGCAGCTTGATATGCTTGATACTTTACGTCGATGATATGTTGATTGCTGGGAAGTCCTCTTATGATTTGTCAATTCTCAAAAAGAAGTTGAGTCAGACATTTGATATGAAGGATTTGGGGGATGCCAAACATATTCTTGGCATGCACATTACTCGTGATAGGAGTAAAAGATGCATATACTTGTCTCAAAGTGAGTACATATCCAAAGTACTTCACCGATTCAATATGCAGGGTGGAAAGGCATTGAGTAGAGGGAAAGCATCCATTATTGGTTACACAGATTCTGACTATGCTGGTTGTGTAGACAATCGTAAGTCTACATCAAGGTACATTTTTCATTTTGCTGGAGGTGCTATCTCTTGGAGATCTAGTCTTCAAGAATGTACAGCTGTTTCCACCACAGAAGCAGAGTATGTTGCAGCAAGTGAGGCATGTAAGGAAGCATTGTGGCTTTCTCGTCTTGCTTTTGATATGGGTTTACCTCAGCATGTACCTCACTTGCTCAGTGATAGTCAGAGTGCCATTGCTTTGGCTAAGAATCCGGTCTATCATGCAAAGACCAAGCACATTGAGGTGAGGTATCACTTCATTAGAGATTGCTTAGCCACTGAGAGCATTATTCTTGAGAAGTTTCACACTCGAGATAATGTTGCAGATGCTTTGACTAAAGCTCTACCACAGGATAGCTTTCGACACTGTTGTCACTTGATGGGGGTTACTTGATTCTTGATCTTACGCAGTCACTTGTATACTATGTAATATGCCCATCAGGTGGGAGGTATAGTTTGTATACTTACACTCAGGTATTCTTTATCATTCTTTATTTTGTCTCCCATAGTTACTCTGGCCATGTTGGCCTTTAGTGGGAGATTGTTACCATTAGTGTCCATTTGAAAGGCCAAATGGCCACTGGACACTTCTTTGTATATGTTCTTTAATAAAACATATAGTGGCCTGGTCAGTCACAGACTGTAAGTTCGACCGCATTTGCAAGACCTAAGAAATCTATCTTCGTGCTCCTTGTGTACGGTGTTTTCTGTGTATTCTACAGCCTCTGTGCGGAGTATTGTGTGTGGCCTCAGAGCTCGGTTTTCTACTCCGAGCATATCATCGTGGAGCTCTCGAGAAGGAGAGCGCACTGTGGTGCATCGCCATCGAAATACTTCAGTATGTGCAATAGAAACAGTAGCACAAACAGGAATCTATATAATATCACCATCTTCAACACCACCTGCATCACCTTCAATACATGTATTTTTAGTACCTATATTCGCAAGTGTAAGAGGTCATCTTTCGACACCCTGCACAATATTCCATAATCCTTTTGCAACCAATACATGATGCATCATATAATCCCACAACGGATAATTAGTACCATCCAACTTATCCTCAACAGCCAACATACAAAATACATCACTTCTTTCAGCCATGGCCCACTGACTTAAATACCTTGATGGAAAAAAATGATTGTATCTGAAAAGTTGAACCTACCCAAACAATTTCAACTAGACCTTTAGCAGACTTTGAGATGCTTATACTAGTGAACCAAGACTGGTATATATCTTTGGCATAAAAAGACAAAATAACTTGCACAAGCACTATGGTAGTGCATTCGAGGGCTGAAACAAGCTCAGATCGCGATTTCAGCATGATAGAACAAAGCCGTTTTGATCTCCTAATCACCCTGAATATGCACACCAAATTTTGTGTGATTCTGAGACTACGACCAGAGGAGTGTCGATGATGCTCTAGATGAAGCGGCGACCTGCTCTGATACCAATTGTTGGAGTTAGACGTCTGTGGAAGCACACGAATAGCATAAGGAAGAAGAAGAAGCTTGGAGCACATTAGACAATACCGAATGTATTACCACTAGAATGTACAAAGATAAGTAGCCCGTTAGGGCAATAGGGGTATATACCAGCCGAGGGAAAAAAGACTCCTAAAGAGGGAAAAAAGTGCCCCGGTGGTCTGAGAGTGTTCACATACATCACTACCTAAATATATCAACAATGGAATTGGCCTAGATTTTCTGTTATGTGGACAGTTTTCAATGGTATGATTAGTGTATCTTTGTTCAATATGATAGTATAGACTAGGTCCTTATGCCCAGTGCCTATTAGATTGATATGGTTATGGGGGAATAGGTCATCCTCTTGCACAAGCATGAGATGGATGGTCACCTCCATAGTGTACACACCTCCCTAGGGCATTCTTATGGGTGGATTTTGATAATTCTTTTGTCCTTGGACATCTAGCTTCTTGGTCACTAAATCTACTAGTTTTTCAACCTGGTTGGTTTGGACAATTGCATTACCAGATGCATCCTCAAATTTGGTAGGGGTCTCTGGAATCTTCAAGTTGTCCGCAAGATTATCCTCTAGATCTATGCATTCCCTTAGACATGCACCCAGAGTCTACAATCGTTTCACATACACAAGGGTTCTTAAATTCCCATTGATTACCATCGAAAACCAAAGATATCACTTTTTTGTTGGGTGGGCCTCTCTGCCATAGGGCATCGGTCAACATATTGATTAAATCTTCTAGTTTCTAATCTCAGAGATTCACTAGGAGCATGTTTGAAACTATGAATGAGGGAAGAGGAGTTATGTTTAATACCCCTCTTGGTGAATTCATTGATGCATTCCTCAAAGGACTGTTCTATATTGTCGAAACAATTGGGATCCAAGGGTTGGAACTGACTCAAAGCAGTTCTGGTAAGAATGAGACGAAAAGATTCATACTAGGCAAAAAATTCATCTACTTTCTTAGCACATAACACTTGCTTAAATTCAACCATGTCATCATATGGGTCTCTAAAACCATCGTAGTGATTCCTTATGCACTTGGCTACCTGAATAGGTCTTAGCCTTCTACCTACATCAAGAGGTCGAGGGATTGTTGGAATCACAAAATGCACTGCTGGTCCTCTACTTTATGGGGGTCTTAAAGGAAAGCTGGGTGGTTGGTTCATTGTCTCGCATCCCGAATGAGTGGGAGGCATGGCATTGGTATCTAGCATAGTAAATTGGACATGTGACTAGATTGGCACACTTTGCTCGCTCGATTGACCTATGAAAGGATTTTCTTGATTATGTTGATACATGTGAGGGTTTTGAGAAGTGGTTGCCTAATCCTTGGGAGTGAATACTAGCAAACCCAAGTATTGTAATCCAGACCTCTCCAAATCACTAACTTCCCAATAGATTCTCTTGTTTTGATTCAGATAGGTGACTCTAGAAGTCGTCAGGGTCATGCAATTCAGAAATAGTGGAAGGATTGATGCCTTCTCCTCTTGAGGGTGAAGTGACTTGCAACAATTTGTTAGTTCCAGTTATTAAGTATAATTCAATCAATTAATCATCGTGAGGGATTTTATCCACTCTTCAAATGTTTACTACTATAGATCTTCCTCTAGGAATAGATATTGTTTCTCTATTATCTATCTTGTTAGAGTTACTAGCTTCTTCAATTTCTCCTCTTTGGTTGATTCTCTCAATATGCTCAATCACTAAGTATAGTTGTCCACGTTTTTCCACATAAAATCCTCCCGCAAAATTCATATTGGCTTGGTTAAAACTTTTGATTTTGTGGATTTTCTAAGTCTTGCTATTGACCTATTGAACCCATCCAAATACATGGGAAATCCTTGCAAATTTGTACAGATGTATTGCAAGGAAGTCCTATACTCTCCTTCTATTGTTGACATGATCTCTGGTGAATGGATGGAGCTATGCATATCTTCATAAGCCATAATAGTTTCTTCTTCTGAGTCATTAGAGGTGTCTTAGTAAACAGAGTGAACACTTTGTTGGCTTACACTTCCTGTTGAGGATATCACACTTATTTAACTCCCTAGGACATGTCCTCACCTTAGGTTCATTCAGAGTCTAGAGTCTTATTATTTCCTTAGATTCAATTGTCAAGGAGGTGGTGTGTTCAATGTTTGCGTTCAAAGTTCTTGAAAAATACCACTTTCAAGTCCCACCTGAATTGTTTCTATTTTTCTATGATACACAATACTTGTGATTCTAGTGATACACAATACCAAGTTTGGACAACATGATACTGGGATACTTGAGATTTCTCATGATACTCAATATTTGCTCCTCAATGATAGCACGATACACGATGTCATGATACACAATATTTGTAGAGTATCGATGAAACATGATACTAGCCAATACAGGACACATGATGCTTGAGTTGTAGATGATACACAATACTTAGCATCCATGATGCAATACCTATTCAGGTGATACACGATACTTGGTAACTCACAATACATGATACATGTCCAAGATCGGTGACACATGATACTTGAGGTATCGGTGATACATGATACCTGGCGTGACAATACTCAACTAGGCGACACATGATACTTACATATTGTGATACATGCTATGAGTAAGGTATAGCTACATGCACCATGTACTTCGACTGTGAAGATTGAAGAAATCACTACTATTTTTTATGATGTTGATGTGTTGACACTTGAAAGTACTATGCCTAGTGAGGTTCCTATGGATGATTCTCTTTCCCACACATGGTTGCTAGATTCTAGTGCTTCTTTCCATGTGACCCCACATAGAGAATGGTTCTCTACTTATGTAGCAAAGTCTCTTGGTACCATGAGACTTGGTGACTCTTACAAGTGTGGCATTGTGAAGATTGGAGATATGGTTGTGTAGTTCATTGATGATTCAAAATTTACTATGCATAATGTACTTTATATACCTCAATTATCACACAATTTGATGTCATTTGGTCAATTTGATGTTAGTTGGTCAACTTGATGACCTTAATTATAAGGTGGTCCTCTATGCTCAATCCTTTTTCATATCAAAGGGCAATATGGTTATTTCAAAAGGAAGAAAAGTTGGCTCACTTTATCCTTTATTTGTATCACATGAAGAACATTTGTTAGCTATTATTATAACAACCCATGGCTTGTATTTGGCATGGCCATTTAGGCCATATATCTTGTAATGGAATGGAAAATCTTTCTCACTCTGACTAATTAACTATGTTACTTTTCTCTACTTTTTTCATTTTGTGCTCATTGTCAATATGAAAAAAAACTAGGAATGTGCATAAGATGCACATTGACTCTTCAATTCAGCCTTTAGATCTCATTCATATAGAAGTGTGCGGTCCTATGCCCACAAGGTCATTAGGTATTCCTCTTTACTTTGTCACTTTCATAGAAGATGATACTAAAGAATTCTAGGTATATCCTATTGAATTGAAGGATGAGGTACTCCCTAGTTTCAAAAAATGGATTGCTTTAGTTGAGACCGAAAAAGAAACTAAGCTGAAGTCTTTACATTCAAATAATGGGGGTGAGAAGTTCTCACATGAATTCAAACTTTTTTGTCAGCCTAGAGGAATTCATAGAGAGTTTATAGATCGTTATACCCTAGTACAAAATGGTGTACTTGAAAGGATGAATAGAACTATTCAAAATAGAGTAGTTTCTATGCTTCATCATGAAAACCTGTCACAAGGCTTTTGGACAGAAGTAGTATTGACTCCAATTCATGTGATTAACCTTTCACCTAGTATTTCCAAAGTTTGAAATTGGCACAAGAGTTATGGATAGGAAAGCCACCATATTATGTTCATCTTTGAGTTTTTGAGTGTGAAGCATATGTTCATATTGAAGGGCTTTGGTGTGTTGAACAAGAGGAGCAATGAGGAGATGGAGGAAGAGAGAGGAGAGAAGAGATGTGCACATAGGTGTAGGAGCCTTGAAACCCACATAATGATCTTCTTGAGGCAATGCTCTATAGATGGTATATATATGTGAATATAGGGGTAAGGTCACATGACCCTTACATCCCCAACAATCTCTCACTTAAGGATCAATGTGACCATAAGCAATGACCCATACAAAGAATGATGTAAGACTATACAGTAATGTATATGAAGAGTCCCGATCTCAACCTAGACTAATTAGCCTACACCAACTGCTTCAAACAAGGTGTATCCATGAACCTCAATTTGCTCTAGACTCATATCGACAAGAGTCAAGCTCATATGTGACTGACACAAGAACTGATGAAGTTCTTTCAAATCTCCCACTCCCACTATGCATGTGTCAATAGTCAAATGACTAATGAATCCAAACAAAAATGCTCCAATAGCAATTGCAATGTGTACTCTGGAGCATAACAACTCATATATGAGACTCCCAAATGCTAACAAAACCTGTGCTATCCTGACTAACTTAACCATGTCAATAATAATTGTATCCAAGGCATCTACGGCATACAAAGCATCATCATCAAGACCAACATGTCCTGATATATCTATGTCAACGTCAGGCATGAGTGAATCCAAGAATGATTGCATAATTGTTGAGTCCTCATCATCCAAATCAGCCATGTTCTCAACCAAGGATGTGTCTAAATGTGCATCCTAAGAGCTAATATGCTCTACCACACAATGTCTACCACGAGATCTATCCTTCTCTATCACACCAAGTGTATCATCATGCTCCACATAAACTAGAATGTCAATAGACCTATCTATATGTAGAAAAAATGAGACATGAAATGTCTCACATCGCACATAAGGTTGAACTCCCATTGAGAGGAGACTATCTCTCACATGGAGTACCTACAGTGGATACCTGTGCCCAATCCTAGCACCTCTAACAATCATAAGTTGTTGCAATTGAAAATAATGCTTACCAACAAATGCATAACATTTGCTCTCTTTCGATTGGCTAACTGAAATCAAGCTCATAGGGAATGAAGGCACATAACATATGTGTCTAAGTGCAAATGATGCCCCACTAGGTAGTATAAGGCATACATCTCCTTTACCCTCTATGTCATACATCGTATCATCAAGCATGTGCACACATCCACAACTCTCATATGAGAATCCACAAAACCACTCATGAGCTGGAGTCACATGGAAAGTGGCTAACACATCAAGCAACCAAGCCATATGTGTGATTTCCAATGAACAAGAGGAATCATGAGATGAATCATAGGAGAAAGTGATATCACTATCAATGGCATAATCAAATACCATAGACTCTCCTAAAACCACTACCTGATCTGCATTATGTGCATGCCTCTAACATTGTTTTGCATCCATCTAAAGCAAAATCATTGAGTATGGCCCTCATGAACACATTGCAAACATCAAATTTGTTGATGTGATCTATGTCTCACATGAGTCGATGGACTCGCATACATATCATGTAGTCTCTGCCATAATGCACTACTCATCTCATCATGCATCATGGACTCATATATAGAATCTACAAGCTCTAATCGGATAGTGGAGTTGGCCAATGCATCTATATCCATCTATACATGGTCTGACATGTCACCAGGAGATAATCCAAGAGATTAGCTATGTAATAAGAGACTAGAAACAATAATCTATCACCAATAGGATCATATCTACATATCCATGTGTGTAGTTCACAACACACATGTCTCACTAGAGAAGAAAACCATGTGAACCACCTCTCAGATAATCATGCATCTAGCATGCACATAAAACGATGAGCGTAAGCCTTCTCACCAAGTCCCCAAACTCATTATCAAGTGGTTATGAGAAAATCTTGGGAAATATTGACAGATGAAGCATTATGATGACATGCACAAAGAGATGAGTTTCTTTTCCCTCCCAACCATATGCCTCTATATAGCTCTCTCCAAGGGACTGCCTACTATGGTAGGTGGATACTAACCTTCGAATTGTCGATCGTATAACTACATGTGTGTCAAGTGTCCTAGTTAACTAAAGGCCCTAGAGCTTGGGGCAAAACACTCTCCCATGTCTCTTGTAGGACTTGAACCCAATATCTCTTCCTTCTCGTCCATATGACTTAACCTAATTTGCTGAAGTCTACTCTTGAGACATCTACCCAACACTTGAATGGCCAAATGATGTTCAATCTCAAATCCGTCTGAACTTGTCGGACCCTCATGTCATAAGCTTACTTTACAACATTGTTCCCCCTTAGAAAACATTTTTGTCCTTGAAAATAGAGATATATAAATACTCTAGACATCCCCCAAGCTTCATGTACAAATTGTACATGATCATCTATGTGTGTCGTTTCCCCGTATCCCTTCCCTTTAAGAAGTCTCATAAAAGATCATCTTAGAGGTGGGAAACCATTTGTGTGGTGCCTATTATCTCCCATATACCTAGTCTCCAAACTATCACTCCCATAACATATAACATCATCAAAATGACCTAAGTCCATACCACATATCCTCTATGGAGTAATAATATGAAAAACAAACTTAAGGTGCCAATCTTATAGGCTTGACTATACCAAAATGGAGATAATAAGCCAGGAGATCCTATGAAATGTAGAACAAAGTCCCATAAAAAAAAGTGACTCCAAACCCTTCAAGACCTAAGATGATAGACTTTCTCTCATGTTTCTCAAGGTATTCCTATCCTTGAGTATAGTCACAATTGATACTTTTTACCTAAGCTATCTTGTGTCCTATGCCAATCCATCATCTAGCTCACATAGCTCATCAATTTCAGATATCCTTGGAGGGCTCTAAGAAGAAAGAAGAGACAAGGATCATACATTTTGGAGCATCAAGTGGACTTCTTTAATTAACATCAAGGAAGTAGCACGAATTTCTCTTTAAGTCCTTGCATATTCTACTTTCCTATTTTATAGTTGAATTCTTTTAGCATCATTTTTTGGGGGCGTTAGAGAAGGCTTCAAAAAGCCATACATCCAATAGTTATGCACAAGGTAAAAAGCATAGAGAAAGTCTCTTCCTATAGATTAAGGTATGCAATGGAGCATCATGAGGCAAGTACAAAGGCATGGAGGAAGGCTCCTCTAAAGGAACAAAGAAAGAGCGAGGTTGGAATGAAAGTTAAGTATTCATCTCAATTATGCTCTTTTATTTTTTATGGCATAATATGCATAAGTCGATTAATGGCTTATGCATTGTCTACATAAAGGAAATTCTTATGTAGAATAATATTGCATGAATCCAAAAGAGCATGATTTCTTTTGAAATATCCCTTTTCCAAGAAGAAAGAAAAATATGCATGATTAGGCTTAAAAATTCCATTCATTAGTATGCATGCATATATTGCATGTCTTTAAAAGTTAATGCACACATTGGGCACTCAATTAAGTACAAAAATGCCCAAGAAGGACTTCAACAATGGAAGAGGTTGGACAGCCCAAGCCTACTTCATCACTGTGAGAACACTCAAGTAAAGTCAATGGATGGATGAAGCTTTGTTTCTAGATAAGTATCTACACTCTTTTTTTTTCCCTTTCAAACCATGGAGCATGCATTGCATTTTATAATGGGCATGAATTAGACAATCATGCATATGTTCATGTGGCCTGACTGGCTTAGTCACATACAAAAATGGTCATGGAAATGAGTTGCACTATCCATCAACTTCATATAGTTTTGGAAAACAAAGATTGTTTGTGCCTAATTATGGTTATGATTAGGTGGAATGCATCTAATGCATTGTTGCAACTTTCATACACAAATTTGCATGGAAATTTTGCACCATTCTTTGAATGAACAAAGTTCAAACTTTTGCACGCTTTAAGGAGGGGTTTGGATTTCGAACCTTATGCATGCTAATCCTCTTCTATTGAAGGTGTAAGTGTTTGGCATACACTAAGTATGCCTATGGAATGAAGTACATAGGTTTGTGGGATTAGATGAAGATTTGCTTGATTCAAACCTAAGTATGGTTAAAACTTCCACTAGTAATAATACATTAGTAAAATACCTTAAGTTTAAAGTCCCTCTTATGGAATTATTCCATAAAACCCATGGCATGCTTGATCAACAAGGCCAAGGACTTAAGTGAGAGGTCAAAGTTCTCTCTTCTTAAGACCATGATATGATAGTGGTAACCTAGAGTGGTTATTATCAAGCTCTAAGGAAGAGGAAATAAGAGATTCCAGAATGTTGGAAGATGGAAGTATACATTCTTCCTATGAAGTAAGTTCTCTATTTTAGAGAGTTAAAGAGCTATTCAGAGCTTTATATTATTCTTCCAAGAAAATTGAAGGTATGAAGAAAAGGTAGAAATAAAGGGTTGTAACAAACCCTAATTACCATTTGTTTATGTCCCCAAAACAAAAGGACAATCTTCCAAATGGTAAAGGGTGTTGCTATCTCCTTCCGATGAACAATATGATTGGATAATCAAATATTCCATTGTAGTTCAGATTCATGATTATGTCCAAAGATAATATCTATTCTAAAGATAAAATCTAGCTCTACTATCAGATGGCATAAGAACATTTGTTCTAGAAATATTTGAGCAAAAGAATCATTGAAAAATCATTAATTAATAGTAATTCTTTTTGCATTACAACTAAGAATTACTAAGTTAACATTTCATTGTGACATTAGCACCATTATTATTAGGATCTTACTCATGCACACACACAGAGGTTATGAATGCTGAAAACAAACAGAAAAATAGACATGCCAAGAGACAAGACAGAACGCAGTATTGGGTGCGATCTCCCCCCATGCACTCAGTCTCAACAGTCTACAGAGTGCATGTATTTATAGGAATTTTTGATTAAGTCAAAATAGTGGTTAAATGAGAGTGGCATCAAAAAGCATGCATGAAAGTAAAAGTTGGTAACTTTTGTAGAATGCCTTTGCTTTTAATATAAAAAATTGCAATCTACAATGACCCTTATTCTAACCACTACTTTACTAACTGTTTCTAACTATAGAACCCTCTATGCAGGTTTATTTACAAACTATATAAATTATAAATAAGATTATTGATGTCAGCCCTTTCACGCCCTCATGAACCTTAGCTGCTATACCAAAAAAACCAAAGTATATTAATACATTAATAAATTAACACTCCAACAATTCCTTGTTCAACACATTCCATAATTCATAACAACCACATATGTTATGCAATGTAAAATAACACTTAAAAGTCTAAGAAGTAATAACTTTTACCTAATTAGACTAAAAGAAGGATTGACCCCAAGGTTAGAGCTATTGTTATCTTCACTAAAGTGAAGTGTAAGTCAGATGCTATGGGACATCTAGGTTTACACTTACCACTAAAGTAGATTCAGTGGAGACGTTGAATTTATAGGTAACCAAAGATTAAACTTGGGGATATATGTTGAGTAAGCTTAGAGAAAACGAAGAGGAAAACTCATAATAGTTCTTTTAACTAAGGGAAACAATAAAAGATTGAAAATAAACTCTTTCAAACACTAATAAAGAGCTTAGATAGTTTTTGAGGAAGAAAATTCTTAAGGAGGGGGAGAAGTCCCTAAGAACCTATACCTTAGGTTTTAAAGAGACCAAATAAGGTATTAGAAGGTAAAGGATATGCAAGAAGATAAAGTTAAATTACTTTCTCATATTCAAGTGCTTCAAACTTCTTTCATTACATATTCCAACCTAGATGAAGTCCTCAAGGATTGGGAGTTCTTTCTCAAGGAACCTTGATGTGAAAGAAGACTTTCATAAACCATAAGGGTTGTAGAAATCCTAAGTGGTTAGAAAAAGAAGTGGGAAGATTTCCAGAGCATATTTTAAAGGTAGCACGATGCGTCATGGGATAACACAACATAAGTTGTGGATTCCAATAGTGAATACATAAGGAAATGGGTCTGTTGGGTGAAACATAAAAGTCAGATCCCTAAATAAAACCCATGGGGTACATTGAATGAGAGATCGAGAAAAGGGATCTAATCGAAAAAGACTTAGTCTTCTCTCTTATTTGGCTAAAGAGAAAACACAAAAGGCCCAAGTAGGGCAAATATTAAGTCAAAATCTAAGTTTGATGAGATCATTTACACCAGTTAAAATGGTTAACCTAATAGTCTTGAAAAAATATGTAAGATTAGTTATGGTGTATCTAAGCACCTTAGTGCTTGCTCTCATAATTTGGTACCATGGATTGTAGCATATAGAGAGCATTAAAGAGGACTGAGATAATGAAACACAAAAAATATAGAGATGTAGTTATGTGGAATTGGATGAAGAACCCATTGGTATGGGACAATGGGAACTAAATCGTGTTGAGTACTTTTCCTTGATGGCCATAAGAAAACGGGGTTCATGATTAGATGGAATACGACTAGAAAATAATAGAAATCTTCTTCAATTATCTCTCAAAGGGAATAAGTATTATTTTGACAAGATAGTATATCTCAATCAATTGCATGAATTAAGAATAAGAAATAAAGAGAGGATCAACTTCTTAGAGTTTGAAGCCATAAGAACTTCATTCAAAAAGTATGACTTGAATTCAAAGAACATAAAGATAAATCTTAAGCCTAGGCTTGAAAGAAACCCCAAAAAAGATAATCTTTGAGATTCAAATCAATAAGTAAGTGAGAAGAATAATAAAAATGTGGTTACAACGCCAACATAGGACATCTTAAAATAGTTCTAAAATATAAAGAGAGAGAATTCTAGAAGGATCAAGAAGAGCTTTAAGGTTTGAGATCCAACTAAAGATCCATGAAGATTAAGTATTGAAGAAATTATTAGAATAATCGATTCCTACTTGCGACCTTAAAGATAACACAATCTTTTAAATTATGAGTTCCCATCTTTGGATGTAGTTATAAAGATCCAATTGAAGTCTTCAATAGTTAGATTGATCCCTATGGGTTCTAGTCCCACTTTTAGTAAGGTATTCAAATTATCTCCAAAGTAAAGAGGATATTATATCCTCTTAAAATCAGACAGATAATAAACCTACATCATTCTATTGTATAAAATAAAATTCCTCTCTATTTAGATTATTTTCTTTATTGGAGACGAATTGCAAACAAGAAAATTCACCCCTTTCACTAAACCTAAAGGTACAAAGTATGTGTATATCTAAGAGGAAGTGATTTGGATAGGGATTATGAAAGATTCATCTTCCTTTTTAAAACAAGATAAATTCTGATTTGACATATAAATCCGATAAGGAAGTATTCATCTAATGCTTTAAGGAACTATTCATCTATTTTGCGGGGTTCATGCATAAGAGGTCCATCAAAATGAAACAATATAGCAATTTAGCTGAAGATACTTTGCGTCTGTCACATAGGATTTTACAACGCTTTTCGTTCCGCTGCCCTGTGTGAATATACGGGTCGAAGTCTTGCAAAAAGTATACGATTCCACCCGGAATAGACTCCCCGAGCGCCTCCTGTTCTCGAGTCCGAGTCTGAAGCCAGCCATAGTTGTTTTCCTTCTTCTTTTCAATTTTCTGTTCCCCGGATTCTTTACATCGAAACAGAGGGAAAGGTAAAAGTTTCCAGCTGAAGTCGAGAAGACAGGAAGTCGGAGTGGGAGTTGGAGCTACTTTGCTTGTTAACAGCCTGTTGCAGGCTTTCGTACCTGTTGTCTTTACAGTGGATAACTTGCAATCTTCGGTTGCAGCCTATCGCCAGACCAATGTGCTGGCAGTCTACGCACAAATGAAATTGCGCTTTTCCCTAGACTGTAAATGTGATATCGATCGTCAACGTTATTAGGGTTAGGGTTCTCCGAGGCCGCATGGAGTAATTTCAGGAACATAGGTGTGGGTGCATTTTTAACGATCGCAGAAGCTGCAGAAATCGAAGAAATGGCTGGCGCTTCAGGGGTCAGTAGTGGTGTTTACAAACCGAGTGAAGTATTGGGAGTCTTGGATCTTTGTCATTAACTGCTTTAAATGTTTTCAACAGCATGAAATCTCAATCTCCATGGACGCGACTTCAACACAAGTGAGCAGGCATGCATATATTCAGAGAACTTTTACTTTTCGTCCTGAAATGCTGTGCATGCTCAAAAAGATGAACATGAATATGAAAACTTCCAAGAGAAGGTAAATCTGGTTTCATTCCTGTTACAATCGACTCAATATTCTAGACCTTAATGATGGGGGTGTATCCCTAATTACTTTCATCTTAAAATCCAGGGTAAAGGGGTGATCTATGGAATCTGAGGAGTTAAAGCACTATATATATATATATATATATATATATATATATATATATATATATATATATATATATATATATATATATATACACACACACGCACACGCACACACACATTTTGTGTGTTGTGTGTGTGTGTGTACACACACACACACACACATAAAGCACCTTATCATGGAGGTAAGGTTTGATACTCGAATCTTAAATGCACCGAACATACTGAACCGAATGCACCTAACTGCTTTGGGCCCAATATATAAGTCACAAGGTCTTTCCAACACTTAGAACCATGCTCACATACACACTTTGAACTGACAAAGATAGATGAATAACCATACAAATAAAGAAGAGACGAGAAAAATAAACAAGTAGCAAAGAGGCCCCTCTAAATAAATACTTGATGTTAGAAATAACTTTACAATGTGTCTAATATACAAAATTTGGATAAAAGGCTCAATGTAAGATGGTTGTAGGTACAAACACTGGAGAGCAGCGTGCTGAAAAGTTTAAAAATATGAAGTGTGCTGGAATATGGAGAGAGAATAGACTGTTTGCGAGTAAAACAGTCTGTGCGCCTAGATATAGAGTAACAATCTGCAACCCTAACAGAAATTAGATTCTTCTCTGATATAAACAGTTACAGAAGCAATTAAGGTTTGCTGGAAATTTAGGTGTTTACATGTGATCCATTGTAGCTCCAAACTACAACTCAATGTATTGGCCTCATAGGGCACCCATTGCTATTTGATGGGCATCCCTCGATATCTCTCTCCCATCTTTGTAGAATGCCTTGTGCCCATCCTTGGGTTTGAAAAACCTGTCACACACAGCCTTTAATGCTCAATCTACAAGCATTCCATGCCTTCATCTAGGCATATAGTGTCACTCTTGAGTCCATGTAGCATGACCCTCCTATTTTAAAGGCTCCCAATGTGTTCAGATCTCTGAATCATAGTGTTGATGCTCTCTTCCTTGATGTATCTTGTCCTACCCTCCACTCTTTGAGGATGAAGTGGGTGTCTTTGTACGGGGATGCATCTTTGAAAATCGAGACCCATGATTTTCACACCAAATTATCTTACATAATGCTTTTGGTTTTCCTCTAAATTCTATTGCAGTTTGTATGGTAGCTTCTTTTGAAGCCTCTACTTCTACCTTGAAGAAAAATATTTCTTTTCTGCTATCTTGACCCATCCTTCACAGATGATTTCCATCTCATGTTTGACCTTTTTGAATCGTTGAATTTTACCTTTGAAGGCATCAATCATTGTGACTTGTTCATACTCTCTTGGGAGATGTATATGCCCATTTTCTTCATTTTATACAAATGTTTTCGTAAGTCATTATTTTCTGATTTTTCAATTCTCACTTCTTTCTCTTCCCTTTACATCATTCTCAGTTTCTAGGTCTTTTATTTTCTTAAATACATGTGCTTCTTTTGTGTGTCTGAAGTGTGGTTGGCGGGCTTCTTTTTCAGACCATGCTATGTCCATACTCTCTTGAGTGATGTATATGCCCATTTTCTCCTTCCTTTTATACAAATGTCGCTATAAGTCATTATTTTCTGATTATACAATTCTCAGTTCTTTCTCTTCCCTTAACATCATTCTCAGTCTCTTGGTCTTTTATTTTCTTGAATACATGTGCTTCTTGTGTGTCTGAAGTGTGGTTGGCTGGCTGCTTTTTCAGACCATGCTATGTCTATACTATCTTGGGAGATGTATATGCTCATTTTCTCCTTCATTTATACAAATGTCTCAATAAGTCATTATTTTCTGATTATGCAATTTTCAGTTCTTTCTCTTCCCTTTAAATCATTCTCAGTTTCTAGGTCTTTTAATTTCTTAAATACTTGTGCTTCTTTTGTGTGTCTGAAGTGTGGTTGGCTGGCTGCTTTTTCAGACCATGCTTTAGCTTCGATCGTGACTATCTCCAGTTGGAGATGGCCATCTGTTTGTGAATTCTTCTGTTGTAATTGCTCTAATACAACTGCACTCTCTTTGGGTTCATGGCCATCTTCACTCGGAGGTGGCCTATTCTTCTGCTTGTACTTCTTCTGCCCTCAACTGCACTCTCTAATGCGAGTCTGTCAAATCTTTTGTCTGATCACTTGGCTTCTTGCACTTGGAGCGTTTTTTTTTTTGGTCTGATCACTTGGCCTCTGCCCTCAACTGCACTCTCTAATGCGAGTCTGTCAAATCTTTTGTCTGATCACTTGGCTTATTGCACTTGGAGCCCCTTTTTTTTTTGTTTTGCTTTTTCATCTCTCCCCACTTTTTGTTTTGGGGTTTTGACTGGGATAACATAATGCTCATCTTGAGAGATGTTTTAAACAAATATTTTTTGTCACATGGGTGCGTATGTGATTTTTAAAATTGAATGTGAGACTATCAGGCTTAATCTGTCAAAAACATTGCTTATTTCAAACACTGTTTCTTTGTCCCAGGGCATGGATTGCAGTGGCTCCTTGCATGAGCACATATGACAGCAAAGTGTGTTGTTAATTCTCAGGGTTATTCCAGCCAGTCTGATTGTAAAGATGGTGGCAGGCCAACCTGTGCAGATGATGAAAAGTTCTCATCCACAAAGTATATGGACCGTAGAAAAGGGAAACAATTGAGTACATACATCCTTTACCTGCCATAAATGCACTCATCCCTTATGGATGCTATCCAGATTATGTTGCCAGATGCCACATACATTTGTTTGGCCTTGAGGCATAAAGAGATTTTGGCTCCTCAGTTTAATTTTTTCATCATTAAAGCAGGCCATGTGAATGCAATACACACCTGGTATGTAACTGTGACACACATTATAGATGCCATGAAATGCATATGGTTATTCTGAAAATTACGAGAATGACTGGCTTCTATTAGTGTAATGATACCGCTGTTCATCAACTCGCAAGGATGTTACCAAGACCACAAAACACTTATTGCAAGACTCAAGATCGGGTGTTGAAGAAAAAGTTCGATGAAAAAGAAAATTACAGCTTTCGCATAAATAAGAGAAACCATTTAATGGTAGTGCAAATTTCATTTGAAGTGCAGACAGAGAGCTCTCTTGTGCTATCCAAATGAGCTCGCACTGTTTATAAGCAAAAGAAAGACACTGTAGCTATCATCAACAGTAGATGTATCGAAAAGAGTCACAATCATGAAGCAAAAAACAAAAAAAATATTCTTCATAAGAGAGCAATTATATGTTGATGAGACATTTCTTTTGAGGTTTGCTCATAATTGGAGCTTTGTAGCCCTTTGTCGATGCAGTATGAACAAACATTCTCCACTGGGGAGCTGTAGTGACAGCATGTTATTGACAATTGAAAGCTCAGACACTGGTACCCTTTGTTGAACCTACTTGAGTTTTGTCTTCTAACTAATTGCCAGGAACAACGCCACTCAATTTAGAACTGATCAGTCAATCCTTACAGCAATCTGGCTGATTAAGAGGTGAAAATAAAAGAGAGTTTTTTCCCTGCAACATATACAAGTAGATTTCGGAACCCCAATTGAAGAGAGTACTGCACTCCTTTGGCCTATCAGCAGCAGAATATCCAACATGACTATCCACTATGGACTCATTACTGCATTTAAAATGTACAACAACGAGTCCCTCAGATCTTGCTTTGCAAATAGCTTTTGAAGATTGTGCAGTGCATTGAAGTCGGGATCAAGTTTGCGCTGCCAGCCTTCTAGAACCATAAAGCTCACCATCACCATGCATAAATCTCCATCTATGTTAACTCTATGACTCCTAACTTTCTCAAAAACCTCTTGAATGCACTCTCCTGGGGGAATGAACTCTCCCTCTTTGGAGTTCCAAAGCTTGAAGGACATTTCCACATCCTTGACAAAGGCTGCAGGGTCTGGACATGATTGGTTCTTAGAGAACTCGAGAGCATATTGTGCTGCTGTGCGGCCATCCTTGAAGGAAACAGCTTTGAAGAATTGTAGTAGGTTGTTGCGGTCATTTTGTGTAAGCTCAGCTGTCAATCCCACATCCAAAAATACCAATTGAGGTCTACTGTGTTGTAAGAACAAACCACTTCTCTTCTGCTTTCTTGTTCCCCTGTTTATACGAACCAGAATATTTCCTGGATGCATATCTGCATGAATAAAATTATCCTCCAAGAGCATCTTCAGGACCGTACTTGAGCCGAGGTGCGCAAGTTTGCGATTGACATTGCTGTTGTCTGAGAGATCAATAAAGTTTGAAACGTTCTCTCCTCTCTCAAATGATTCCACAAGAATTGCTGGATGTACAAATGGATAAACTGGACATGGAAAACATACATCTTTCCAACTCCTAAAGTTATATGAGAATCTGCTCAAGTGAGCTGCTTCTCGGGCCAGATCAACTTGCGTCATCATAAATACTGAAAACTGGCGAACACTCTCATCTAGCCTAAGCCATTTCATCCCTGGTATTAAATTGCACAGTTTGGCAACAGAATTAATGATCCTAAAATCACGTCGAATAATATCTATAACTCCTGGATGTCTCACTTTGACTGCAACTGTCATAGGCTCCTTCGGCTTATCTAAAGTTGCTTCCTCTTTAAGAATTGCTTTATGGACTTGTGCTATGCTTCCAGAGGCAACAGGCTTCTCTTCGAAGTCCAAAAATATCTCATCAAGGGGTCTACCGAAGGATTTTTCTATTGCTTTCACTGTAAAAACGTAGCTGTGGGCTGGTGCATTTGATTGCAGTTCAGTGAGTCGTGCGCAGAGACCCTTTGGAAATAAGTCTGGTCGTGAAGCTGCCCATTGCCCCCACTTAATGAAGGCTGGACCTGCAAGCTCTAGCGTATGATGGATGAGGTCGAACCATGAATTCCTAAAGTAGCCTCCAAACATGCTCACGAAAGGAGCCATCGAAAAGACCGGCGTGAAGAGGAACAACAAGTAAAATGATCTTGTAACTAAGCTGCAAAACTCCACAATATCTGAAATTGTAGATGACACGAATGATCTATGATGAGTGCTTGGCAAAGGCACGCCTTTTGCTTGCGAGTGAGCTACCTGGCTACCCCCAAGAATAAATGCCATTATGCATAAGGGGATATGGGCCCGAGTGCACGCGAGGGTGACAACTTTTGCCATGGTTTCGACAAGCACTGAATTTGACATGCGCAATCGGGGCGTTCCAAATATTCTTTCAAAAGTTGTCCTCCAATTGCACAGATCAAATCTCTTCAAAGTATAGACATTCAACTCAGCTACCGGTAGAAGATGTGTGTGCACACAAGAATATGGTCTGGGAGTTGCATTTGGATTACAACCTTTGTGTTGACAACAGTGGTGAGTCCTTGTGCGTGGGAAAGGACTGAAGAATTTGATCCTCTGTCCAAGGCAAGCACGTATGGTACGGGACTGTACACGTTGAAATCTATGATTCCAATCCTTTGAATTAGCTGACATCTCGTGAACAATGTTTCGACTTCCATGATGAAATCGGGCAAACCAGGATACCCGTAAAGGCTGAACGGAATAATAATAAGGAGAAACAGACCTGTGAAGGACTCTGAGCGAATGATGCATTGCAGAAGCAGTGCCAGATTTCTGCGATGACTGAAGCACGACGTCAACGCCACATGTACTGAGGGAAAATACAGCTATCGTTATTATTGATCCCCCTCATGGGTTCCCCCCGTTTCGTAGCTTGAAAGAAACCTTGTTCTGCTATTCCGCTTTCTGGTTTTGGTTTGGTTTTGTATTTTCGATATGTTATGCGCTTGTACTTCCTGTTTATGGTTGATCCTGTTTATGGTTGTTAGGACGAGGGCGGCTCCTTTACTACAGAAGAGAATCACACGTGTCATGGGTTTTGGATGTTGAAGGAAAATATATAAGTTACGAACTCATGACGTGTGGATTGGCTACACTATCTTAATTTAAGAATTAAAATGCAGGAAATTAGAAGTTGAATTTAAATGCAGGAAATTAGAATTTAATTTAAGAATTTAAATATCTTCGGCGCTTTGGTAAAACTTTGGCCTCTTGAGGTAGAGGTCCCTGGGCGGGACATGTAATGGAATTGGCCAGTTCAAACTAGTTGTAACCGACCTACTAGTTGTAACCCAGTCTAACCCCTGCTTTGTCGAACCTCCTTTTTTTAGAAAAGTTGAATAGCATATTTAGTTGGTCTCTTAAAAGTGATTTTTCATGTTAGTGTGGATTCACATTGACAATATGGTAGTGCTGATGTATTTCCGTATGAAAACAGGCATTCGTCCTACTAGTCTGGAAAACCAATATTCACAAAATGCTAGGTTTTTTTCACTATGTTGCGTCGAGAAGAATATTAGTTTTTGAAGAGGGGCCTTCCCTTTTACAAAACATGGACACTCAATAGTTCCTTGTCTCTTAGAAATCAAAGGGAAGGTATCCTCTTTGTAAGGAGAAAAAAATCCTTGTAATAAAATGCAAGTATTTAGAAAATTAGAACTTTTTCTTAATACGTTTTTGCATACTACTTTCAAAAAAAATTATGAAACCATATAAATGTGAGTATCTAGTCAATCAAAATATTTCTTAATACATCTTTGCGTAATTGGAAGTACACTACATAGATATATATTTTCCCTATTGTTGCTCTGCTCTCTAATTGTTAACATTACTTACTAGTTGCCGTAAACAAACATCCTTGATATTCCAAAAATAACTTCTAGCAAAAAAAAAAATCAAATTATTAGACCATATACAGTAAAAAAATAGAACAAAAGATAAAGCAAGACTGACTATAAGTTTTTTCACTTGATATAGCTCCATATAGCTTATCCCTTTCTAATCTTTATTTTTTTATGCTTAATAATGAGAATAAAGAAAACTTTATGCTTCTTATGATTCAAACTAGGTATTCTAGATCTAAACATTCTCCATAATATTATATGATTGTGCAAAGCAAAATAAAATCAAAGGTAGAAACGCTAACCTTGTGCAAGTTCCAAAGCCTACTCCTAATAGCTATGAGTAAAGTCTAGTGATTCAATACGACACCATCTTTCAAAAAAAGAAACCTTTTGCATTCAAATTTTTTTCAAAGATTTCAAGCCTCACCACTCGTTGCTCCAATCTTGTTGGCATCACCACTCAAGTCCTCCTCGCTCATAGCCTCATTGCTCAAGCCTACTCAATGCTCACTACTACCTTCACACTCAACTTTCACGTCTTCGTGGCTCAAGTTGGAACTTGGCACTTAAGATGGCTCAACAACTTTAGATGGTCGATATTGGAGGGCCTTAACTCTAAAGTTAGGCTTATTCAATGCACAAAATGATGCCTAATGGCAATGGCTCATGTAGTAGTGGGCATCAATTCACAACTTGCTTCACTCTTGGGTCTTAAGTAACATAGGTAGTTATATATATATATATATATATATATATATATATATATATATATATATATATATATATATATATATATATATATATATATATACACACACACACACACACACACACACACACACACACACACACACACACACATATATATATATATATATATATATATATATATATATATATATATATATATATATATATATATATATATATATATATATATATATATATATATGTATATATATATATATATATATATATATATATAAGAGTATATATAAGAGATGCAAGAGTGTGGAGAATGCTCCAAGCAAGCACCTAGAAGGTCAACAAGGGAGAAGAGAGAACCAGAAAGGTATGGATATGATTCCATATTTGTTACAAAGCATTCAATCTACTTGGAAAAGGACTCAATTTTAGAGGAACCCTTAACCTATGAAGAGGCAAAGGGAAACCGTAATTGGGAAAAGGACATGAAAGAAGAAATAGATGCATTAAAGGAGATGGAAACTTGGGATTTGGTTCCAATGTCACACAATCAAAAGGTAATTGGTTGCAGATGGGTATATAAAGTTAAAAGAAACTCAGATGGAGCAGTTTGCAGGTACAAGGTGAGATTAGTTGCCAAAGGATGCTCACAAACTCATGGTATAGACTATGAGGAAATATTCTCACCAGTTGCAAAGATGACTATAGTCAAAACATTGATAAGTATAGCTGCTGCAAGAAATTGGAGACTCCTCCAACTTGATGTGAAAAATGCATTCTTAAATGGTTGGATAAGTAAAGAGAGATGCATTTCACAACCACCAGGTTCAAAATCAGTGACTTAGGTGAGCTCACATATTTCCTAGGTATGCAAGTGATTTATACATATGAAGGGATGTATCTAACTTAGAAAAGATACATTGAAGACCTACTTCTCAAGTTCAGAATGGAGAACACAAAACTTGCAGGTACACCTTTGGAATTGAACCATAAACTAAGTATTTATGAAGGTGAGTAGATTGATGATCCGAAAGAGTATGAAAGCTTAGTTGGTAGCTTGATATATGCTACTCACACAAGACCAAACATATCATATAGTGTGGGAGTGGTTAGTCAGTTCATGCACTCACCTAGAAGGCCACACATGGATGTTGCAAAGAGAGTACCCAAGTACCTCAAAGGGACACTTAATGAAGGTATCTACTATCCTTACTCTTCAGATTTGGATAGTAAAATCTATTCAGACGTAGGTTGGGCAAGAGCAAAGGATGATAGAAGAAGTACCTTTGGATACTTAGTATTTGCAGGCTCAAAATTGGTATCATGGAGTCCCAAGAAGCAACCAACAAGTTCCATCCATTTTTAGAAGGTTTTTGTGAGCTAGTCAAGGTGTAAGTTATCTGTTTTGCATCAGCTTGTTCTTGTTGATGTTCCAAAGTATATATTGCGTATTATTGCACTTACCACAAGCCTACAAGGTCTACTTTACATATCCAAAGAACTAGCGAACTAGTGCTGGTCCTATGCTGGTTTTCTAGACCAACTTCACCACTTGACAACTCAAGTTTCCATGCCTCTCCAAGCTTCTCCAAGTTTCTTTCAATACTCACATACACGAACACTAAGGTTGCACACACAAACACATACCCAAACATTGGGCCACACACAAATATATATGGATTGAGAGTTCAATATTTATACTTGAGACTTTACGTAATAGTTATTCTTCTAGCTATCCCATGGTAATGAAGCAAACTCATATAATCCCACCCATTTTAGCCAAACAATCTTAACAGGTGCTTGACAGTCAAGTTCTATCTTAAAGTCAGCATATAGGTCCATCAATGATTGTGTTATCTTCCCACTTGATAGTGGCGTCTATACTAACCTCTTATGCAACACTAACCTCTTCTTCTATACTAGTATCTTCATCTCTGATTGCCACTACTGAATTGCTAACTATACCCCCCATTATATTTTGGCTTTGGCATGTTTGTTATAGGTTGATCATCATGTATACTAACCTCTTCTTCTATACTAGTATCTTCATCCTCTTCTGCAACACTAACCTCTTCTTCTATACTAGTATCTTCATCTCTGATTGCCACTACTGAATTGCTAACTATACCCCCCATTATATTTTGGCTTTGGCATGTTTGTTATAGGTTGATCATCATGTATAGAGACCACTTGTGTATGATCATACATGTATTGATAGGATAATTCACACTTGTGAGTACCCCATAAAATAATCCACTCAAATGCAATGCAATTCCAAACATGAGTGGCCATATTTCCTACATTTCAAGGTCATGTTTAAAAATTTGAGTAAGTAAAAAATATCCAACCCAATAGCATAATCCAACCAAGCAATCCTTTAACCTTAGCCTTCTCCAAATATGATGTGACTTATTAGGAACTGGCTCAAAAATTAAATTTTCCACTTGTACTAGTGCTACATCAGAATGAGGTTGTTTAGCTTGAAACTTCTTTAACTTCTAAATCCATTCATTGTCTTTTCTACCTTAGTTCCAAACACATACTACAAGGAAGGTGCCTTGCCCCAAATCTTCCACAATCTGATATGGAACTTTATAAATTAATGTGAGCTTACTAGGATGTGGTACAAGTTCAGAATTATATACCATTACCCGATTGCCACCCTGAAACACCTTAAATTTGACATTCATATTTAGCCAAGCCTACCTCCTTCTCTGAATGATTTTAGTAATATAAGAACTGACCAATCAATCCTCCTCCAATTGCATCAAATACTTGCTCCTATGTCTAACTAAAAACGTAGAGACATCTTTTCAACTATTACTCTGAAGCTTGGAGCCACAAACTCCATTGGTACCACTATCTTGAACCCATACACCAACCTGAATGTTTTCATACTTTTTGTGACTTTACTAAAGCTATTCTGAAAGACCACAAAGCTGAATCTAATTTCAGATTCCAATATTTTTTATTTTCTTGCACAATATTTTTAAGAATTCTTATCAATGTCTTATTAGTGCTCTCTACCTGTCCATTAGCTTGAGGATGATAAGATATAGATTTCTTATGCATAATCATATGAGTTTTTGTTAACTCAAAAATTACTTCATTCAGAAAGTGAGTTGCCTTGTCACTAACTAATTCCACTGGACAACCAAATCTATTCATTATGTTATGATATAAGAACCTAGCCACACTTGTTCCCTTATTATCTTTTACAACTACAACTTCAACCCATTCTGTACAATAATCAGTAACGTTCTTATCCACTAATCACAAATGCTTGATTTGTTGCTTCTCCTTTTCCTCTTTCTTCATATCTTGAAGAATGGGCTCTATTTTTTGGCTTATACCAACATTGAACCATACTCTGCCCTTCCTTATCACAAATTTCACAAATTTTTTTCCTTTGGTGGAAGCACGAAATACACATACTTCGTTAATGTACTAATCAAATCTTCCTCTTTGATATGTTTACCTTTTGCTTGTGATTTTTCCTTATTTGAACTTCCTCAACCTCACTATTTGAATATGTATCTGTCGCATCATGATCTGAATCAGACATAGTCTTTGATTCTTTCTTTGATTCAGAATTCTTGTGTCTGCCATACTTCCCTTTGTTCTACCAAATCTCTTTTCTACCCTAGCAATAGCCAACAATAAAACATTGAATCCACCTGCAATGTCTATGCTAGCCACCACATTGCTCAAATTTCTTCACAATCTTTTCAAGAAATATCCAACTAACATCTCATCAGTGGGTCTTTTGTCACCTTGTAATCTGTCTACTAAGATTTGAAAATTTTTCACATAATCCTCTACTAGCATAATCTTTTGCTGAATTGCTCTAAGTTATCTAGAATGTTTGTTGGAGTCTTTTATCTTCTAAATCTTTGTAAAATTGATGTTTGTAAAGCATTATAATTAGCAAAATGTGCAATGCCATGCTGTCTAAACTAGCTCATGGATTTACCTTCCAATGTCTCCCCAAACTATTGTAATTTAATGGCATCGCCATACAATGATGTATAGCCATTAGTTTTCCATCTAATGTCAAATTAAGCAACATGGCAATCGGCATCTTCTTTGGATCCTCCTTTGAATTTGGTTGTCTTGACTCTCGGGTTAGGGGATGGTTGCACCATATTTGTTGGTTGAGGAGATCTCCTAGATCTTTGCTTGGTAGTTGCCGCAAGTGGATCGAATTGGAGTTGCCTACTTGTCCTTGTAGTCCCTTCTGCCAAGATCAATGCTCCTAAATATCCTTCCACAAGCCTTGCTTCAGCTGCAAAAAAACCCTCACCTCCTTGGTCTTCGACAGTTTGTCAATCTTCCAACTTATTGTACCACTCCTCTTGATCATCTCATGAATCCAATTAAGTAGCCCAACCTTGAGCCCTTATACAATACACTTTGCCAAATTTGCACACTCCTTGTGACATTTGTTTCTCGCCTCATACCCAAGAAGATCAGTAGGATCACCAAATGTATTAGGGTTCAACAAGATATAAAGAAACTCTAATAGAGCACAAAGAAATCAATGTTTTGAAGTACCACCTCTACTACTTCAATGATCAAATTTAATGGAATACACTGTACTATAGTCTTAAAGCAATGTGGGTCAATCAGAATAATGACAATCAAAATAGCACAATAGAATTGAAATATCATAAATCTTGATTATGGAGGAATCATCATACAAACTGTCTTATCATTCTCTTCTCCACTTGGTCTCTCTCTAAAGCACAAAGCTTTCTCTCTTTAAATAGAAAAGATCAATCCAATACAGGTGAATACAATGACTAAGTCACACGACTTTTGGGTAACGTCTGACTATAACTACTTATAACAGATTCTGACTAAGCAAAATCCTATTCAACACATATCCAAGTTAGCAGACTTAAAAAATATCCAATTGAGCAGTACTAACTATGCAACTAAGTTATTACAATTGCAAACACTTCTAATTCCAATTCAACACAGGTTTCTATGGCCTATGTCTTGTTGATCTAGTTCTATTTGCCTTCTGCATATTGAACTTCTCCATCCTCTAAAAATTCTTAGCCATTGAAATAGCATCCAAGAAATCAACACATCTAGATCCCTTCACTTGATAACAAAGCTCCTTACAAAGTCTTTCAATAAACATGCTCTTCAGCGCATCACTACTAACCTCCAATGCATATTTATGAAGACGTGGAAACTTTTCTTTGTGATTATCCATAGAAAAGCTATGCTTGTCACTCATGTTTTTGAAAATTTTAGAACTCCATCTTCTTCTCCATATGGTAGTGGGGAGAATAGTAACACTTTTCTGCTTGTTCTCTAAATTTCTTCCATAGAACTAGAGTAGAACACGTTCAAGTTTGCATATAGGACTTCCACCATAGCTTTGCAATGCCATGCAAGTGTGGGATCCCAACCTTTGCCTTGGAATCCTAATTAAATTATTGAAGAACAAAGGAATATGCCAACTTATCAATCCATGCCTCCAGATCTTTGTCGCTTTCTTCTCACCATCAAAATCATTCAATTCTGCCTTCTTGAAGGCTTGGTTGAGGGCAAACTCACCACCCTCCATATCTTCATAATTGAATTTCTATCTTCCTCTAAGCACACTAGATGTTCTTGCACCTTCATCCACTTCATCATTCATCTCCACGAGCACATTTGTGGTGCCTTCTCATTACTTTTTGCCTCATTCTTTGTGTAATTCTCAAGGAAGCTTTTGAATAAGATCCTCTTGCTCATAGATATTTTGTGTCAAACCTTCCATCATTATCAAGGATCCATTCTTCTCATATACCACTTGTAGCGATTCTTCAATTAGAATATTTAGATCACTCAAGAATAGTAGAAGAGAGAAAAATAGAACTTGCATAAGGTAAAAGAAAACCCGATGCAAAGAGTAGACAAGTTATGACCTCAAGAAAGAGATGTTCTGGTATTATAGATTTGAATCAATTGGATATAATAGCTTTGGAAAATAGCATCCTGAAAAAGCATCAAGCTCTTGAAAAGCCCCAAGCTATCACAATGTCATTCACGCTTGCACTTTCAATCTCATTCTCACTCTCCATCTCAATCACAAGGTAATTCTCTGATTTTTTATCGCCTCCTGCATGACACAACAAATCTTCCTTAAAATAGAGTTTATTTGTTGATATATTTAGGTAGTGATGTGTGTGAACACTCTAGGACCGCCGGGGCACTTTTTTCCCTCTTTAGGAGGTTTTTTTCCCCCGGCTTGTATATACGCCTATTGCCCTAATGGGCTACTTATCTTTGTACATTCTCTAGTAATACATTCAGTCTTGTGTGTTGTGCTCCAAGCTTCTTTTTCTTCCTTGTGCTGTTCGCGTGCTTCCGTAGACGTCTATCTCCAACAATTGGTATCAGAGCAGGTCGTCGCTTCTTCTAGGGCGCCGTCGACACTCCTCCGTTTTGCAGTCTTAGATTCACACAAAATTTGGTGAGCATACTCAGGGTGTTTCCGAGATCAAAACGGCTTCGCTTTGTGGTGCCGAAATCGCGATCTGAGCTCGTTTCGGCCTCCAAACGCACTATCGCAGCGCTTGTGCAGGCTATTTCGTCCTTTTGTGACAAAGGTATATACCAGTTTCTGTTCGCCAGTTTAAGCGTCTCGAAGTCTGCTACAGGTCTAGCAGAACTCGTCTGGGCAGTTCTATTCAACTTTTTGAGATACAGTCAATTTTCTGCATCAAGGTATTTTAGTCACCGGCCATGGCTGAAAGCAGTGATGTATTCCGTATGTTGGCTGTTGAGGATAAGTTGGATGGTACCAACTACCCATTATGGGCTTATATGATGCGACATGTACTGGTTGCAAAAGGATTGTGGAACATTGTGCAGGGTGTTGAAAGACGTCCTGTTACACCTGTAACGACAGGTACTGCAAATACAGGTGTTGGAGCTGATGAAGATGGTGTCCAAGATGATATTCCGCAGATTCCTGTTCGTGCTGCTGTTTCTGTTGCACCTACTGCAGAGCAGATTCGTTGGGATGGCAGAGATGCCCAGGCACATGCATTGATAGCCTAGTCTGTCAAACGTGCCATTATTCCTCACATTCACTCTTGCAGAACAGCAAAGGATGCTTGGGATACACTTACCACTTTGTACCAGGCTAGGAATGAGGCTCGTGTTGCTTACCTCCGAAAACAGTTGGAGAGTGAGCACATGAATGAAGGTGATTCTATGGACAGTTTTCTTACAAAGATCAAAGACCTGAAGGAACAATTGATTTCTACTGATGAGGTTATACTAGATAGCTCACTTGTGCAGACCGTTCTGAATGGTCTTCCTGATTCATATCAGAGTTTTGCCTCTACTCTTCGGTTGATGATGAAAGGCAATCTGAATGCCTTGTCATTTGAGGAATTAGTCTCTGTTCTGTTGCAGGAAGATCAGTCCAGGCAGAACAGGTCCATTGTGCATGTTGCAGATCAAGCTTTCTTGGCTAGTCAGAAGGGCAAAGGAAAATGGAGCTCTTCTACTAGTAAGCAGAAATCTGCAAATGCTGCACAATCGAAGAACCAGGATAAAGATGAAAAGAAATCAGAAAAGCAGAAATTGTTCTGCAAGTATTGTAAAGGAAATGATCATATTATAAAGAACTGTCCAAAACTGGCTGCTAAAGAGGCAAAGAAGAAAGAGGCTGGAATGGTTGTTGCAGAGGCCTCTACACCAAAAATAGAGTCTGCAAATCTTGTGCAAGAAGAAGAATGGGCGTTTACTACTGTCTGCAGTTTTGACCCATCTTCTCATGATGAGTGCATGTCTGCAGTAGACTCAGATGTTTGGTACTTTGACAGTGGGGCGACCAAACATATTACCTCACAGCGCAGTTTCTTCTCTTCACTCGAGCCTGCCCCTACAGGGAATACTGTCACATGCGCCAATAACTCCTCTTATCTTGTTATGGGAGTTGGTAAGATCATTCTGACTACTGCTGATGGTAGTTCTTTCACTTTGTCAGATGCTTTATTTGTGCCAGGGATAAAAAACAACCTGTTATCAGTTTCTGCATTAGCCAAGATTGGCTTGGTTGTGAAATTCGTTGATGACAGGTGTACAGTCCATGATCTCTCAAATGGCGATGTGATTATTGCTTCTGGCATTTTATGTCGTGGGCTGTATAAGCTCATAGACTATGAAAGATCTGTGAATGATTCGGCATGTGCAGTTCATGATTCTCAGGCTATGTCAGATGCAAAGCTTTGGCATGCACAATTTGGTCATCTGAATTTTGCTAGTTTGTTACGCCTACAGAAATCTGAAATGGTGTCCTCTTTGCCCAAACTTGAGGCACCTGGAAAACATGTTTGTGAAGGCTGTATTTTGGGCAAAATGCAGCGTTCTTCCTTTCCAAAAGATGGTTCAGCTCGGGCTACGCAGAAATTGCAGCTTGTACATAGTGATGTCTGTGGTCCTATGCAGACACCCTCTTTTGGAAATTACCTTTACTTCGTGACTTTCATTGATGATTTTTCTAGGCATGCATGGGTATATCCACTCAAAGCAAAGTCCGAAGTGTTCATGTTCTTCAAACAGTTTTTGGTTTTGGCTGAAAATCTGTCAGCATGTAAAATGGGCACCCTCCGTTCTGATCGAGGGGGGGAATATATGTCTTCAGATTTTAATGCATTTCTAGCTGAACGTGGGATAAAACACCAGTGTACAGTGTCGTATACACCTCAATAGAATGGAGTTGCTGAACGAAAGAACAGGTCACTCATGGAGATGGCGAGGTGCATGGTCAAAAGTCAGACTTTACCACATAGTTTCTGGCTTGAGGCTGTCATGTGTGCAGCATATGTACTGAACAGGTGTCCCACTAAAGCGTTGCAGTCTATCACTCCATATGAGGCTTGGCATGACCGCAAGCCATCTGTTGCTCATCTGCGTGTTTTTGGTTGTTTGGCATATGCATTAGTGCCTAAACAACATCGCAGAAAATTGGATGATAAGGCAGTAAAATGTATTTTTGTTGGGTACAGTTCTGAAAGTAAAGGCTATTGTCTGTATCATCCACAGACTAAACGCATTCTGGTTAGCCGTGATGTTGTCCTTGTGGAAGATGCTATTCAGCCATTGCTTTCATGTACTAAGGAGACATCTATTAGCTCCAAAGACATGTATGGTACTTTGATGCCTCTTTTTATAGGAGGACAGGCTAGTGCTGGTCCTAATGAGGCAACTTCTCAGCCTTTGCGGGTTTCATATGATGATGCAGATCATTCCATTTCTGATGCAGATTTACATGATGCACTTGTTGATGAGAGAGCTAATATTGAGCAGACAAAAACTATGGCAAAATGGCTGGTGCAAACTTTGCGTGCTAGCAAATTAGATGCACCTTTGTCATATCGTACTCGTTCAGGCTCTCATAGTGCCTCCTTTGCATCAGATTGCTATGCTATGGCTGCATCTAGTCTCTGTGATGAGAATGAGCCTGTTTCTTTTGATGAAGCACAAAATTCAGAAAATTGGATGGCTGCTATGCAATCTGAATATGATGCTATAATGAAGAATGGTACATGGTCTTTATGTGACTTGCCTCCTGGCAAGAAGGCCATTGGCACTAAGTGGGTATACAAGCTGAAGCGTAAACATGATGGTACAGTTGACAGGTATAAGGCTAGGCTTGTTGCAAAGGGTTATGCACAGGAAAGAGGCATTGATTTTGATGAGACCTTTGCACCTACATGCCGTATGACTACTGTTCGCAGCATTTGTGCACTTGCAGCCCATCATGGTTGGAATGTACATCAGTTGGACATTAAAACATCATTTCTGAATGGTGACTTGCATGAAGAAGTGTATGTTTTTCAGCCCCGTGGCTTTGTGTAGAAAGGGCATGAAAACCAGGTTTGCAAGTTAAAGAAGGCATTATATGGTTTAAAGCAAGCACCACGTGCTTGGTATGAGAAGATACATGCCTATCTGATTGCACATGGTTTTGAGAATAGTCCAACTGAAAGCACCTTATATGTTAAGCGTGCTAATGATGTGCTTCTGATCATTGTTGTCTATGTTGATGACATGCTGCTCACTGGTCCTATTGAGACACATATTGCTGATTTTAAGGCTGATTTGCATGCCTCATTTGAGATGTCTGATTTGGGGCATTTGCATCACTATTTGGGCATTCAGTTTATGCATGTTGATGGTGGAATGGCTTTGTGTCAAACGAAATATATTGACACATTATTGCAGTGTTTTGGCCTTGAAGACTGTAAGCCTATTGCCACTCCTATGGAGACAGGTTTACGATTGAGTCTTCATGATGCTGGAGATGCATTTGATGCTGTTCTCTATCAGCAGGCTGTTGGATGCTTGATTTACTTATGCATTACTCGGCCAGATATTTAGTTTGCTGTCTCACAGATGAGCAGGTTTATGCATTGCCCAGGAGTCACGCATTGGAAAGCGGTTAAGCGCATCTTTCGCTACTTGAGTGGTACTCGGCTACTTGGGTTGTTTTATCCCAAGGGGGGATCACTACCGCCAGATTTGCATGCTTTTTCTGACTCAGATTGGGCTGGTTGCTATGACACTCGTGTGTCCACCAGTGGTTTTTGCTTCATGCTTGGTAGCTCATGTATATCTTGCTTGAGCAAGAAGCAGCCTATTGTGGCCACTTCCAGTTGTGAGGCTGAGTATAGGGCAGCTTTCACAGCGACTGTTGAGTGTGTGTGGCTCAGACGCCTTATGGCTGATTTGGGTGTTGGCCAGTCTTCTGCCACCACCATCTTCACTGACAGTCAGAGCGCATTGGCAGTTGCGAGGAACCCTGTGTTCCATGCTCGCACTAAGCACATTGAGGTGCATTATCACTATGTCAGGGAGAGGTTCTCTGCTGGGGAGATCAGCTTGGCATATGTGCCCACGCAAGAGAACATTGCAGACCTTTTTACGAAGGCTCTGCCTAGGGAGAAGTTTGAAGCTTTCCGCAAAGCTTTGGGCTTACTTCCTTTTGTGGAGTGATTTCCACATAGCTTGGCACTTCCTTATACATGAGTGCCAGCTCCTTGTTCACCGCATCACTCCCAGGGGGGATTTGTTGATATATTTAGGTAGTGATGTGTGTGAACAATCTAGGACCGCCGGGGCACTTTTTTCCCTCTTTAGGAGGTTTTTTTTCCCCCGGCTTGTATATACGCCTATTGCCCTAATGGGCTACTTATCTTTGTACATTCTCTAGTAATACATTCAGTCTTGTGTGTTGTGCTCCAAGCTTCTTCTTCTTCCTTGTGCTGTTCGCGTGCTTCCGCAGACGTCTATCTCCAACATTATTGTCCCCCAAGGAAGTGCATGATCACCAAATTTAGCAAAAGTTAGATCTTCCCATATTTTCTTGAAAAACTTTTGCAAAAGCATGCATTTGTAGTGGTTAAGTGCTTTCTTTAATGGTACCTACCAAAAGTAGAAGAAAAGCAATGGAAAGACATATCCAAAGCCATCCATAAGTGTGCATGATAACATGTATGCATCAAAATAATGGATTCAAATAATAATAGAGAAGCCCATTGTTTTTTTCTTTAAGTGTTTGGGAAAATTCACACTTTTCTAGGCCCTGTAACTAAAAAATAATACCGAATTTCAAAATGCTTGTGAGATGCAAAAATGTTTAGCTCTTCGATGTGCATAATAGCATTAAAGATGCCTTTGCTCCAAACCCACCTCCAAATATTACTTTTGAGCCTTCAAATTTAGAAATTCTAGAGAGTGGATAAATCAAGGCATTATCTTACATTGAACTAAATGTAGATCCTGAAACAAGGTGCTTAAAACATGATTCAAAATTTTTTCATAGAGAAACTTTTATTATGCTATGCATGCTTATCTTTCTCTCATACAATATTTATCTTAATTCTTTCATCTTCTTGCTCAATTTTCAACCAAAAAACATTATGCAAATAAGGTTTAGAGAGAGAATATAAAACCTACCATCCCTAAATTTTTCCTATATGCATAAAATGACCTAATTATTCATTCTAAACATTATCCCTAGAAATTATAATGGAAAGTTAAAAATTAATTATTTCACTATGGAAAGGCCTACTATAATTCTTCCCCCCTTTTAAGATCTTTGTCCTCAGAGTTGGAATGAAGAATAATGTGGCAGAAAATCATCTAAGTTGAATCTTCATCTAGATATGTGTGCCATTTTAGCAAAATATCTACTATAGATCTATTTCTAAGTAATGTTTCCATCCTATCTAATACTATTTCAGGTCTAAACTCAAAAGAGCCAGCATCTTTCAACTTATAGTTCTCCTGCAAAACATGAGCAACATTAAGTAAATATCTTTTAAGTAGGCTAACATGAAATACAAGATGCACATTTGAATGTTCAGGGAATTCCAACAAATAAGCAAGAGATTGAATCTTTTTCAAATCTTTAAAAGGATTTTCATATAATGGAGAAAGTCTATGATCCTTCCCTACAAATATCAATGAGGTTTGACTTTAAGAAATGCCATGTCATTTGTTTGAAATTCAAGAAGTCTTCTCTTCAAATTGTAGAATTTCTTTTGCTTTTTGTGAGCTTCTTTTATATGTTGCTTTATTTTTACAAGTTCTTCATCCATCTTCTCAAATCATTTCTTTAGATACTTCTACTTTATTAGAAAATCAGAAAATAGCAATTATAACCATACATAGCCTCAAATAGAGTCATTTTTATGGATGCATGCCATGCACTATTGTATGCAAACCCAACTAAGAGCAAATATTAACTCCAATTATCTTACTTTTTATTCACATAAATATGCAACTATCTTCAAGTACTCGATTAACCCTCTTGATTTCCCCATTAATTTATGGATGGAAAGCTGGACTCATACAAAGTTGAGTGCCAATGAATTCAAATGTTGCTTTTTAGAAGTCTGATGTGAAACTAGAGTCTTTATCAACAATTATGTTTTTCGGCATTCCATCAAATCGAAAAATTTCTTTTACAAATATTCTAGCAACATTCAATGCAATATCACTCTTTTTCATTGGAAAGAAATGTTGGAGTTAGACGTCTGCGGAAGCACGCGAACAACACAAGGAAGAAGAAGAAGCTTGGAGCACAACACACAAGACTAAATGTATTACTAGAGAATGTACAAAGATAAGTAGCCCATTAGGGCAATAGGCGTATATACAAGTCGGGGGAAAAAAACCTCCTAAAGAGGGAAAAAAGTGCCCCGGCGGTCCTAGAGTGTTCACACACATCACTACCTAAATATATCAACAAATCCCCTCTGGGAGTGATGCGGTGAACAAGGAGCTGGCACTCATGTATAAGGAAGTGCCGAGCTATGTGGAAATCACTCCACAAAAGGAAGTAAGCCCAAAGCTTTGCGGAAAGCTTCAAACTTCTCCCTAGGCAGAGCCTTCGTGAAAAGGTCTGCAATGTTCTCCTGCGTGGGCACATATGCCAAGCTGATCTCCCCAGCAGAGAACCTCTCCCTGACATAGTGATAATGCACCTCAATGTGCTTAGTGCGAGCATGGAACACAGGGTTCCTCGCAACTGCCAATGCGCTCTGACTGTCAGTGAAGATGGTGGTGGCAGAAGACTGGCCAACACCCAAATCAGCCATAAGGCGTCTGAGCCACACACACTCAACAGTCGCTGTGAAAGCTGCCCTATACTCAGCCTCACAACTGGAAGTGGCCATAGTAGGCTGCTTCTTGCTCAACCAAGATATACATGAGCTACCAAGCATGAAGCAAAAACCACTGGTGGACACACGAGTGTCATAGCAACCAGCCCAATCTGAGTCAGACAAAGCATGCAAATCTGGCGGTAGTGATCCCCCCTTGGGATAAAACAACCCAAGTAGCCGAGTACCACTCAAGTAGCGAAAGATGCGCTTAACCGCTTTCCAATGCGTGACTCTTGGGCAATGCATAAACCTGCTCATCTGTGAGACAGCAAACTGAATATCTGGCCGAGTAATGCATAAGTAAATCAAGCATCCAACAGCCTGCTGATAGAGAACAGCATCAAATGCATCTCCAACATCATGAAGACTCAATCGTAAACCTGTCTCTATAGGAGTGGCAATAGGCTTACAGTCTTCAAGGCCAAAATGCTGTAATAATGTGTCAATATATTTTGTTTGACACAAAGCCATTCCACCATCAACTTGCATAAACTGAATGCCCAGATAGTGATGCAAATGCCCCAAATCAGACATCTCAAATGAGGCATGCAAATCAGCCTTGAAATCAGCAATATGCTTCTCAAGAGGACCAGTGAGCAGCATGTCGTCTACATAGACAACAATGATCAGAAGCACATCATTAGCACGCTTAACATATAAGGTGCTTTCAGTTGGACTGTTCTCAAAACCATGTGCAATCAGATAGGCATGTATCTTCTCATACGAAGCACGTGGTGCTTGCTTTAAACCATATAACGCCTTCTTTAACCTGCACACCTGGTTTTCATGCCCTTTCTACACAAAGCCACGGGGCTGAAAAACATACACTTCTTCATGCAAGTCACCATTCAGAAATGCTGTTTTAATGTCCAACTGATGTACATTCCAACCATGATGGGCTGCAAGTGCACAAATGCTCTGAACAGTAGTCATACGGCATGTAGGTGCAAAGGTCTCATCAAAATCAATGCCTCTTTCCTGCGCATAACCCTTTGCAACAAGCCTAGCCTTATACCTGTCAACTGTACCATCAGGTTTACGCTTCAGCTTGTATACCCACTTAGTGCCAATGGCCTTCTTGCCAGGAGGCAAGTCACATAAAGACCATGTACCATTCTTCATTATAGCATCATAATCAGATTGCATAGCAGCCATCCAATTTTCTGAATTTTGTGCTTCATCAAAAGAAACAGGCTCATTCTCATCACAGAGACTAGATGCAGCCATAGCATAGCAATCTGATGCAAAGGAGGTACTATGAGAGCCTGAACGAGTACGATATGACAAAGGTGCATCTAATTTGCTGTCACGCAAAGTCTGCACCAGCCATTTTGGCATAGTTTTTGCCTGTTCAATATCAGCTCTCTCATCAACAAGTGCATCATGTAAATCTGCATCAGAAATGGAATGATCTGCATCATCATATGAAACCTGCAAAGGCTGAGAAGTTGCCTCATTAGGACCAGCACTAGCCTGTCCACCTGTAAAAAGAGGCATCAAAGTATCATACATGTCTTTGGAGCTAACAGATGTCTCCTTAGTACATGAAAGCAATGGCTGAATAGCATCTTCCACAAAGACAACATCACGGCTAACCAGAATGCGTTTAGTCTGTGGATGATACAGACGATAGCCTTTACTTTCAGAACTGTACCCAACAAAAATACATTTTACTACCTTATCATCCAATTTTCTGCGATGTTGTTCAAGCACTAATGCATATGCCAAACAAGCAAAAACACGCAGATGAGCAACAGATGGCTTGCGGTCATGCCAAGTCTCATATGGAGTGATAGACTACAACTCTTTGGTGGGACACCTGTTCAGTACATATGCTGCACACATGACAACCTCAAGCCAGAAACTATGTGGTAAAGCCTGACTTTTTACCATGCACCTCGCCATCTCCATGAGTGACCTGTTCTTTCGTTCAGCAACTCCATTCTGTTGAGGTGTATACGGCACTGTACACTGGTGTTTTATCCCACGTTCAGCCAGAAATGCATTAAAATCTGAAGACATATATTCCCCCCCTCGATAAGAACGGAGGGTGCCCATTTTACATGCTGACAGATTTTCACCCAAAACCAAAAACTGTTTGAAGCACATGAACACTTCGGACTTTGCTTTGAGTGGATATACCCATGCATGCCTGGAAAAATCATCAATGAAAGTCACGAAGTAAATGTAATTTCCAAAAGAGGGTGTCTGCATAGGACCACACACATCACTATGTACAAGCTGCAATTTCTGCATAGCCCGAACTGAACCATCTTTTGGAAAGGAAGAGTGCTGCATTTTGCCCAAAACACAGCCTTCACAAACATGTTTTCCAGGTGCCTCAAGTTTGGGCAAAGAGGACACCATTTCAGATTTCTGTAGGCGTAACAAACTAGCAAAATTCAGATGACCAAAGCGTGCATGCCAAAGCTTTGCATCTGACATAGCCTGAGAATCATGAACTGCACATGCCAAATCATTCACAGATCTTTCATAGTCTATGAGCTTATACAGCCCACGACATAAAATGCCAGAAGCAATAATCACATCGCCATTTGAGAGATCATGGACTGTACACCTGTCATCAACGAATTTCACAACCACCAATCTTGGCTAATGCAGAAACTGATAACAGGTTCTTTTTGATCCCTGGCACAAATAAAGCATCTGACAAAGTGAAAGAACTACCATCAGCAGTAGTCAGAATGATCTTACCAACTACCATAACAGGATAAGAGGAGTTATTGGCGCATGTGACAGTATTCCCTATAGGGGCAGGCTCGAGTGAAGAGAAGAAACTGCGCTGCGAGGTAATATGTTTGGTCGCCCCACTGTCAAAGTACCAAACATCTGAGTCTACTGCAGACATGCACTGATCATGAGAAGATGGGTCAAAATTGCAGATAGTAGTAAACGCCCATTCTTCTTCCTGCACAAGATTTGCAGACTCTGTTTTTGGTGTAGAGGCCTCTGCAACAACCATTCCAGCCTCTTTCTTCTTTGCCTCTTTAGCAGCCAGTTTTGGACAGTTCTTTATAATATGATCATTTCCTTTACAGTACTTGCAGAACAATTTCTGCTTTTCTGATTTCTTCTCATCTTTATCCTGGTTCTTCGATTGTGCAGCATTTGCAGATTTCTGCTTACTAGTAGAAGAGCTCCATTTTCCTTTGCCCTTCTGACTAGCCAAGAAAGCTTGAGCTGCAACACGCATAATGGACCTGTTCTGCCTGGACTGATCTTCCTGCAACAGAACAGAGACTAATTCCTCAAATGACAAGGCATTCGGATTGCCTTTCATCATCAATCGAAGAGTAGAGGCAAAACTCTGATATGAATCAGAAAGGCCATTCAGAACGGTCTACACAAGTGAGCTATCTGGTATAACCTCATCAGCAGGATTCAATTGTTCCTTCAGGTCTTTGATCTTTGTAAGAAAACTGTCCATAGAATCACCTTCATTCATGTGCTCACTCTCCAACTGTTTTCGGAGGTAAGCAACACGAGCCTCATTCCTAGCCTGGTACAAAGTGGTAAGTGTATCCCAAGCATCCTTTGTTGTTCTGCAAGAGCGAATGTGAGGAATAATGGCACGTTTGACAGACAAATCTATCAATGCATGTGCCTGGGCATCTCTACCATCCCAACAAATCTGCTCTGCAGTAGCTGCAACAGAAACAACAGCACGAACAGGAATCTGCGGAATATCATCTTCGACACCATCTTCATCAGCTCCAACACCTGTATTTGCAGTACCTGTCGTTACAGGTGTAACAGGACGTCTTTCAACACCCTGCACAATGTTCCACAATCCTTTTGCAACCAGTACATGTCGCATCATATAAGCCCATAATGGGTAGTTGGTACCATCCAACTTATCCTCAACAGCCAACATACGGAATACATCACTGCTTTCAGCCACGGCCGGTGACTAAAATACCTTGATGCAGAAAATTGACTGTATCTCAAAAAGTTGAACGGAACTACCCAGACGAGTTCTGCTAGACCTGTAGCAGACTTCGAGACGCTTAAACTGGCGAACAGAAATTGGTATATACCTTTGGCACAAAAGGACGAAATAGCCTGCACAAGCACTGCGATAGTGCGTTCGGAGGCCGAAACGAGTTCTGATTGCGATTTCGGCACCACATAGCAAAGCTGTTTTGATCTCGAAAACATCCTGAGTATGCTCACCGAATTTCGTGCGAATCTGAGAATGCAAATGGAGGAGTGTCGACGGCGCCCTAGAAGAAGCAACGACCTGCTCTGATACCAATTGTTGGAGTTAGACGTCTGCGGAAGCACGCGAACAACACAAGGAAGAAGAAGAAGCTTGGAGCACAACACACAAGACTGAATGTATTACTAGAGAATGTACAAAGATAAGTAGCCCATTAGGGCAATAGGCGTATATACAAGCCGGGGGAAAAAAACCTCCTAAAGAGGGAAAAAAGTGCCCCGGCGGTCCTAGAGTGTTCACACACATCACTACCTAAATATATCAAAAAGAAATGTCCCATCTTGGTAAGTCAATCAATAGTATCACAAATATAAGCATTTTAGTGACGAAGTCCATAGAGATAGACTCCCACTTGTGATTTGGAACATCCAAAGGTTGTAGCATTTGAGGCATTCTCTTAAACTCAAATTTCACTTGCTGGCACTTTAAACATTCACTAACATATTTTCTAATATCCCGCTTTGTACATGGCAAAAAGTAAGAATATTTCATTTTAACACAGATCCTTGAATAACCTAGATGTGAAGAAAATGGTGCATCATTAGGATCATGTAATATTTGAACTTTCAACGGAGATTCAAAAGATATGCATAATCAATAATTACGATATAAAAATCCATTCTGCAAATGAATTTCTTCATGATATATCGATTCCCTATTTCCATGAAAAAAATTCAAGATAGGTGCATAAAAAGAGTGCTATTTCAGTTCTTTTAGAATTTGATTGAGAAAATCAGAATTTATTATAGAGAGGAGATTACATAAAGGTTTTTGACTCAATGCATTACCGATCTTATTTTACTTAGTAGTCAAATACTTAATGTCAAAATCATATTCACTTAATAACTCAATCCAACACTTTCACCTATTATTAAGCAATGGTTGTATGAAAATGTATTCTAGACTCTGATGATCTATTTTCAATTCAAACTTAAACCTTAATAGTAGATGTCTTTGATGTTTAAGTGCATGTACAACAATAAGCATTTTTACGTAATGAATAGGATAATTAAGTTCATATTTTCTTAATTTTCTAGATTCATATGCAACCACCCTACCATTGTTGGAAATTTAGTAGGCCCATAACTAATATCACAGGTCCATGGTTACATAGGTCGAGGATCTACAACATAATTTTCAGCAATCTTCCAATATTGACAAAACATGAACATACCACACTTAATCACACAAATGATGAGACAAAGATAGAGAAAGATTAGACAACATGTGTAAAGTGTTACGTAAGCCACTGCTTACTCACACTATCATATATAGAAATGTCAATTTACAATGCGGGAGTCAAAATCTCAACCACTCTATGTGAACAAAAATAGATGGAAGAGTGAATGTACAAATGTAACAAACATATTCAGATGTATGGATAGAAATCTGAATATATATGAGATGTGTGACCTAATAGGTTGTAGAAGAGTAAATATGAGTGACTGAAAGAGGAAGGATCAATCTAAAACTGATAATCAGTAAACCCTTATCTGAACTTGGCCTATGGAAGACCCTAAATCTGATATGTATGTGAAAAGATCACATACTTACAAAAGTAGCAAAGAATGCTAACAAGTTTGCTACCAGAAATCCTCATACTCATGTGAACCACCTTCTCTAACACCTCATCCAAATATGCATAAGGCATACATGTACTGATTCTCTTGTACCTATGCCGAATAGGACTCCTCCATATACTTCAAGTAGTACCTGTGTGCATAAAGAGAATATGTACGTGAATTCTTAACATAAGATGCAAATCTTATGTTAATCACCATCCAATGTCTTTGAAGTACACTAAAATCTTCATGTAGAAGACAATCTTCAAATACATCATGTGAATGGCCGATCTACACCACCAAGCTACTGATAGGTAAGTCTTCTCCATAAGCAAGAGTGTGAGCATACTCTTCTTCTCCAAGTCTAACTCCATAGCGGCTCCTCAACATGCTCCAAGATAGCACCATGGCTGCTCCATGTGCTAGAAGCACCACCTCTATTGAGGGACCAAGCTTCCAAAGCTTGTGTTGCAAAAGGTGTAGGATGAATTGATCAATGAGACAAGCTCTTGTTACATAGTAGTTCTTCATGATAATAAAGCACAATTGAAAAGCAATAAAACACGATCTGATCGTCATACAATAACGTTTTTCAAAAAAAAAAAACTCAAAAAATGCCCGTTGCTGTCTGCTGTCCGTTTTTGAAAAATTTCGTGTTTTCGCACTTCCATTGCCATCCGTGGGATTTGAACCCTCGTGGGGGCTTTGGGAGGACAATGGTCTAGCCATGACGCTCTCTTCTTTTGCTTGTACATAGTGTATTAAAAACAGCTATACATGCTATACTTAGAGGCTTTTGGACTAGTGTGGACATTGTTTCCAACAATCCCCTCTTCAATGTCACAATGGTACAAACTGGACTCGATAATAAGCTTCAAACTTGTACCCCCCAAATTGTCCTTCAGAACTTTTCTTCAAAAGTCTTCTTCAAAACTGAATTTGACTTTCCTTCAAACTTCAAATGCTTGAACTTGCTGAATATGAACCATAATACTTGAGAAAATATGCAAACTAGATATCCAATAGTGCACACATCAAGCAATCACTTGCTTGACAACAAATGTAGCAAGTATTGACTCTGAACATGCTATCTCCTATCTTCTCAAACCTGAAAACATACACTAGGATCCACATATTTGCATTTACCTTACGAAAGATTTCTCAATGCACTTCTGCTGTGTCAAGTAAATACACTAAAATCAAAAGCTGAATCCTGGGACTTGTGACTAACAACTCACAACTTAGTGTATTATGAACACTAGCTGGTTCATCTTTGACTGTACTCAACTCAACCCAACTCATGAGTCTCAAAATTTCATATCTATGATGTCATCTTATCTATATCCTTGTTCTATCTATAAGTCCTTCATACCTCTTTCATACCTGTTTCCTTCAAAACCTGGTATAAACATATATGTGCGTACTTCTAAAACATACCTCTCTGAAATATCAAATTTCTCTTAAATAGAATTTTGGAACCTTCTCCTGAATAGGAACATCCTAACAAGAACTTTCTCCAGACATTCTCCTTCTTTCAAAGCTCGAACATAAAGAGAAACTAACAAAGGAAATATAGGAATACCTGATATAGGAATACTTGGAATTCTTATAAGTATGAATCTGCATTCTTTCACATATGGCTGAAAAATGTCTTCATGTTCCATCACTCCCCTGGATGATTTAACACTAGTATCCAGAATTCTTCAAATATATCAGACTTTATGAAATCTAGAATGTCTTCCTTCATAAATCTGATTTTTCATAACATTAATACCTATGTCTGAAACAAAACTTCTGAACCCTTTTTATTAGCATTGTGCACATGCCAATAGCTTTTCCTGTCATTCCTTAGCTTCCCAAAAATCTAGAATAAGGTTAGCTCATCTATCATAAAAACCTTGCTGAAAGCATTTTAGGATTCATAACCTTCTGCAACATTACGAGTATCTTCTTCTATTCCTCTGCGACACAAATATGATAGAATCTGAACCTTTGACTTACTTCCTCCAATGTTAAAGAAATTTCACAAACAAAGGATAGATATCTGACTCATAAATACTCAAGATCTTCATGATCATTCAAGATCATCCAAAATCATACAAGGTCTATCAAGATCTTACAAGATCATACGAGATCATCCAAGTTCAATGATCTCTCCAACAAAATACCTGTGTAGAATTTGCTCTCATCAAACCTTCATGATTGAATGTTTGATTTGCTACCTGAATGGCTCCAAGTGTCCATGCTTCTCACAAAGTTGTAAAACTTTTCTTCAAACAAATCCTTCCCAAGAATCTGCAACTCCTACTTGAAACATAAGTGGGCAAACTTTCACCTTGAGCTCCAAAAATTGCAAGTTGATACTTCATATCTTCATATTCTACCTGGGTGAAATGTGACAATATCTGCATGATTTTCTTTTGGTTAACTCCACTTCTGAATCAAGTGATAGGATCTGATGGAACACCTTTTTTGAATACAAGCATGTATACAAAAGGCAAGACAAACATAGAAAGTAGATTCTTCAACTGACTAGTACATCAAAAATCTGAATTTTTTGAAGTTTTCTGAAAATACTAAATATGAGGTAACTTTTCTCTTCAAGTCTCCAACATCTTCTACAAATAGTATTTTACCTCAAGAGTTAGATAAAGAAGAAATATACTTCTCTGCAACTTGTCATATACCAAGTAGCTTTGTATTGACACTCCAAGAATTCTTTGAGGGAATATATAGCTACCTACTCAAAATCTTCAACATAACTCACACATATGAGTCAAAACATATAAGCTGCCTTTCTTTCTCTCAATGCAATTCTTTGTCAAAATTTACTAAAACATGGCCAAGTATCATGCACAACAAGAAATTGCTTCTTCTTTAAACTATCTTCACACAAGATGTTCTCGTAGACTTGTCTTTGGATGTAGAGGATAAATTAGGAAAAGTATATGGAAAATATATGAAAAAAAGAAGTCTTACTTTTCTTTTGGAAATATTGGACTTTCTTCTTCTACACCTTTCTTCCACCTGATGATGTCAACATCTTCAAACTTCTCTTCCATACCTTTTGTTCTCTTCATCTTCAAGTAGCAAGCACTCTTGACTTTTTCAAATAAACTATTTCTCTTCCTCTAGTACTAAGAGTAAGAGACAAAACAAACATGGTATACAAATGGAAGTGAATATAGAATCATGTTTTATCATCTCTTCATATCTCTGAAAAAACCTGCTTCAAATGTGACTGATATGACTGAATTCACCAATCTTTTGGCTAAATGATGAATTACCTTTCTAGAGTTACCTCTCTAGATACAAAATGTGAGCAAAAAACTTCCAACCAACTTATAACACAAGATTGGTTGAAAACAAAAACTGATATGCTCTCCACATTTTTCTTCTTAGATGAACTTTCTTGCCATGAAAGAGATCTCTCAAAACTCTCTAGAAAAACCTCTAGATACTTGTTTTGATGTAGAACTTTCAAATAATGAAAGTGTATAAAAGCACTCCTTGAATCTTCAAATCTCTTCATAACTACTCTTCTAAGATATGACCTGTGATAATCTGATAGTAGAAAGTGATACCTGTGATTTGATGTTGATATGATTCCTTCATCTTCTCCAAACCATTGTTCTTTCTTGAATTTGAAGTAGCCTTCTCTTCATCAAGTCAAGGTCTTCAAACAATATTTCTGTAAAGTATTTGCATACTCTTCCAAAAATATTCGGCTGCTAATAGATCATCAACTTCATACTCCACACTGATGAATAAACATGTAACTGAATTGTCTAATTCTCAAATCTCTACTCATCTAGATTAAGTGTGTATGTCAAATGTTAGAAGATGCTCTTAAATCATATGTTGTAAACCTCGAAGTCTGGGAACCTGGGAATCTGAGAGCCTGAATGCTCTCATGCCAAAGCCCTAAAGCTCTGATACCAAATGTTGGAAATTTAGTAGGCCCATAACTAATATCACAGGTCCATGGCTACATAGGTCCAAGATCTACAACATAAATTTCAACAATCTTCCAATATTGACAAAACATGAATATACCACACTTAATCACACAAATGATGAGACAAAGATAGAGAGAGATTAGACAACATGTGTAAAGTGTTATGTAAGCCACTGCTTACTCACACTATCATATATACAAATGTCAATTTACTATGTGGGAGTCAAAATCTCAACCACTCTATGTGAACAAAAATAGATGGAAGAGTGAATGTACAAATGTAACAAACATATTCAGATGTATGGACAGAAATCTGAATATATATCAGATGTGTGACCTAATACGTTGTAGAAGAGTAAATATGAGTGATAGAAAGAGGAAGGATCAGTCTAAAACTGATAATCAACAAACCCTCATCTGAACTTAGGCTATGGAAGACCCTAAATCAGATATGTGTGTGAAAAGATCACATACTTACAAAAGTAGCAAAGAATGCTAACAAGTTTGCTGCCAGAAATCCTCATACTCATGTGAACCACCTTCTCTAACACCTCATCCAAATATGCATAAAACATACATGTACTGATTCTCTTGTACCTATGCCAAATAGGACTCCTCCTGATATGGATGCCACTAAATGATGAAGTTGATGAAGATCCAAGAACATCTAGTGTGCCTAGAGGAAGATAGAATCCCAATTATGAAGATATGGAGGTTGGCGAGTTTGCCCTCAACCAAGTCGTTAGAAAGTAAAATTGAATGATTTTGATGGTGAGAAGAAGAGCAGCAAAGATCTAGAGGTATGGATTGAAGATTTGTGGTGCCTTTTGGTTGCTTTGTGCCTCGTTCTTTATATAATTATCCAAGAAGATTTTGAATAAGATCCTCTTGCTCACAAATCTTTTGTACCAAACATTCCATCATTGTGAAGGATTGGTTCTTTTCTGATACCACTTGTAGTGATTCTTCAATTGAAAGCTTTTGATCACTCAAGAATAGTAGAAGATGTTGGAGTTTGAGGTCTATGGAAGCACTCAAACATTACAAGGAAGAAGAAGAAGCTTGGAGCACAACACACAATATTGAATGTATTGCCAAGTGAATGTTATAAGATAAGTAACCCATTAGGGTTATATGCATATATAAAAGCTGAGGGAAAAAAACTCCTAAAGAGGGAAAAAAGTGCCCCGACGGTCCTAAGTGTGTTCACCCATATCATTACTGAAATATATCAACAATTCCCCCTGCGACTGATGCAGTGAACAAGGAGCTAGCATTCATGTATAAGAAAGTGCCCAGCTATGTGGAAAGAGATCAATCCACAAAAGGAAGTAAGCCCAAAGCTTTGACTAAAGCTTCAAAATTCTCCCTGGGTAGAACCTTTATGAAACAACCTGGACGGTTCTCTTGTGTGGGCACATATGCCAAACTGATATCTCCAACAGAGAACCTCTCCCTGACATAATGATAGTGCACCTCAATGTGCTTAGTGTGAGCATGGAACACAAGGTTCCTTGCAACTGCCAATGTGCTCTGACTATTAGTTAAGATGGTGGTGGGAGAAGACTAACCAACACCCAAATTAGCCAAAAGATGTATGAGCTATAGACAGCCAACAATTGCTATCAAAGCTACCATATACTCAGCCTCACAACTAGAAGTGGCCATAGTATGCTGCTTCTTGCTCAACCAAGATATGCATGAGCTACCAAGCATGAAGAAAAAAACACTCATGAACACATGTGTGTCATAGCAACCAACCTACTTTGAGTCAGAAAAAGCATGTAAATTTGGTGGTAATGGCCCCTCCCCCTTAGGATAAAACAATCCAAGTAGTCGGGTACCACTCAAGTAGGGAAAAATGCGCTTAACTACCTACCAATGCCTAACACCTAGATAATGCATAACATTTCTCATTTGAGAGACAAAAAACTTAATAATAGGCCAAGTTATGCATAAGTAAATCAAGAATCCAACAACTTGCTAATAGAGAACAATAGCAAATGCATCGCCAGCATCATGAAGACTCAATCCTAAACCTATCTCCATAGGATTGGCAAAAGCTTTACATTCTTCAAGGCCAAAATGTTGCAATAATGTGTCAATATATATTTTTTGACACAGAACTATTCTTCCATCAACTTGCATATCAGCAATATGCTTCTCATGAGGACTAATGAGCAACATGACATCAACATAGACAACAATGATCATAATCATATCATATGCACGCTTAACAATCCTAGTTGGATTGTTCTCAAAACTATGTGCGATAGAGTATGCATGTATCTTTTCATACCAAGCACATAGTGCTTGCTTCAAACCATATAATGCCTTTTTCAACGTGCACACTCTATTTTGATACCCTTTCTACACAAAACCATGGGGCTAAAATACATACACTTCTTCATATAAGTCACCATTCAAAACTGTTGTTTTAATGTCCAAGTGATGTACGCTCCGACCATTATGATCTTCATGTGCATAGATGCTATGAATAGTAGTCATTCAGCATGTGGGAGCAAAGGTTGCTTCAAAACCAATGCCTCTTCCTTGAGCATAAACTTTTGCAACAAGCCTAGCCTTACACCTGTCAACTGCTCCATCAGACTTACACTTTATCTTGTATACCCACGTAGTGGCAATGGCCTTCTTGCCAGGAGGCAAATCATATAAAGACCAAGTACCATTCTTCATAATAGCATCATATTCTAATTGCATAGCAACCATCCAATTTTTTGAATTTTGTGCTTTATGAAACAAAATAGGCCCATTCTCATAAGAGAGACTAGACGCAACCATTCCATAGAAATATGATGCAAAAGAAGAATTATGAGAGCATGAATGTATACTATATGAAAAAGGTGCATCTAATTTTCTATCTCGCAAATTCTTCACCAACCTCCTCTATATCAACCCTCTCATTAACAAGTGCATCATGTAAATCTGCATCAGAAATGGAATGATCTGCATCATCACGTGAGACCTATAAAGGCTGAGAAATTGCCTCATTCGGACCAGCACTTGACTGTGCACCTGTAAAAAGAGGCAGCAAAGTGTCATATACATCTCTAGAGCTAGCAAAAGTTTCAGTGGTACATGAAAGTAATGAATGAATTGCATCTTCCACAAAAACAACATCATGGCTAACCAAAATGTGTTTATTCTATGGATGATACAAATGATAGCCTTTGCTTGCAGAACTGTACCCAACAAAAAAACATTTCATTGCTTTATCATCCAATTTCATGTGTTGTTGATTAGACACTAATGCATATGCCAGACAACAAAAACATGTAGATGAGAAACATATGGCTTACGACCATGCCAAACCTCATATGGAGTGATAGACTATAGTGCTTTAGTGGGACACCTGTTAAGTACATATGCTACACATATAATAACCTCAAGCTAGAAGTTCTGTGGTAAAGCTTGACTTTGGACCATACACCTTGCCATCTCCATGAGAGGCCTATTCTTTCTTATAGCAGCTCCATTCTTTTGAAATGTATACGGCAATGTACACTGATGTTTTATCCCAGGTTAAACCACAAATGCATTAAAATCAGATGATATATATCCCCCCCTCCCCCGATTAGAATGGAGAGCACCCATTTTACATGCTGATAGGTTTTCAACCAAAACTAGAAACTCTTTGAAGCACATAAAGACTTGAGACTTTTCTTTCAATGGGTACACCCATGCATGCCTGGAAAATTTATCAATAAAAGTCACAAAGTATAGTTAGTTCCCAAAAGTGTTTGAGTTTGAGGTCTGTGGAAGCACGCCAACAACACACGGAAAAAGAAGAAGCTTGGAGCACAACACACCGTACTACATGTATTACCAAGAGAATGCACAAAGATGAATGGCCTGTTAGGGTTATAGGCATATATACAAGCCGAGGGACAAAACCTCCTAAAGAGGGAAAAAGTGCCCTAGCGGTCCTAGTGTGTTCACCCACATCACTACCTAAATATATCAACAAATCCCCCCTGGCAGTGATGCGGTGAACAAGGAACTAGCACTTATGTATAGGGAAGTATCAAGCTATGTGGAATCAATCCACAAAAGGAAGTAAGCCCAAAGCTTTGCAGAAGGCTTCAAACTTCTCCATAGGCAGAGCCTTTGTGAAAAGGTCTACAATGTTCTCCTATGTGGGCACATATTCCAAACTGATCTCTCCAATACAGAACCTGCCCGTGGAAGGCTTTGGGTAGAGGGTGGGTTACCTTTATTGAACCATTTTTCTTTTTGATTTTCTTCTTCTTCATTTCCTGTTTGATTTGCCCTCCATAAGGCTACTTCTTGCTGAACCAAGATATACATGAGCTACCAAGCATGAAGCAAAAGCCACTAGTGGACACATGAGTGTCATAGAAACCAACCCAATAAGAGTGAGAAAAAGCATGTAAAGCTAGCGGTAGTGATCCCCCCTTGGGATAAAACAATCCAAGTACCTGGTTACCACTTAAATAGCAAAAGATGCACTTAACCACCTGCCAATGCTTGACACCTAGGCAATGCATAAACTTGCTCCTCTGTGCGAAAACAAATTGAATATCTGGCCGAGTAATGGATAAGTAAATCAAGCATCCAAAAGCTTGCTAATAGAGAACAACATGACATGCATCTCCAGCATCATGAAGACTCAATTGTAGACCTGTCTCCATAATACATTCCAATCATGATGAGCTGCAAGTGCACAAATGCTACGAACACTAGTCATTTGGCATGTAGGAGCAAATGTCTCATCAAAATCAATGCCTCTTTCTTGAGCATAACCCTTTGCAACAAGCCATGCCTTATACCTATCAATTGTTCCATGAGGCTTACACTTCAGCTTATATACCCACTTAGTGCCAATGGCCTTCTTGCCAGGAGGAAAGTCACATAAACACTAGGTATCGTTTTTCATGATAGCATCATATTTTGATTACATACGAACCATCCAATTCTCTAAATTTTTTTCTTCATCAAACTAAATAGGCTCATTCTCATCATAGAGACTAGAGGCAACATAACATAGCAATCTGATGCAAAAGAAGCACTATGAGATCTTGAACGAGCATGATATGACAAAGGTCCATCTAATTTGCTATCATGAAAAGTCTGCACTAGCCATTTTGGCATAGTTTTTTCTTCCTCAATATCAACTCTATCATCAACAAGTGCATCATGTAACTCGCATCAGAAATGGAATGATTTGCATCATCACATGAAACTTGTAAAGGATAAGAAGTTGCCTCATTAGGACTAGCACTAGATTGCCCACCTGTAGAAAGAGGTAGCAAAGTGTTTATACATGTCTTTAGAGCTAACTGATGTCTCCTTAGTACATGAAAGTAATGGCTAAATAGCCTCTTCCACAAAAACATCACAGATAACCAAAATGCATTTTTTCTGTGGATGGTACAGACAATAGCCTTTGCTTTTAGAACTATACCTAACAAAAATACATTTCAATACTTTATCATCCAATTTCTTGCATTGTTGTTCAAGCACTAATGCATATGCCAAACAACCAAAAACATGCACATGAGAAACAAATGGCTTACGACCATGCCAAGCCTCATATGGACTGATGGATTGCAATGCTTTGGTGGACACCTTTTAAGTACATATGCTACTTGCATAATAGCCTCAAGGTAGAAATTATGTGGTAAAGCCTGAGTCTTGACCATACACCTCGCCATCTCCATGACTGATTTGTTCTTCCTTTCAACAAATCCATTTTGTTGAGGTGTATACGACACTATACACTGATATGCTATCCCATGTTCAACCAAAAATGCATTAAAATCAGAAGAAATACCCCCCCCCCCCGATCAGAATGGAGGGTGTCCATTTTACATGCTGACATATTTTCAGCCAAAACTAGAAACTTTTTGAAGCACATAAACACTTTGGACTTTGCTTTCAATGGATATACCCATGCATGCCTAGAAAAATCATTGATGAAAGTCACGAAGTAAAGATAGTTCAGAAAAAAAGGTGTCTACATAGGACCACAAACATCACTATGAACAAGCTACAATTTCTTAGTAGCTCGAATTGAACCATCTTTTAGGAAGGAGGAACATTGCATTTTTCCCAAAATACATCCTTAACATACATGTTTACTAGGTGCCTCAAATTTGGGCAAAGAGGACACTATTTCAGATTTCTATAGGCATAGCAAAGTAGTAAAATTCAGATGACCAAAGCGTGCATGCCAAAGCTTTGCATTTGGCAAAGCCTAAGAATCATGTACTGCACATCCTTAATCATTCAAAGATTTTTCATAGTCTATGAGCTTATACAACCCACGACATAAAATGCCAGAAGCAATAATGACATCACCATTTGACAGATCATGAACTGTACATCTGTCACCAAAAAATTTCATAACCAAGAAAATCTTCGCTAAACCTGAAATTGATAACATATTCTTCTTGATCCTTGGCATAAATAAAGCATCAGACAATGTAAAAGAACTACCATCAACAATAGTCAGAATGATCTTACCAACTCCCATGATAGGATAAGAGGAATTTTTGGCATATGCGATAGTATTCCTTGTAGGGGCAAGCTTGAGTGAAGTGAAGAAACTGTGCTATGAGGTAATCTGTTTGGTTGCCCCACGATCAAAGTACGAAACATTTGAGTCTACTATAGACATACACTATTCATGAGAAGAAAGCTCATAATTACAAACAATGGTAAATGCCCATTCTTCATTTTGCACAATATTAGCAGACTCTGTTTTGGGTGTAGAGGCTTCTGCAACAACCATTTTAGCCTCTTTCTTCCTTGCTTCTTTAGCAGCTAGTTTTGGACAACTCTTTATGAAATGATAATTTCCTTTACAGTATCCGCAAAACAATTTTTTCTTTTCTATTTTCTTCTCATCTCTTGTCATCCTTCTTTGATTGTGAAGAATTAGCAGATTTTTGCTTACTAGTAAAAGAGCTCCATTTACCTTTGCCCTTCTGACTAGCCAAGAAAGCTTGATCTACAACATGCATAATGGACCTGTTCTGCCTAGATTGATCTTCATGCAACAGAACAGAGACTAACTCCTCAAATTTTAAGGCATTTAGATTTCCTTTCATCATCAAATGAAGAGTAGAAGAAAAACTCTAATATGAATAAGGAAGACCATTCAAAATAGTCTCCATAAGTGAATTGACAGGCAAGACTTCATCAATAGAAATGAACTCGTCCTTCAAATCTTTGATATTTTTTAGAAAACTATCCATGGAATCTCCTTCATTCATATGCTCACTCTCCAATTGTTTTCAGTGGTAAGCAACACGAGCCTCATTCCTTGACTGGTATAAAGTGGTAAGTGTATCCCAAGCATCTTTAGCTATTCTGCAAGAGCGAGTGTGAGGAATAATGGCATGTTTGATAGACAAGGCTATCAATGCATGCGCCTGAGCATCTCTGCCATCCCAACAAATTTGCTCTACAGTAGGTGCAACAAGAACTGCATCATGAATAGGAACACGAAGAATATTGCCATATTCAAAGCTGTCTGCATGACCTTTAGCAACTGTGCTTGGTGTAATAGGACATTTTCCAACACCGTGCATAATATTCCATAGTCCTTTTGCAACCAATACATGATGCATCATATAAGATCATAATGGGTAATTGGTTCCATCCAACTTATCCTCAACAACCAACATATGGAGTACATCACTACTTTACCCATGGCCACTGAATAAAATACCTTGATGTAAGAAAATGACTGTATCTCAAAAATTTGAGCAGAATTACCCTATCAAGTTCTGCTAAACGTGTAGTAGACTTTGAGATGCTTATTCTGATGAACCAAAACTTGTATATATCTTTGGCACAAAAAGAGAAAATTGCCTGCATAAGAACTATGATAGTGCATTTGGAAGCCAAAACGATCTCAGATTGCAATTTTGACACCCGGAGTATGCTTATCGATTTTCAAGAGATTCTGAGACTATGATTGAAGGGGTGTCAACAACTCCCTAGATGAAGTGGCAACCTGCTCTCATACTAGTTGTTGGAGTTCGGGGTCTGCAAAAGCATGCAAACAACACAAGGAAGAAGAAGAAGCTTCTAGCACAACACACAATATTGAATGTATTACCAAGAGAATGTACAAAGATAAATGACTCATTAGAGTTATAGCCATATATACAAGTCGGGGGAATAAAACCTCCTATAGAGGGGAAAACATGCCCTGAGAGTCCTAGTGAGTTCACACACATCACTACCTAAATACATCAACAAAAAGAAGGTGTCTCCATAGGACCACAAACATGAGTGTGAACAAACTGCAATTTTTGAGTAGCTCGAACTGAACCATCTTTTGGGAAGGGAGAATGCTACATTTTTCCCAAAATATAACCTTCACACATGTTTACAAGGTGCCTCAAGTTTTGGTAGAGAGGACACCATTTTAGATTTCTATGGGCATGGAATACTAGCATAATTCAGATGGCCAAAGTGTGCATGCCAAAGCTTTGAATCTAACATAGCCTAAGAATCTTGAATTGCACCTGGTGAATCATTGACAAATTTTGCATAATCTATGAGCTTATACAACCCATGACATAAAATTCCACAAGCAATAATGACATCATTTTTTGAAAAATCATAAACTATATCATCAACAAATTTAAAATCAAGCCAATCTTGGCTGATGCTAAAATTGACAATATATTTTTCTTGATCCTTGGTATATACAAAGCATCTAATAATGTAAAATAACTACCATTAGTAGTAATCAAAATGATCTTACCAAACCCTATGACTAGATAAGAGGAGTTGTTGGCACATAGGACGAGATTCCCTAAAGGGGTAGGCTCAAGTGAACTAAAGCGAGTAGACACTTTGCTCTACATGAAGCCTAACACAGGAGATGTCTATTGGGTATCACAAATAGACTCAAACAATCCCCATCACATATGAATATTAGGGTTTTGAAAAACTACCATGAACCTAGGGAATCCCCTACATTTGTAAATGAGGAAGGGAAAAGATTTTGGAAACTTATGGAAGAACTTAAAAGTTCTTACATTTATCAAAACAAACCAAAATTTCATAGGAGGAGTTCTAAACCATAAGAAATGAATGAAGAATAATTCAACCCTAATAATTTTGAGTTTGAGACACAAATAAACAATAGAAAAAATCAAAACAATAGGAAAAATCAAAACAATAGGCAAAACAACCAATAAGAGAGGGGGGAAAGGGAGAATATCTTTGAAAATCCAAAAATACCTCCAATTAGGGTTAACAAAAACCAACACCAAGAACCTAGAAACATGAGAAATGATAAAGAAAAAATGAAGCTAACATCAATATGCCAGAGTAGAACAATAGGGATAGATATGTGGGACAATATAGAAGATTAAGGCCAACTCAATTGGTGAAAAGGATGAGAAATCAATATGATGGATCCATTGATCCCTATGATCATGTGGCAGAATTTAAACAAGTATTAAAGGCTGAGGAAGTAGAGGATTACTTTACTCAATATCAAGCTTTTGATTTTACATTGAGAGAATCAACTCTCATGTGGTTTCAACCACTCACAATGGAAAGTTTTGATAATATTGAAGTTTTCTATCAAGAGTTTATAGGTGATTTCTCTAAGAGAGGTATTAGACATGATACTTCTACTTCACTACATACCTTTAAATAAAACCCCATTGAATCTGTGATATTGGCTACAAGAATATTTAAAAAATACCTAGATAGGTGCATGACTCAAGAGAGACCGTCCATGCAAAAGAGCATATCATTGTCCATACAAGGATTGATAAATGCACAACTTAGAACAATGGTATACTGTAGAAGATGTAGAGATTTAGATGAGTGTATCAAAGAAGCCATAGACATAGATGATAATAGGGATCAAGATCTATTATCAAGAGAATTATCCCACTAATAGAAAACAAAATGACACATACTGAGGAATTATCCAAAGCCAATGCAAAACATCTAGGGTTGGGCTTACACCAAACAAATAAAAAAAGACATCAAAACATTAGATGCTTCAATTATGGAGGGGATAATGAGATAAATGTTTTTCCAAAACATAGAAAATTCTTTCAAGAAGACAAAAAGGTGTTACAATTTTTTCAACCAGAAATTGGAATAATCAAGAGGGACCAATTAATCACACAAGGGGAGAGAGAGAGAATACACCAACAAAAAATTTATCAAATGAAGGACAACCAAATCTTGATACACCTCAACCTGTTTCAGGTCAACTAAATCCATTACCTACAAATGTAGTGCCTGTAAAACATTTACCCCTAGACGAAAACATGGAGAGAGCCATTACTCCAAGAACATCAATGTACTATGATGACTAAGAAGAAAGATGTTCAACATCTTACAATGAGGAATATGTTTATGAGACATGAACTTCAAACAAATAAGATCAATACATGGCCTATAAAAAAAAAAAGGGAACTATGAGATGGATCCTCCAACATTCATGTTTGTCACAAATAAATTTGTACCAACACAAAGAAACATGGGGGCACAAAAACCCTAGAAACCTTTAGAGGGAGACTTGTTATAGAGGTGGGGGAGATCATTTTTATAAGAGATTGTCCTTAACCTCCCATATTGAAAGTAGAAGTGTATTGCAAAGATTGTGAAAAGGATCATTTAATAAAGGATCTCCCAAATAACCCTAACAAAAAAATTATAATTGCATCTCCTTTGAAATCAATAAATGTAGTGGAATCAAGTAGTCAGACTTGTGATTCAACAATGGAGAGTAGTACTGAGCTAGAAGGGGAAGCTCAAATTCAGGTAATCACTAGAGATCAAACCTTGAGAAATTATGAAACACAAATAGAAGACAACAAGAATTGGGAGAAAAGAAAACTAAAGAATATCACACAAAAATACCACCAATAGTTGAAGTGGGAGAAAGTGCAATGATGAAGGAGGAGATAGATGATAAGAGTGTGAGTTATAGGAAGATGAAGTTGCATGAACAAATGTCAAATAGGGATGAACTAATGAATTGCAAGACATGGAAATTACGTACAAAATTTCTTGGCAAGAGTTAGTAAAGACCCTAAATTGAAAAGGTGGTGTGTTAGTGCATCAAAAAAGCATGAAGAACATGACTCAGAGGTAGAAGGGACAAAACATTTGCAAATACCTTTGGATAAAATAGGAGGATACTAAGAAGGTTAGGAAGGAAACACAACCCTAACTTAGGAATTTCAAGGGCATAAAGTGAAAGCTATTTTGGATAGTGGAGCTGGAGTAGCTATTATCACTAAGGAAGTCTAGGAAAAATGGGGAAAACCTAAACTAAAGACAAATAATTGAAAATCTAGTTAGCAGATGGACACATGGAATATCCAATAGGGTGCTAGATCAAGTGGACCTCAATAATTGTGGGATTAGTTTTAAGCATACCTTAACAATAGTAGAATTCCTAGAATTGAGCACATATGATATCATATTGGGAAGACCATTCCTAAGACAACATAAAATGGTTTAGGATTGGGGAAGTAATTATTTGTACCTTCAATATGAGGGAAATATCACCAATATAAACTTGAAAAATAACACCTATCATGACATCTCACTAGTTGAGGATACAAAATTGGACTTTCCCTTTGCTTATGCAAGTAGGAAACTTTACCAAGATGAGAAGAATTACACAAACAATGAAAGGGAGGGATTAAGCATGGTTTATGTAGTCAAGAAGAATTTTAAATTCTTTGTAGATCATGAGGCCTTACTGTACCTGGTAAATAATCCTTGTAATACAAGGAGAATAGTTAGATGGTTCTTATTATTGATGGAGTTTGATTTTGAAGTAATTGTAAAACAAGGAGAAACTCCCATTAGGGCAGATCATCTATCTAGACTGTATAATGGACAAAAACCAAAGGAAGCAGATGATGAACTATTAGATACTTATCTCTTCAAAGTTGGAGAAATTCTTAATTGGGTTGATTATATAGTTCCAATTTTGAGTTTTGGACTCCAATTCAAGAAGAAAGATATGGGAAAAGAGATAAGTCAAAGTAAAAATTATATACTGATCTCTAGACGCTTGTACTACCTTCATTCATTGGGAGTTTTGTTAGATTGCATACTGGAAGAGGAACACAAATGTTACTTGGAGAATGTACATCACTCTCAAGTTCTAGTACATGCATCCAAGTCTCAAACCCTAAAAAATTTGCACAGATTAGGGTTGCATTGGCCTGATCAAAAGAGAGATGTACATTAATTTGTTGAGAAATGTAATGTTTGTCAAGAAAAGTAGATGGTAGAGAATGAAACTTTGTTCATATTACAAAAGAATCGTTCATGGAGTGAAGAAATTGTAATGTGCTTGAAAAGGAACAAAGATCAAGGAAAAGAAAAAAAATTAAAAACCCTAAAAAGACCAATACAAGATCATAAGTTAAAACCCTAAAAAGTCCATAAAGTGAACAAAATAAAAAAATCTAAAAACAATATAGAATTTAAAAAGAACAAAATAGAAACTTTGAATATATTTAAAAATCCTAAAAAGTAATAAAAAACAAATTGTGAAAACCTTTGTTACTTTTAGTCCATTAAGGTAAGAAAAAAACCATAAAAACAAAAACAAAAAGAATGATTGATGACATTCATAACTAGAGAAACGAAACAAGAAAAGATATAATTAAAAAACAAAATCAATTTAAGTCATGAAAATCCAAGAAGAAAGAGAGAAGTCAAGTTTCACACATTAATCAAGAAAAGAAGCAACTCAAGTTTGATTGAAAAGGCTAGAATACCTAGAAGTGGGTTTCGAATTAAAGATCTAAAACTTATAAGTTCAATTCAATTTCTAGTCTTAAAAACCTAGAAAAACAATCAATTTTAAGTTTAGACTTAAAGGAGAAATCAAACTCCAGGGTTAAACCAAAGAGAAAGAAGACAAAACCTAGAGTGTGCATTTAGATTCTAAACCTATACTTAGGGTCAACTTCAAATGTTTGATTCCCTATCTAGGAGAAAAATCTACAAGTTTGACTTTTAGAGGAGAGTGATCATAAGTGATCATTAGGCCTCAAAGTTTACACAAACCCATAACTTGAGTCACAAAAGGAAAAGAAAATAGAAATTAGACAAAGCCCTAGTTAGTAAATCAAGAATCTTTGCTCAGACTCTTGGAGAGAAGAGCAAGAGTTAAAGACAACTAAGCCTAGGGAGGATATTAAGAGAAGAAGGAAAGCCGCTTGTTTCTTTCCCTATCTCATAGTACTAGTGATCTTTTCTCTGAGCTCTACTCTGAGTTAAGGGAGATTACCAAGCCTATCACTCTAGATATTGTCCTATATACTACAACAAGCCAAAGAAGGGAAACGATGGAGGTTTTTAAAGAGCATATGACTGAGAAACAAGAATCAAGAGTGGTACATGCCATTCTAAAAGATAAAGGAAAGTTCACCAGGCTTAATGTCATTGAGTGCTTACATAATTTTGAGGAACAAGCTTAGATCCAAGGATTGCATGAAGAGATTCTAACACATTTCTTTCACATGAGTGGTTTCAGGATCAATCTTGAATGCAATCCAAGTACATGTGGAAAAGAACTAGATTGTTTTTAGAAAAGAGATTCAAAAGTTATTTTATTTAGAGGATTTTAGCTAGCATAGTCGGGAAGGATGGTTAAGTTGGGTTCTTTCCCAAAACCTATATCATACTTGACACATTTGTTGAATGAACTTTTAAGGATGCTTGCTCAGCTTCCGTAGTCTCATCAAGATTCCCTAAACCTGAATCTCATAATTTTTTTAATAAAGATTTTAAGTCATGAAGATAGGGTTGAATTTGAGAGAATAATTGAAGAATTTGTTTAGAGGTTTGGGTTGATTGAGGAGTGGGTGATAGTAAGAAAAGAGGTAGAGGAGGTTGCTTAGATGAGACAATGTGAGTCTATCCTCTATGATAGAACAAGAAAACTAGTTCAAATGCAGCCTAGAGAGACACCTGTATGGATGGGCCTAAATAATTTGCAACAGTGGCTACGACTAATGCAGCATCTACATCTCAGGCACCATTGAAACTACAATTAGAAATTTTGAGTAAAATATTTGAGAATCGTATTTCAATGCAAGCATCTCTATCCAAAGAGATGCCTATACTTGATAGCAAGGTGTACTCTATGGGTGTTCAAGACCCTCATTTTTCTCAGCCAAGTATGAGTTATGCAGAAACCATTGTAAAGAAATCCTATGCCCATGCCAAACATTCCCCAAGGTTATATGATGCCTCAAGTTGCCCCTCTAGTGTAGCCATTGCTCAGTAATTTCCTATGCCAATATTTCAGCCCATGAATCAAAGAAATATTAGGCCTTATGATACACGTGCAATTGGAGACAGAAGGTATGTTTGGTGTAATGCCTAGGAACACTTTTCTTATGCATGCAAAGAGTTGAAGCTAGAAAAAGAGCATCATCTAGTTATATATATAGATAAAGAATTATGTGATAGATTCTTCCCCTTCTTGTAAACTAGGGGAAGGGAGGAATAAAGAAATTATATGAAAATCTATCAAAAACTAATGCTGGCACATCTGTAGCTATACTAGAACCATTGGAGGAAGGAGATGAAGAAGTAGATAAATCTCAGTCTCAAAAGAATTATTCAATTGAAGCTTTGGTGAGAGCTCAAGATGTGATCATGTAGAAGATTGCTTGGAAGTCTCTTATAGATCAATTCTCAGTCTACTCACACATTGTCAATGTTGAGGATAAGAGAAGAAGAGACAAGATGCAAGATGAAGTGGAGCATGAAAGGTGAGTAACTAGAAGACAAGCTAAGGAGGATGAGGAGAAAACTAAGAATAATGATAAAAAAGTTAAATTTGAGGAGTCTGCTACTTCTCAAGAAGAAGCTAGAATAAAGGAAAGAAGAAATCAATAACAAAAAATCAAGCTCAAAATAAATTGAATAAAAATCAAGGAGAAACAAAACAAGTTGCTAAAAAGAAACAAGAAGCTATACTACACAAGAAAGTGAAATGAAGAAGAAGAGGAAATATCCTAAGGCCATACTCATTTTTGAATTAGAAAAGAAAAATGATGCAAATGAGATTTTGAATGATATCTTATTAAAAAGCCAAGTGACAATGTCTTTGGAGCAAGTAATTGATTGTAAAGCCTCAATTCAAAAGAGCTTTATTAAATTGATTAGAAAGAAAAGATTCTTGTTGCATGAGGACATTGAAATGGAAGAATCAATTGAGGTCACTCAAGTAATGAATGAAGTGGTTACCCTAGTAACTCATTGTTGATATATTTAGGTAGTGATATGTGTGAACACATTAGGACCGTCGGGGCTCTTTAGGAGGTTTTTTTCGCCCAGCTTGTATATATGCCTATTGCCCTAATGGGCTACTTATCTTTGTACATTATCTAGTAATACATTCAGTATTGTGTGTTATGCTCCAAGCTTCTTCTCCTTCCTTGTGGTGTTTGTGTGCTTTCACAAACGTCTATCTCCAACAGTCGATATTAGAGCAGGTCGTCACTTCATCTAGGGCACTGTCGACACTCCTCTGGTTGCAGTCTCAGAATTGCATGAATTTTGGTGAGCATACTCAACGTTTTATCGAGATCAAAACAGCTCTGCTATGTGGGGCCAAAATCACGATTTGAGCTCGTTTTGGCCTCCGAACGCACTATCGCAGTGCTTGTGCAGGCTATTTTGTCCTTTTATGCCAAAGGTATATACCAATTACTGTTCACCAGTATAAGCATCCCGAAGTCTGCTATAGGTATGGCAGAATTCGTCTGGGCAATTTTGTTCAACTTTTTGAGATACAGTCAATTTTGTACATCAGGATATTTTAGTGACTGGCCATGGCTGAAAGCAGTGATGTATTCCATATGTTGGCTGTTGATGGTAGAGATGCCAAGGCACATGCATTGATAGCTTTGTCTGTCAAACGTGCCATTATTCCTCATATTCGCTCTTGTAGAACAGCTAAGGATGCTTGGGATACACTTACCACATTGTACCAAGCTAGGAATGAGGCTCGTGTTGCTTACCTCTGAAAACAATTGGAGAGTGAGCACATGAATGAAGGTGATTCTATGGACAATTTTCTAACAAAGATCAAAGACTTGAAGGAACAGTTGATTTCTGCTGATGAGTTTATACCAATAGCTCACTTGTGTAGACCGTTCTGAATGGTCTTCTTGATTCATATCAGAGTTTTGCTTCTACTCTTCAGTAAATGATGAAGGGCAATCCAAATGCCTTGTCATTTGAGGAGTTAGTCTCTATTCTGTTGCAGGAAGATCAGTCCAGGCAGAATAGGTCCATTATGTGTGTTGCAGATCAAGCTTTCTTGGCTAGTTAGAAGGGCAAATGAAAATGGAGCTCTTCAGCTAGTAAGTAGAAATCTACAAATGCTGCATATTCGAAGAAGGAAGATAAAGATGAGAAGAAATCAGAAAAGCAGAAATTGTTTTGCAAGTACTGCAAAGGGAGTGATCATATCATAAAGAACTATCCAAAACTGGCTCCTAAAGAGGCAAAGAAGAAAGAGGCTGGAATGGTTGTTGTAGAGGCCTCTACACCAAAAACAGAGTCTGCTAATCTTGCGTAGGAAGAAGAATGAGCGTTTACTATTGTCTGCAGTTTTGAACCATCTTCTCATGAGCAGTGCATGTCTGTAGTAGACTCAAATGTTTGGTATTTTGATAGTGGGGCGACAAACATATTACGTCGTTGTGTAGTTTCTTCTCTTCACTCGAGCCTATCCCTGTAGGGAATACTGTTACATGCACCAACAACTCCTCTTATCCTGTTATGGGAGTTGGTAAGATCATTTTGACTACTGTTGATGGTAGTTCTTTCATTTTGTCAGATGCTTTATTTGTGCCAAGGATCAAGAAGAACCTGTTATCAGTTTCTGCATTAGCCAAGATTGGCTTGGTTGTGAAATTTGTTGATGACAAGTGTACAGTTCATGATCTATCAAATGGGGATGTGATTATTGCTTATGGCATTTTATGTCATGGGCTGTATAAGCTCATAGACTATGAAAGGTCTTTGAATGATTCGGCATGTGCAGTACACGATTCTCAGGCTATGTCAGATGCAAAGCTTTGGCATGCATGCTTTGGTCATCTGAATTTTGCTAGTTTGCTACGCTTGCAGAAATTCTAAATGGTGTCCTCTTTGCCCAAACTTGAGGCACCTGGAAAACATGTTTGTGAAGGCTGTATTTTGGGCAAAATGCAGTGTTCCTCATTTCGAAAAGACGGTTCAATTCAGGCTACTTAGAAAATTGCAGCTTGTACATAGTGATGTCTGTGGTCCTATGCAAACACCTTCCTTTGGAAATTATCTTTACTTCGTGAATTTCATTGATGATTTTTCCAGGCACACATGGGTATATCCATTGCATGCAAAGTCCGAAGTGTTCATGTGCTTCAAACAGTTTTTGGTTTGGCTAAAAATCTGTTAGCATGTAAAATGGGCACCCTCCATTCAGATCGAGGGGGGGAATATATATCTTCTAATTTTAATGCATTTCTGGCTGAACGTGGGATAAAACACCAATGTATAGTGCCCTATATACCTCAACAGAATGGAGTTTTTGAATGAAAGAACAGGTCACTCATGGAGATGGCGAGGTGTATGCGCAAGAGTCAGGCTTTACCACATAGTTTTTGGCTTGAGGCTGTCATGTGTGCAACATATGTACTTAATAGGTGTCCCACTAAAGCACTGTATTCTATCACTCCATATGAGGCTTGGCATGATCACAAGCCATCTGTTGCTCATGTGCGTGTTTTTGATTGTTTGGCATATGCTTTAGTGCCTGAACTGAAAGAAACTTGGAGAAGCTTGTCGAAGGTAGAAAAGTGCGTTTCGAAGCGATGAAGTTTGGTCAAGCCAACCGGCACAAGACCAGCCCTTGAGCTTTTGGAGACTCAAATAGACCTTATAGGCATGCTATAAGTGCAAAGAAACACACTATGTACCTTGGAGCATCAAGGAGAATGAGTCGATACAAAACACATAGGTTCGCGGGTCGACTAGCTCAAAAAACTTACTATCTATGGAAGAGACAATGAACTTCAAATGCCCATAGCGACCAGCGTGATTACAATTAGAAACAATCCTTTTATGGGAGTGATACACATAGGGTTGAGTGTATGGAATGCACAAAAATATAAGGAATAAGCAAAATATGCTATAGGAATGAATGAGACATTCACCGGTGGTACTTCCTATTTTTCAGGAATACGCAGAGATTGACCCCGAGGCAGAAAAACTGAGATTTCTCCAAATCTGCTAAACAAAATGCTTTGAAAATTTACAGGCATAAACTAGACACTAATACCTTTTCAATGAGTCCTCCTGCACTCAATTTCAAGCTATGAGGAGAGAGCAGCAGCCTCTGCAAGATTACTATTGGCAAAGAAGATGATGCAAAAAATTGAAGGAGCAAGACAATGATGGTCACAAGTGTATGTATATTGCTTCCATGTATAATACATGTGATTTCAACTCCTTATATAGCCTCTAGGAGTGTTCCATGACTTTTACAACTTGAATTTGAATTCAAATGAAGGTGGGAATGGTTGTTGGAGGGAATCAATTCACTTCCCTACAATCTAGGAAAAGTGAAGATCTTGATTGATCTACTTTTAGGTGACTTGATTTGCTTGATTGAATGCAACTTCAACCACCACAAATTCATGGGATTTGGGCTCTATATTTGTACCTTTACATGTGTACAACTCAAGGCTTTTACAACGGTAAATGAGCCATCAAAATATTCTCGAAAAAATACAATAAATGAGCATATGAAAAAGAACTCTCCAACGGATATTCTTTCGACGCGATAGCCTTTGATGTAGATCAAATCCACCTCAAGCATAGTGTAAGCTTGATGTTCCAACATGAACAACATCGCAGAAAATTGGATGATAAAGTAGTAAATGCTGATATATTTAGGTAGTGATGTGTGTGAACACACTAGGACCGCTGGGACACTTTTTTCCCTCTTTAGGAGGTTTTTTTCCCTCGGCTTGTACATACGCCTATTGCCCTAATGGGCTACTTATCTTTGTACATTCTCTAGTAATAAATTCAGTATTGTGTGTTTGTGCTCCAAGCTTCTTCTTCTTCCTTGTGCTATTCGCGTGCTTCCGCAGACTTCTATCTCCAACAATTGGTATCAGAGCAGGTCGTCGCTTCATCTAGGGTGCCGTCGACACTCCTCCGTTTGGAGTCTCAGATTCGCATGAAATTTGGTGAGCATACTCAGGGTGTTTCAGAGATCAAAACAACTTCGTTGTGTGGTGCTAAAATCGCGATCTGAACTCGTTTCGACCTCCGAACGCACTATCACAGTGCTTGTGTAGGCTATTTCTTCTTTTTGTGCCAAAGCTATATACCAGTTTCTGTTTGCCAGTATAAGCGTCTCAAAGTCTGCTACAGGTCTAATAGAATTCCTCTGGGCAATTTTGTTCAACTTTTTGAGATACAGTCAAATTTTTGCATCAAGGTATTTTAGTCACCGGCCATGGCTGAAAGCAGTGATGTATTCCGTATGTTGGCTGTTGAGGATAAATTGGATAGTACCAACTACCTGTTATGGGCTTATATGATGCGACATGTATTGGTTGCAAAAGGATTGTGGAACATTGTGCAGGGTGTTGAAAGACGTCCTGTTACACCTCTGACTACAAGTACTGCAAATATAGGTGCTAGAGCTGATGAAGATGGTGTCGAAGATGATATTCCGCAGATTCCTGTTCGTGCTGCTGTTTCTGCTATACCTACTACAGAACAGATTTGTTCGGATGGAAGAGATGCCCAGGCACATGCATTGATAACTTTGTCTGTCAAACGTGCCATTATTCCTCACATTCGCTCTTGTAGAACAGCCAAGGATGCTTGGGATACACTTACCACATTGTACCAAGCTAGGAATGAGGCTCGTGTTGCTTACCTCCAAAAACAGTTGGAGAGTGAGCACATGAATGAAGGTGATTCTATGGACAGTTTCCTAACGAAGATCAAAGACTTGAAAGAACAATTGATTTTTGCTGATGAGGTTATACCACATAGCTCACTTGTGCAGACTGTTCTGAATGGTCTTCCTGATTCATATCAGAGTTTTGCTTCTACTCTTCGTTTGATGATGAAAGGCAATCCGAATGCCTTATCATTTGAGGAGTTAGTCTCTGTTCCGTTGCAGGAAGATCAGTCTAGGCAGAACAGGTCCATTATGCGAGTTGCAGATCAAGCTTTCCTAGCTAGTCAGAAGGGCAAAGGAAAATGGAGCTCTTCAACTAGTAAGCAGAAAACTGCTAATTTTGCATATTCAAAGAAGGAAGATAAAGATAAGAAGAAATCAGAAAAGTAGAAATTGTTTTGTAAGTACTGTAAAGGGAATGATCATATCATGAAGAACTATCCAAAACTGGTTGCTAAAGAGGCAAAGAAGAAAGAGGCTGGAATGGTTGTTGCAGAGGCCTCTACACCAAAAACAGAGTCTGCAAATCTTGTGGAGGAAGAAGAATGGGCGTTTACTACTGTATGCTGTTTTGACCCATCTTCTCATGAGCAGTGCATGTCTGCAGTAGACTCAGATGTTTGCAGTACTTTGACAGTGGGGTGACCAAACATATTACCTCGCAGCGCAGTTTCTTCTCTTCACTCGAGCCTGCCCCTACAGGGAATAATGTTACATGCACCAACAACTCCTCTTATCCTGTTATGGGAGTCGGTAAGATCATTTTGACTACTGCTAATGGTAGTTCTTTCACTTTGTGAGATGCTTTATTTGTTCCAGGGATAAAAAAGAACCTGTTATCAGTTTCTGCATTAGCCAAGATTGGCTTGGTTGTGAAATTTATTGATGATAGGTTTAGAATTCATGATCTATCAAATGGCGATGTGATTATTGCTTCTGGAATTTTATGTCGTGGGCTGTATAAGCTCATAGACTATGAAAGATCTAAAAATGATTTGGCATGTGCAGTAAATGATTCTCAGGCTATGTCAGATGCAAAGCTTTGGCATGCACACTTTGGTCATCTGAATTTTGGTAGTTTGCTACGCCTGCAGAAATCTGAAGTGGTGTCCTCTTTGCCCAAACTTGAGGCACCTGGAAAACATGTTTGTCAAGGATGTATTTTGGGCAGAATGCAGCGTTCCTCCTTTCCAAAAGATGGTTCAGTTCACGCTACACAGAAATTGCAGCTTGTACATAGTGATGTCTGTGGTCCTATGCAAACACCCTCTTTTGGAAATTACCTTTACTTCATGACTTTCATTGATGATTTTTGCAGGCATGCATGGGTATATCCACTCAAAGCAAAGTCCGAAGTGTTCATGTGCTTTAAACAGTTTTTGGTTTTGGCTGAAAATCTATCAACATGTAAAATGGGCACCCTCCGTTTTGATCGAGGGGGGAAATATATGTCTTCTGATTTTAATGCATTTCTGGCTGAACGTGGGATAAAACACCAGTGTATAGTGCCGTATACACCTCAACAGAATGGAGCTGCTGAACGAAAAAGCAGGTCACTCATGGAGATGGCGAGGTGCATGTTCAAAAGTCACGCTTTACCACATAGTTTCTTGCTTGAGGCTATCATGTGTGCAGCATATGTACTGAACAGGTGTCCCACTAAAGCACTGCAGTCTATCACTCCATATGAGGCTTGGCATGACCGCAAGCCATCTGTTGCTCATGTGCGTGTTTTTGGTTGTTTGGCATATGCACTAGTGCCTGAACAACATCACAGAAAATTGGATGATAAGGAAGTAAAATGTATTTTTGTTGGGTACAGTTCTGAAAGTAAAGGCTATCGTCTGTATCATCCATAGACTAAACGCATTCTGGTTAGCCGTGATGTTGTCTTTGTGGAAGATGCTATTTAGCCATTGCTTTCATGTACTAAGGAGACATCTGTTAGCTCCAAAGACATGTATGATACTTTGATGCCTCTTTCTACAGGTGGATAGTCTAGTGCTAATCCTAATGAGAAAACTTCTCAGCCTTTGCAGGTTTCATATGATGATGCAGATCATTCCATTTATGATGCAGATTTACATGATGCACTTGTTGATGAGAGAGTTGATATTGAGCCGGCAAAAACTATGCCAAAATGGCTGGTGCAGACTTTGCGTGATAGCAAATTAGATGCACCTTTGTCATATCGTACCCATTCAGGCTCTCATAGTGCCTCCTTTGCATCAGATTGCTATGCTATGGATGCGTCTAGTCTCTGTGATGAGAATGAGCGTGTTTCTTTTGATGAAGCCCATAATTCAGAAAATTGGATGGCTGCTATGCAATCTGAATATGATGCTATAATGAAGAAGGCCATTGGTACTAAGTGGGTATACAAGCTGAAGCGTAAACCTGATGGTACAATTGACAGGTATAAGGCTAGGCTGGTTGCAAAGGGTTATGCACAGGAAAGAGGCATTGATTTTGATGAGACCTTTGCACCTACATGCCGTATGACTACTGTTCAGAGCATTTGTGCACTTGCAGCCCATCATGGTTGGAATGTACATCAGTTGGAAATTAAAAAAACATTTCTGAATGGTGACTTGCATGAAGAAGTGTATGTTTTTCAGCGCCGTGGCTTCGTGCAGAAAGGGCATGAAAACCAGGTGTGGAGATTAAAGAAGGCATTATATGGTTTAAAGCAAGCACCACGTGCTTGGTATGAGAAGATACATGCCTATCTGGTTGCACATGGTTTTGAGAACAGTCCAACTGAAAGCACGTTATACGTTAAGCATGCTAATGATGTGCTTCTGATCATTGTTGTCTATGTTGACGACATGCTGCTCACTGGTCCTATTGAGAAGCATATTGCCGATTTCAAGGCTGATTTGCATGCCTCATTTGAGATGTCTGATTTGGGGCATTTGCATCACTATTTGGGCATTCAGTTTATGCAAGTTGATGGTGGAATGGCTTTGTGTCAAACGAAATATATTGACACATTATTGCAACGTTTTGGCCTTGAAGAGTGTAAGCCTATTGCCACTGCTATGGAGACAGGTTTACGATTGAGTCCATGATGTTGGAGATGCAGTTGATGCTGTTCTCTATCAGCATCCTGTTGGATGCTTGATTTACTTATGCATTACTCGGCCAGATATTTAGTTTGCTGTCTCACAGATGAGCAAGTTTATGCATTGCCCAGGAGTCACACATTGGAAGGAGGTTAAGCGCATCTTTTGGTACTTGAGTGGTACTCGGTTACTTGGGTTGTTTTATCCCAAGGGGGGATCACTACCGCCAGATTTGCATGCTTTTTCTGACTCATATTGGGCTGGTTGCTATGACACTCGTGTGTCCACCAGTGGTTTTTGCTTCATGCTTGGTAGCTCATGTATATCTTGGTTGAGCAAGAAGTAGCCTACTGTGGCCACTTCTAGTTGTGAGGCTAAGTATAGGGCACCATTCATAGTGACTGTTGAGTGTGTGTGGCTTAGACGCCTAATGGCTGATTTGGTTGTTGGCCAGTCTTCTGCCACCACCATCTTCAATGACAGTGAGAGCGCATTGGCAGTTGCGAGGAACCCTGTGTTCCATGCTTGCACTAAGGACATTGAGGTGCATTATCACTATGTCAGGGAGAGATTCTCTACTGGGGAGATCAGCTTGGCATATGTGCCCACGCAGGAGAACATTGTAGACATTTTCACGAAGGCTCTGCCTAGGGAGAAGTTTGAAGCTTTTCACAAAGCTTTGGGCTTACTTCCTTTTGTGGAGTGATTTCCACATAGCTTGGCACTTCCTTATACATGAGTGCCAACTGCTTGTTCACCGCATCACTCCCAAGGGGGATTTGTTGATATATTTAAGTAGTGATGTGTGTGAACACACTAGGACCGTCGGGGCACTTTTTTCCCTCTTTAGGAGGTTTTCTCCCCCGGCTTGTACATACGCCTATTGCCCTAATGGGCTACTTATCTTTGTACATTCTCTAGTAATACATCTAGTATTGTGTGTTTGTGCTCCAAGCTTCTTCTTCTTCCTTATGCTGTTCGCGTGCTTCCGCAGACTTCTATCTCCAACAGTAAAATGTATTTTTGTTGGGTACAGTTCTGAAAGTAAAGGCTATCGTCTGTATCATCCACAGACTAAATGCATTTTGGTTATCCGTGATGTTGTTTTTATGGAAAATGCTATTCAGCCATTGCTTTCATGTACTAACGAGACACCTATTAGCTCCAAAGACATATATGATACTTTGCTGCCTCTTTTTATAGGTGGACAGTCTAGTGCTGGTCCCAATGAGGCAACTTCTCAGCATTTGCAGGTTTCATGTGATGATGCAGATCATTCCATTTCTAATGCAGATTTACATAATGCACTAATTGATGAGAGAGTTGATATTGAGGAGGCAAAATCTATGCCAAAATAGCTGGTGCAGACTTTGCATGACAACAAATCTGATGCAACTCTGTCATATCATACTCGTTCAGGCTCTCATAGTGCCTCTTTTGCATCAAATTGCTATGCTATGGCTGCATCTAGTCTCTATGGTGAGAATGAGCCTGTATCATTTGATGAAGCACAAAATTCAAAAAATTGGATGGCTGCTATGCAAACTGAATATGATGCTATAATGAAGAATGGTACTTGGTCTTTATGTAACTTGCCTCCTGGCAAGAAGGCCATTCGGACTAAGTGGATATACAAGCTCAAGTGTAAGCCTGATGGTACAGTTGACAGATATAAGGCTAGACTTGTTGCAAAAGGTTATGCATAGGAAAGAGGCATTGATTTTGATGAGACCTTTGCACCTACTTGCCGAATGACTACAGTTCGTAGCATCTGTGCACTTGCAGCCCATCATGGTTGGAATGTACATCAGTTGGACATTAAAACAACATTTCTGAATGGTGACTTGCATGAAGAAGTGTATGTTTTTCAACCCTGTGGCTTTGTGCAAAAAGGGCATGAAAACCAGGTGTGCAGGTTAAAGAAGGCATTATATGGTTTAAAGCAAGCACCATGTGCGTGGTATGAGAAGATACATGCCTATCTCATTGCTCATGGTTTTGAGAACAATCCAACTGAAAGCACCTTATATGTTAAGCATGCTAATGATGTGCTTCTGATCATTGTTGTCTATGTTGATGATATGCTGCTTACTGGTCCTATTGAGAAGCATATTGCTGATTTTAAGGCTGATTTGCATGCCTCATTTGCGATGTTTGATTTGGAGCATTTGCATCAGTATTTGGGCATTTACTTTATGCAAGTTGATGGTGGAATGGTTTTGTGTCAAACAAAATATATTGACACATTATTGCAGTGTTTTGGCCTTGAAGACTGTAAGCCTATTGCCACTCCTATGGAGACAAATTTATGATTGAGTCTTCATGATGCTGGAGATGCATTTGATGTTATTCTCTATCAGCAGGCTCTTGGATGCTTGATTTACTTATGCATTACTTGGTCAGATATTCAATTTGTTGTCTCACAGATGAGCAGGTTTATGCATTTCCCAGGAGTCAAGCATTGGCAGGCGGTTAAGCACATCTTTCGCTACTTGCATGGTATTTGACTACTTGGGTTGTTTTATCCCAAGGGGGGATCACTACCACCAGACTTTCATGCTTTTTCTAACTCTGATTGGGCTGTTGCTATGACACTCGTGTGTCCACTAGTGGCTTTTGCTTCATGCTTGGTAGCTCATGTATATCTTGGTTGAGCAAGAAGCAGCCTACTGTGGCCACTTCCAGTTGTGATGCTGAGTATAGGGAAGCTTTCACAGCGACTGTTGAGTGTGCGTGGCTCAGACGCCTTATGGCTGATTTGGTGTTGGTCAGTCTTCTACCACCACCATCTTCACTGACAGTCAGAGCGCATTGGAAGTTGTGAGGAACCCTGTGTTCCATGCTTGCACTAAGCACATTGAGGTGCATTATCACTATGTGAAGGAGAGGTTCTCTGCTTGGGAGATCAGCTTGGCATATGTGCCCACGCAGGAGAACATTGCAGACCTTTTCATGAAGGCTCTGCCTAGGGAGAAGTTTGAAGCTTTTCACAAAGCTTTGGGCTTACTTCCTTTTGTGGAGTGATTTCCACATAGCTTGGCACTTCCTTATACATGAGTGCCAGCTCCTTGTTCACCGCATCACTCCCAAGGGAGATTTGTTGATATATTTAGGTAGTGATGTGTGTGAACACACTAGGACTGTCGGGGTACTTTTTTCCCTCTTTAGGAGGTTTTTTTCCTGGCTTGTATATATGCCTATTGCCCTGAAGGGCCACTTACCTTTGTACATTCTCCAATAATACATTCAATATTGTGTGTTGTGCTCCAAGCTTCTTCTCCTTCCTTGTGCTGTTTGTGTGCTTCCGCAAACATCTATCTCCAACACTCATATGATAGTGAAGATGATGAGATTGCAATATGCCAAGTGAATCTACATTCCTTGGTCCTATAATACCTGATGAAGAGGCAAGGGAATCAAAAAATCATTACAATAGAACTTCTAGGCAAGAGGAATGCTGAAAGTGAAGATAAAATTAGGAGATCATAGAGAATCATATTTATCTCAGGCCTCGATTGACTCCAAGTGAGAGATAAATGTGACATCTAAAAAAGTATATGATAAATTTAGATGGCCGATTGACAAAGAACATGGATTTAGGATGAGGATAGAATAAAATGGTTCCAAAGTTCTGCTAAGGGCATGTGCATTGGTGCTTATGAAAATTGGGAAAATTTTGGAGGAATTCCACTTTTTTTTCTAGGATAATTGTTGCAATGAATCTATTCTTGGACAACCATTTATAGTTGAAATATGAATGGAAATGAAAGAAATGGATGGTGGATCACTTATGCAAGAATCCATTAAAAATGTGGTTTGCATTCTACATTCAAATTATGTTATTTGTAAAATGAAAACATTACCAAAAAATTAAAAAAAAAGAAAGACATTATAAAAATCTAGGAGTAATGCTACTTGATGAACAAATCGAGTTTGTAATGGAATTGGAAAGCAATTCTGCTATTTTAGAAGAACTTGAAAAAGTTTTCCAAGTGAAAGAAAGATCCAAGATTGTTATGCTCGGTTTGATTGAAGCATATGCCATAATTGCTAATTTTCCACAAGAGCATGAAGTAAAAGTTGATGCAAAATACAAAACTATAAACAAAAAGATTAGATCAACCACTACTAAGAGATAGCTATGAAAATTTTAAAAGAGAGTTTGATGACCCAATGCTAAGAAAACAAGAGTTAATTGGGCATCATTTTATTGATGTGATTAAAAAGAAAATTAAATTTGATGAGAAAGCATTTCTTACAGAGAAAGAAAAGGAGAAATTTATCGAAGTAATCAGAAGGCATGAAAAAGCATTTGCTCTTTTTCCATAGTAAATAGGTTGCATAGATTCAAAACAAGTTCCACCCATGATTATTTTCACAGTTCCTCATATTCCATGGAATATATGGCCTATTCTAGTTCCTAAGGCTCATTTATCTAAGATGATGTGATTATTAAAGGAAAAGATTTGCATGCAAATATTGTAGCCATCCTCATCACCATATTTGAACAAATGGTTCACGATGCCAAAAAAGAATGGGAAGCTTTGTTTCATTCAGGATTTGCAACCTATAAACAAAGTCACAAATGGAAATGTAGGAACAAGACCTATAATAGATGAGTTTGCTGAAGCATTTGTTGGACATTCTATTTATCCCATGGGTAAACTATATTCAAGATATGGTCAATTTTAGTTAGCTATTGAGAGAAAATATATGAGTATGATGAAAACTCCACTAGGAATTGTACATACGTGTATCTTACCGGAAGGAGCGATGATTTCGATGGCTCATATGATGAATGCTATGAACTTTGTCTTACATGACTTATACCTATGATGACAATGATTATGCCTTTTATTGATGACATTCCAATAAAACCTTGTGAGGAAAGAGTGAAAGTAGAATCTTTAGATGATTTTCATTGTAGGAAATGTTTTAGTGACCATATCTCTGATTGTGAAAGAGTTTTTAAGAGACTTGAGGAGGTAGTTCTGACATTTTCTTTAGAGAAATATATTGTAGAACTTTTGAGGTGTGCCATAATGTTAGTGATGTGAGGAGATTTTTAGGAGTGTGTGTCTTCTATGTTATTTGAATCCCTTACTTCGTTCATGTTCCAAACCATTATGTGATCCGTTAAGGATGAAGAGAAAATTTCTCTAGAGAGAAAAGCAATCTAAAGCTATGCATAAATTGAAGCAACTATTAATTAAAGCTCCAATTCTAAAACATGGTGATTATTCACTATGGAAGCCTATTATTTTGATTGTTGATACCAGTCCTATTGGCATAGGCAAGGTCATAGGTCAAGATGATGATTAGGGGCTAAATATGCAGTTTGATTTGGTACTAAAACACTACAAACTCAGAGAAAGTACTCGTAGATTGAGAGAGAGTAATGGGGCTTAGTGATTGCTTTAAAGGCACATAAAGAGTATTTCCTAAGAGCCAATGTAATCATTGATACTGACTATTTTCCTATGATAGGAATGACTGCAAATTGCTCTTCTCTTGATATTGTAATGCTTTCATGGATTTCATATGTAAAATTTATTAATCTGGCTTTTGTCCATATAGCTGGAAAGCTAAATATTGTTGTGGGTATGCTCTCATGAGCAAAATTTGACGATGAAGAGACAAAAGGAGAAACAAATATGGTGAGATATGATCCACTAGTTTATGTTTATGAGCGATTCCATGAGAATGAGTATGAAGGAGAATGGAAAGAAATAGGAAGCTATTTGAGTTCATTGAAGCCTTCCTTAGGCTGGACCATAAATAATTTAAGATCCATTAAGAAAACATCTTACAACTTCTTTTTGAAGGATAGCTTTATTTGGAGACACACTAAAGGTAAGGTGAAGTATCCACAATACGTACTAGGTAAGAAGAGCTTTAAGGCAAGATTATGAGAAAAATGCAGGAGAACCTATGGGCAAGTCGCAAAGGGTTTGCTGCAATGTATAAGAAAATTAGGGAAGCCTATTAGTGGCCAGATATTATGTGAATGTGCGTGACTTTGTGAGCACTCGCACCACATGTCAAGTTCATTCTTCAATTAGGCATAGATACCCACTACATCTGACTTACTCTCATTGTATTTATTACCAGTGGGTAGTTGACATTGTAACTATGCCCAAGGGCCTTGATAAGATAAGATATATTGTGCTACTAGAGATGACTTGACTAACCACATGGAAGGTCAAGCTATCCATTGTAAGAATACTTATAATGTATGAAAAATTCTTTTGGAAGAAGTGATTTCATGTTTTGGTTATGTGAACAAATTAGTTGTGGTTTGGGATCAATTAAATGCAAGGGAGTCCAAATAATTCTTTGACTAACATGGGATTCATTTGTCTCTAACTACTGGCTACAATCCAAAAGACAATGGTAAGATTGAAAGAGGTCATCCTTCTATTATTAAAGAAATCTCAAAGGTCTACAATGGAGATAATTTGCATTGAACTAAATAATTTGCATTTGCATTATGGGCAGAAAGGATGACATACACTAGGTCTACAAGATTTATGCTTGCAAAACTGATGTAGTGTAAAAGCCAATTTTTGCTATCCAAACTCAATTTTACTTAGGCCACATAAGATAGAAATTAATGATTGGGTTTTAGTGTATGATAATAAGTTTGATAAGAAAGTTAACTAAATGATGGTTTGGACCATATGTAGTTGTGTCTGTATTTGTTAATGGAATGTATGGACTTAAAGAACTTGATGGAACTCCTTTGAAGTCTCTAATTGCAGGAAAGCGAGTTAAATTGTTTAAGAAGATAAATGAAGATGAATATGAAATGGAGCATGAATTGCTTGAAGATGAAGATGAAATCGCAGATGAAGAAGAAAGCTAAAAAATTAAATGAATGTGTTCTATATTATATATTCATTTTATGTCCTTATTATGTTCCTGTTGTTTTTTGCCTTACATGAATGTTCAAAGAAATTAAAAGAGAATTTTAACATACAATAAAGAATGTTTAGAAACACTAGTAGGAGTGTGTTCACTTGAAAGAATATGTTGAGATGCCTTATAGCTTTCATAGAGACCTAGGTAGAACATTTTGAATTGAAACTCTTAGTAACAAGGTCTTATTTTATATAGATATACTATGTGATGTTTTTGAAACACTTAGAAAATGAAATCAGAGTCCTTTCTAGTCATTTGTATATTGATTATGGGCATCGAGGATAGTTTTTTATCTCGCACTATTGAGTTGGGTGTTTTACTTAGAGTATTGTATTCCCTTTCCCGTTCATGATGCATACACCAATGGTCCTTCATCCCACGTGAATTAGGGGGTTTTTCCATTTCTCTTCTAAAGCAAGGGCCCATTATGTTCGACGACAAACCACAATATAGGGAAAGGTGCCCATCATGCAAACACTACTCACCAGACAAGGATGATGCACAAGGGCTTGATCCAACCCCACACGAGATGTCACTCCCCGACCTCCGCTCCTTCTTCCCAACATCCTAACCTGACATGAAGCAAGGTGGTTGCCCTAGTGATTAGAAATCCTTGACTCGCCACCCATGCTTTACAAGAGAAACAGAAACCTTGGCATCAGATCAGATATTCTAAGTACTCACATTTTAAGTTCTTTGAATATTTGCATTGTTTCACACACATAAAAAGAAGGATTGTTTTTTGTTTCCTGAGTCTGATCATTCACATTCGATCATATGCCTATGCACTTTTCTATTCTTTCTTAGATTAGAAATATACCACTTTCATAGCTTAGATAAAAAGATTTGAAATATTAGAAAAAATACCATAAAAAAAGAAAAACTAAAAAAATTCAAAAACACACTAAATTTTTGGAAATTAAAAAGAAACCGAGAAAAAGAAATTCGGTGAAATAAAATCCAGAGAGAATTCAAGTGATAAATCAAGTTAAGGGGACAAAGACCCTGGATGAAGGATGAGGACTATTGATAACGGCTCTAGGGCTTTGCTTCAAGCATGTGCCTTTGTACATGTGATGATTAGAGGGATTTCTGAGGAATTCCACTTCTTTGTCCAAGATCACTGTTTGTATGAAGCTATTCTTGGGTAGCCTTTCATAGCCTAAGCAGACGAAAACAAAGGTGATGAATGATAGGTATGCCTATGCAAGAATCCGATCAAGATCCAGTCTACACTCTTTATAAGTAATGACTGTATGAACAAGTCATTCAAGAAAAAGAAAGAATCTCAAAAAATATCCCATAACTCTCATGACCATGATGATTGTATGCCCGTAGGAGACTATGGAGCTTCTTCTAACCAAAATTTATACTAGGATCCACTGTTGAGCCAGACAGCGATGGGAGTTGGTTTGGTGTCTCGCATGATTATGTACATAGATTTGAGAGTTTCTCTTTATATTTATCTACTTTCAAGTTGCTTTGTTTACAAAAAGAAAATGTTTCAAATGAATTCAAAAAGATCATGAAAAATACTATAGAAATTTAGGAATCATGTTACTTGATGAGAAGATTGAGAATGTAATCCAGTTGGAAAGTAGTTTGAGTATTCTAGAAGAGCTTGAGAAAGCACTTCAAAGACATGAAAAATAAAAAAATATCATGCTCAACTCTATCCAAGAGTATGAAATGATCATCGAGTTTTTGAGAGAACATGAAGTGAATGTGAATACAAAGTATAAGGCTATTGAGAAGAAGGTGAAACCCATAGCCCAGCCATCGCTAGACAATAGTCATGAAAAGTATCTAAGAGTGTCTGATGATCCTATGCTGAGATGACAATAGCTTATAGGGCATCATTTTAATCAGGAGACTATTAAAGAGATAAAGTTTGGAGAAAGATCATTTCTAAGAGAAAAAGAGAAAGAAAATTTCATAGTAGTAATCAAGAAATATGAGAAAGTGTTTGTACTTTTCCCACATGAGATAGGTTGTTTGGATCCAAAACAAGTCCGACCCATGATTCTCTTTACAATGCCATATGTACGAGGGAATATTCCAGCTATACCAGTCCCAAAGTCTCATTTACCTGAGTTGACGATGAAAGAACTTGGAGAAGCTTGTAGAAGGTAGAAAGGTGCGTTTCGAAGCGACGAAGTTTGGTCAAGCCAACCGGCACAAGACCAGCCCTTGAGCTTATGGAGACTCAAATAGACCGTATAGGCATGCAATAAGTGCAAAGAAACACACTATGTACTTTGGAGCATCAAGGAGAATGAGCCGATACAAAATAGATAGGTTCGCAGGTCGACTAGCTCAAAAAACTTACTATCTATGGAAGAGACAATGAACTTCAAATGCCCATAGCGACCAGCGTGATTACAATTAGAAAAAATCCTTTTATGGAAGTGATACACATAGGGTTGAGTGTATGGAATTCACAAAAGTATAAGGAATAAGCAAAATATGCTATAGGAATGAATGCGACATTCACCGGTGGTACTTCCTATTTTTCAGGAATACGTAGAGATTGATCCTGAGACAGAAAAACTAAGATTTCTCCAAATCTGCTAAACCAAATGCTTTGAAAATTTCTAGGCATAAACTAGACACTAATACCTCTCCATGAGTCATCTTGCACTCAATTTGCAGCTCTAGAGAGAGAGCGGGAGCCTCTGCAAGATTACTGTTGGCGAAGAAGATGATGCAGAAAATTGAAGGAGCAAGACAATGATGGTCACAAGTGTATGTATATTGCTTCCATGTAATGTACAAGTGATTTCAAGTCTTTATATAGACTCTAGGAGTGTTCCACGACTTTTACAAGTTGAATTTGAATTCAAATGAAGGTGGGAATGGTTGTTGGAGGGAATCAATTCACTTTCCTACAATCTAGGAAAAGTGAAGATCTAGTTTGATCTACTTTTAGGTGATTTGATTTGCTTGATTGAATGCAACTTCAACCACCACAAATTCGTGGGATTTGGGCTCTATCTTTCTACCTTTACATGTGTAAAGCTCAAAGCTTTTACAATGGTAAATGAGCCATAAAAAATTTCTCAAAAATATACAATAAATGAGCATATGAAAAAAAACTCTCCAACGGATATTCTTTCGATATGATAGCCTTTGATGTAGATCATCCACCTCAAGCATAGTGTAAGCTTGATGTTCCAACAGCTCCCCCTCAAGCTAAAGTATGCTTGAGTCTTCATTCTCTGATAGGTTGAATACCTGCCATAGCTTTGAATCTACAAAGCTTTATTCCATGAAGTGCCTTCGTCATCATATCTGCTACTTGCTTTTCAGTAGGAACAAAAGAAATGTCGATCTCCTTTGCCATGAGCTTCTCCCTGATGAAGTGGTAATGCACTTCTATGTGCTTTGTTCTCGTGTGGAAAATAGGATTTGCCGCTAGGTGCATGGAACTTACATTATCTCCAAATATGTGAGGTTTGGAACTCACAAGTCCCAAATCTGTATACAATGCTTTTAACCATATTGCCTCTTGAGTTGCTATGGTCAAGCCTCTGTACTCTGCTTCAGTTGAAGATAAAGCAACTGTTGGTTGCTTCTTGGAACTCCATGACACTAGCTTCGAACCTGCAAATGCTAAGTAACCAGATGTACTTTTTCTATCATCCTTAGCTCTTGCCCAATCTGCATCTGAGTAGCTTTTGATATCCAAATCCGAAGAGTAATGATAGAATATACCTTCGTTGATTGTACCTTTGAGATACTTGAGTACTCTCTTAGCTGCATCCATGTGTGGTCTTCTCGGTGAGTGCATGAACTGACTAAGCACTCCCACACTATATGAGATGTCTGCCCTTGTATGAGTAGCATATATCAAGCTACCTACCAAGCTTTGATATTCTTTAATGTCTTCAATTTTCTCACCTTCATAAACACTTAGTTTATGATTCATCTCCAAAGGTGTACCTGCAGGTTTAGTGTTCTCCATTTTGAACTTGAGAAGAAGATCCTGAATGTATCTTCTTTGAGTCAAATACATTCCTTCATCTGTATATATCACCTGCATACCTAGGAAATATGTGAGCTCACCTAGGTCACTGATTTTGAACTCCTCTTGCATGTGTCTCTTGATTCTTTGAATGCCATTTAGATCATCACCTGTCACAATAATATCATCTACATATACACATAGATAGATAACCTCATTGTGATCTCTTTTGATGAATAGAGAAGGATTTGAGCTGCTAGCTTTGAACCCTTGATCTTGAAGATATGTAACCAACCTGTAATTCCAAGCTCTTGGAGCTTGTTTCAATCCATACAATGCTTTCTTAAGTCTGCAAACATAAGATGGATGATTAGGGTTTTCAAAACCTGGTGGTTGTGACATGTATACCTCTTCACTTATCCAACCATTTAAGAATGCATTTTTCACATCAAGTTGGAGGAGTCTCCAATTCTTTGCAGCAGCTACACTTATCAATGTCCTGATTGTAGTCATCTTTGCAACTGGTGAGAATGTTTCCTCATAGTCTATACCATGAGTTTGTGAGCATCCTTTGGCAAATAATCTTGCCTTGTACCTGCAAATTGATCCATCTGAATTTCTTTTAACTTTATATACCCATCTGCAACCAATTACCTTTTGATTCGGTGACATCGGAACTAAATCCCAAGTGTCCATCTCCTTCAATGCATCTATCTCTTCGTTCATGGCCTTTTCCCAATTAGAGTTTCCCTTTGCCTCTTTGTAGGTTGAGGGTTCCTCTGAAATAGAGTCTTTTGCCAAGTAGATTGAATGCTTTGTAACAAATGTGGAATCATATCCATACCTTTCTAGTTGTTTCTTCTCTCTTGCTGATCTTCTAGGTGCTTGTTTGGAGCATTCTCCAACCTCTTGCATATTTGCTTTGCCTCTTGACTTCCATAGCTTGTAATCCTTTTCTCTTTCATCTTGGTCATCGTCTCTATCACTTCTTGGATCATGGACTTGGTAATATGCTTGCTTTCTAATTGATGAGAGTCAGAATCAAGATCATATGGTAGTGTTACCTTTTGTTTGTTTTCATCATACCAAGACCTGTGTTCTTCAAACACAACATCTCTACTTGTAGTGAATTGTTTTGGTTGAAGGATTGAAGAACCTGTAACCCATCTGAGTTGAATCATATCCAATAAACACTGCCTTTGTTGCCCTTTCATCTAGCTTACCTCTTATTTGTGATGGTACATGAACATAAGCTAAACAACCAAAAACCTTGCAATGTCCAAGACTAGGTTTTCTTCCATGCCATGCTTCATAAGGAGTCATACCTTGAAGTGATTTGGATGGTAGTCTATTGACAAGGTACACAGCAGTTGAAATAGCTTCTACCCATAGATAATGTGGCAACTTCTTCTCTTCAAGCATTGTTCGGGCTGATCCAACCAATGTCTTGTTTCTCCTCTCTGCAATTCCATTTAGTTGAGGAGAGTACCTAGTAGTCACTTCCCTTTTGATACCTTTGTCCTGCAAGAACTCATCAAACTCTTTGGAGAAGTATCCCCCCCCCCCCCCCCCATCAGATCTGAGCTTCTTTAGTGATCTACCTATCTGATTCTCCACATGTGCAAGATACTTCTTGAAGCAATCAAACACTTCATTCTTACTCTTGATAAAGTATAGAACAATCCATCTACTATGGTCGTCAATAAATGAGACATAATACCTTGATCTTGCCAATGAAGGTTCTTGACTTGGTCCCCATACATCTGTATGTACTAAGTCCAATAAGTTGTTGTGGATGTAGCCTTTGTGGTTGAATGGTTGTCTTTGTGCCTTCCCAATCTGACATGCATCACACCTATTGATCATGTGTTGCTTTGATATGTTCGGCAGTCCTAGAACACTTTGATCCCTGCATATATCCTTCAAGGTTCTTTCATTCACATGAGCAAGTCTCTTATGCCACACTTCAAGCTCACTTAGGGTTTGAGACCCAAAGTTGAATAGAGCTATGTTCCTGGTTTCTCCTACTTCAAAAGTAAAGAGCCTACCATGCTTCTCACCTCGGGCTATCTTCTTGAAGCCTTGACATGGATCTTCCACAAAAGCTCCATGTTGGGTGAACCTAACTTGCAAGCCTTTTTCAACAATTTGGCCTACACTTATTAGGTTTTTAGTGATAGTGGGTACATAGAGAACCTTACTTAGAATGTTTGTCCTGCCATTAGAAGCTTTGACATTACCAATCTTCTCCACATTGTGCTTCATGTCATCCCCTATTTGCACCCCATGTCTATGCTTTGGACTTTCCAAATCAGATAGAAGAGCAATGTTGCCTGCAACATGATTCGAACATCCTAAATCTATGTAGAACAAATGATCATCTTCTTTACCTTCTTTGTGGCTTAGATTCATGAGAAGTAATGAGTCTTCATGTGGTTGATCTTCTGAATAATTGTTGTAGTCCCTTCAATTATAGCTTCTATTGTTATTGTTGAAGTTGTGTCCACCTATGCCTCTATTGCTGCCATATCCACCTCTTCCACTTCCTTTCTGGGTCTTCCCATTGAACCAACAATTCTGAGTGGTGTGGTTGGTCTTATCGCATATGGCACAAGGTTGAACATTCTAACCTTTGGCTTTGTCTTGCTTTGGTCCTTTCTTCTTCCCTTTCCACTTGCTCTTGCTTGCAAAGTTGGCTTGAGAAGTCTCTTCTTCATCTTCTTCCTTCTTCTTGCCTTTCTGCTTCTTATCCTTCTTATCTGCATATAGAGCACTAGTTGAATTACCATGATAAGAGTTACCTTCCTTTATGCTATTGTTGGCTTCTTGATTGAAGAGTTGTCCAAGAAAGATGTTGAAGTCTGGAGTTTGCACATCCATGATGAGATCATAAGCTGTCGTGAAGGATTGCCATTGCTTATCACTTCGAATGCCGTTGAGAATTTGCCTCATGATGACCTCTTCTTCAATCAGCTCTCCAATGGATGCTAACTGATCCGCAACCTCCTTGACCTTCGTAACAAACTCTGTGATGGTTTATTTAGTTGTCTTCTTCATTTGGTTGAACTCGTTCCAAAGATGATTCTTTCTTGCTTTGGTACTAGCAGAAAAGAAAGTCTCGAGGGCATCCCAAGTCCCTTGAGATGTCTTGCATCCTCTAATATGTGGTAATAGAAAGTCAAAGATAGAGTTTAGTATGTACGACCTTGCTTGAGCATCCCTTGTGCACCAAAGTGTGAGCTTATCTGTCTCCTCTTGTGTAGGTCCTCCTTTGGATCTTGGAATAGGCATAACTTCATCACCTGCTACAATTCCATAAAGATTTCTACCTTGCAAATAGGCCTCCATTATGATTTTCCAAGCCGCGTAGTTGTTTCGATCAAGCTTCTCAATCATTGAGGGAAAGCCGTCACCCATCTTGATCTAGCTCTGATACCACTGAAAGAACTTGGAGAAGCTTGTAGAAGGTAGAAAAGTGCATTTCGAAGCGACGAAGTTTGGTCAAGCCAACCGGCACAAGACCAGCCCTTGAGCTTATGGAGACTCAAATAGACCTTATAGGCATGCAATAAGTGCAAAAAAAACACACTATGTACTTTGGAGCATCAAAGAGAATGATTCGATACAAAACAGATAGGTTCGCGGGTCGACTAGCTCAAAAAACTTACTATCTATGGAAGAGACAATGAACTTCAAATGCCCATAGCGACCAGTGTGATTACAATTAGAAAAAATACTTTTATGAGAGTCATACACATAGCGTTGAGTGTATGGAATGCACAAAATTATAAGGAATAAGCAAAATATGCTATAGGAATGAATGCGACATTCACCGGTGGTACTTCCTATTTTTCAGGAATACGTAGAGATTGACCCCGAGACAGAAAAACTAAGATTTCTCCAAAATTTGCTGAACCAAATGCTTTGAAAATTTACAGGCACAAACTAGACACTAATACCTTTCCAATGAGTCATCTTGCACTCAATTTGAAGCTCTAAAGAGAGAGCCGAAGCCTCTACAAGATTACTGTTGGCGAAGAAGATGATGCAGAAAATTGAAGGAGCAAGACAATGATGGTCACAAGTGTATGTATATTGCTTCCATGTAATGTACAAGTGATTTCAAGTCTTTATATAGACTCTAGGAGTGTTCCACGAATTTTACAAGTTGAATTTGAATTCAAATGAATGTGGGAATGGTTGTTGGAGGAATCAATTCACTTTCCTACAATCTAGGAAAAGTGAAGATCTAGTTTGATCTACTTTTAGGTGATTTGATTTTCTTGATTGAATGCAACTTCAACCACCACAACTTCATGGGATTTGGGCTCTATCTTTCTACCTTTACATGTGTAAAGCTCAAAGCTTTTACAATGGTAAATGAGCCATCAAAAATTTCTCAAAAATATATAATAAATGAGCATCTGAAAAAGAACTCTCCAACGGATATTCTTTGGATGTGATAGCCTTTGATGTAGATCAAATCCACCTCAAGCATAGTGTAAGCTTGATGTTCCAACAGGCGAGGCTATTAAAGGAAACCATATCCATGTGAATATTGGAGCTATCTTCAGCTCCATATTGGAATAGGTGGTTCATGGTGCCAAAGAAGAATGGGAAACTTTGTTTCATTCAAGATCTGCAACATGTGAATAAATTCACATTCAAAAATGTAGGGACAAGACCTATAGTAGATGAGTTTGCAGAAGCATTTGCTAGGCAATCCATCTACTCCATGGGTGATTAGTATTCAGGGTATGAACAATTTTTGTTGGCTATTGAGAGCAGAGACATCACGATGATGAAGACTCCACTAGGCCTTATACGCATGTGTACTTTGTTGAAGGAAGCGATGAATTCTATAGCTCACATGATGAATGCCATGAACCTGCTACTACGGGATTTTATACCTTCAGTGACTATGCCTTTCGTTGACAATATTCCGATAAAGGGATGTGAGGAAAGAGTGAAAGATGAGATTTTAGATGCTTTTGAATGTAGGAAGTTTGTTATCAACCATACCTCTAATTGTGAGAAAGTCTTTCAGAAATTTGAAGAGGTATGCCTAACATTTTCTCTAGAGAAATCTATTTTTTGTAGTTGACGAGGTTCTCATTGTAGGACATCTCTATGGACACTATGGCCGCAAACCATACCCATAGAAAGTTGAGGCCATTAGCAAGATTTCTGAGGTGTTTTGTAATGTTAGTGAGGTGAGGAGGTTCTTGGGAGTCTATATTTTCTATGTGATCTAGATCCCTCACTTCGCTCACATTGCGAACCTTTTATATGATCTATTTAGAAAGAGAAAGAAGTTTTTTTGGACAAAGAAACAATCAAGAGCAATGTGTAAACTAAATCATCTACTAATTGAAGCTTCGATTCTAAAGCATGTTGATTATTAAGGTTAGAGGCCTATCATTTGGAGTGTTGACATCAATCCTATTGGTATAGGCTAAGTCATAGGACAAGATAATGATGAAGGGCAAAGATATGCACTTCATTTTGGTGCAAATATTTTGCATGACACTCAAAGAAAATATCCGCAAATAAAGAGAGAGTTATGGGAACTAGTGACTACTTTAAAGACCAATAAAGAGTATTTCACTGGATGAATGTAGTAGTTGAGACTGACTGTCTTCCATTGATTGGTATGATAGCAAATTGTTATTCTCCAGATATTGCGATGCTTAGGTGGATCTTGTATGTGAGGTTTATAAATCAGGATTTTGTTCATATAGTTGGGAAGCTGAACACAATGGCTGATATGCTTTCAAGAGTGAAATTTGATGATGAATATGATGATGATGATGAGGTAGAAAGAGAAACAAACATGATGAGATATGATCCACTGTTGATATATTTAGGTAGTGAAGTGTGTGAACACACTAGGACCGCCGGGGCACTCTTTTCCCTCTTTAAGAGGTTTTTTTTCCCCCGGCTTGTATATATGCCTACTGCCCTAATGGGCTACTTATCTTTGTACATTTTCTAGTAATACATTCAGTATTGTGTGTTTGTGCTCCAAGCTTCTTCTTCTTCCTTGTGCTGTTCGCGTGCTTCCGTAGACATGTATTGTTGGTGCAGACCAATCACCAATTGAATGTTTGGAAGATTAAAGAATGAAGGAAGATTCAATTCTTGAAGCTTGGAAGAAGAATACATTCAGAGGATATGAGGAATGTACACATATGTACATTAGTATAGTTATAGTTCACTTAGATCTTTGATTAGTCATAGACTTGTACAAATTTCTCTATAAATATCTTGAAAATGTCGAGGCGTGATATGAGAGCATATGAAAGAATAGATGAGTGAGTACAGAAGTCAAGAAAGGAGAAGTTAGATGTCATGAGACAGGTGAAATGTTAGTTGAGTTTTCCTCTCATCACTCAACTGTAATTTTCTGAGTAATCGAAGAAATATTGCGCCCGATGTTTCTGTGTCTGCTTCGTCTGTGTTAGATCATTTGTGAAATCCTTTTGAGGATATCTAAGTTCATAGTTAATGAGTCTATGACTTGAGTTTCAGAGTCTAATTGTAAACAGGCTAGGAGAATTGTTAATAGGAACATTCATATGTGATGAGTGTTCACAGTTCTCTGAAACAGGCGCAAATTTCGATCTTGATTTTTTGGTCAGTTCTCACTCCACAGTTTAAAGTTTTATGCAAGCAAGCACTTAATCTTTAAGTTAGAAGGTAAGCTACCAGTATCTACAAGCATTTGTTTAAACGGGTTCGAGATTGATAGAACTATGTGTTAGAAGTTAGGGGTGTCAAAATCGACTTCTCAGAAGTGCAGATTTAGACATAGGTAACTTGTGAAGTTGATTTCTCAAGTTATACTAAACCTTTTGAAGAAATTTAACTTGGAGGAGGTGCGCAACTTCTAGGTGACACTCCATACAAAATTTCATAGAAAACTTTACATGTTTGATAGGTCAATGAGAAGAAATTGTGCAGAAGACTTTCTGTGTTTTATCTTCTTCACAGAATTTTTCAACTTTTGATAATTTGGAGATTGAACCTCTAATTTGGTGAAGATTTTGACTTACTCTTGGTATAGAGGTGCTCTAATCATAAGAGTAGGTTATTCTTTTGGAGATTAACACTCTCCATCAGTGGTATCAGAGCAGGAAACATCAAAATCAAGGAAAGGAGGATCCCGACTGCTGCAGATTCAAGAAATTCAACAATTGAAAAACTAAAAGGTGAAAGCTTGAAGGCAAAGCTTGAGGAGGAGACCATACAACATCAAGAAAGACAAAAGGAGTCTAATTCGAAGCAAAGGTACATATATCATTTATAAAGCTTGAAGATTTCAATACACAGGTAGAAGAAAGATGGGAGATTCTCTACAGATAGAGAAATTGGATAGGGAAAACTATCCTGCATGGTCAATGAGGATGGAAGCTCATCTTATGAGCAAAGATTTAATAGCCTACATCACAGGAGAAGAAGAGAAGCCACAGTTCAGAGATCCTAGTGTTCCAACTAGGGAAGAGTTAGCAGATTTGAAAAATTGGATGAAGAAAGATGATCAAGCCAGGAGCATTATATATATGGCAGTCAATGATTACTTGTTACCTCATATTCGAGGTCTTGAAAGTGCAACTGATATTTGGAATGCTTTGGAGGAGCATTTCCAGAATACTACTAAGTCAAGGAAGGCATCCTTATGGGCATAGTTTACCACCTTTAAGAAGAAGGCTTCTCAATCCATTTCAGACTATGTGACAAGAATGAAAGATATTGCAGATGCTTTAGGAGCTGTTGATGAAGACATTGAGGAGGATAAATTGGTAAGGCAAATCCTTACAGGTTTAAGAGGTGATGACAAATGGAAGCCATTCATTTTATCTACAGAGTTATCACTTGATCATTTCACTCCTGATTTAAATCAGTTGTTAGGTCATATGCTAACATTTGAGCAGGATGTTAAAGGAGATGGTGATAAGAGTGCAGGTCATGCAATGTACTCAAAGGACAAGAAGAAGAATAGCAAAGGAAAGCAACAAGCAAATGAAGATGAAGGAACAACTAGTCAAGCCAACTTCCTAAGAGGTAGAGGAGGTGGCAAAGGTAGAGGAAGAGGCAGGAACAACAAAGATGGATCCAAAGCTTGCTGGATTTGTGGTAAGAAAAATCACTTAGCTAATGATTGTTGGCATAATAATCAGAGTAATGGTGGATACAATCAAAACTATAATTCAAGAGGAAGAGGAGGCAGAAATCAAAGAGGTAATTTCAGAGGCAGAGGTAGTAGGGGTTACTTTGGAAGAAATGCAGGTAGAGGATTCCAAAGTCAACAATATAACAACACCTACTACAATTATGCTTCAGATCAAAAGGAGGATTCAACATTGATAATGAATGCAACTTGTGAAAGGCAGAGTGAAGATCAAAGAGTCTTCTACATTGACTCAGGGTGTAGCAATCACCTAAGTGGTAATATAGCTTTGATGACTGATTTGGAGAATAAGGTTTTTAATCATGTTGTTCAAACAGGTGACAACACAAAGCACAATGTGAAGTCAATTGGATCAGCGAAGGGTAAGGATGGTAGTACCTTATTGAGTAAGGTTCTGTATGTTCCTACAATTCCTAAGAATTTGATAAGTGTAGGACAAATTGTTGAAAAGGGATATGAAGTAAGGTTCACTAATGAAGGAGTGTTTGTGGAAGACCCTAGCAATGGGTATAAACAAATTGTTTCATGGAAGAAAGAAGGAAGATTGTTCACATTGAAGATTCAAGGTAATATTGGTCATGCTATGTTCACATATGGAGGACATAAGATCTCTGAGTTAGATCTTTGGCACAAGAGGCTTGGACATTTCAATGAAAGAGGTATTAAAGACATGATTAACAATGGTTCAGTGCTTGGATTGCCTAATGTTGCAGGTCAACATATGACATACAAATGTGAGGCATGTCAATTAGGTAAAGCTCATAAGCATTCTTATTCCAAGCATGGTTTTATGTACTCAGAGAAGCTTGAATTGGTACACACAGATGTGTGGGGACCATCAAAGGATTTCAGTATAAATGGGTCAAGGTATTATGTGATTTATGTTGATGATGCTACTAGATGGATCACTATTTATGTGATGAAAGATAAATCAGAAGTGTTTAATACATTTAAACACTATCATGCATATGCAGAAAGAATTACAGGTCATAAGATGAAGAGATTAAGGTCAGATGGAGGGGGAGAGTATTTCTCTAATGAATTTAGTGATTACTTGTGGAATGCAGGTATAAAAAGGGAAGTTACTTGCAGGTACTCTCCTCAACAAAATGGTGTAGCAGAAAGGAGAAATAGAACACTTGTTGAGTTTGCAAGATCCATGATGAAGGAGAAAAATTGCCCTAATTATTTGTGGGCTGAGGCTGTAAATACAGCTACTTATTTGGTCAATAGGTTACCATGTAAAGCCTTGCAGGGTATGACACCATATGAGGCTTGGTGGGGTAAGAGACCTACCTTGGATCATTGCAGAGTTTTTGGATGTGTGGCATATGCATATGTGCCATCACAATTAAGGCACAAATTGGAACCTAAAGCTGAAAAATATGTGTTTATTGGTTATGATGATAAACAGATGGGATACAGATTGTGGAGTCCATCTACAAAAAATTCATGCATTTGATGAGCAAAGCACTTGGTATGCAGGTACAATCAATATCAATACAGGTGATGAAGAAGAAGTGAGTCAAAAGAAAGGTAAGTCAAAGATTCAAATAATTGATGAAGAAGAGAATAATGAAGTGCAGGTTGAAGTGGAAGAAACACCTAGGTTTGATCCTGAATATGAAGAACCAGAAACCTCAAGAAGTGGAGAACTTAGGAGGTCTACAAGGAACAAATGGCAACCTACAAGGTATAGCTATGATACTTCATTTTTGGCCACAAAAGATTATGCTTATATGATGAAAACAGATGAAGACCCTTCTACATATGAAGAGGCAAAAGGTAAAGAAAAATGGGAGAAAGCTATGCAGGAAGAATATGATGCACTATTGGAAAATCAAACTTGGGATTTGGTTCCTAAACCAAATAGTCAAAAAATTATTGGATGCAAGTGGGTTTACAAGACCAAGAGGTTTGCAGATGGAAGTGTGTCTAGGTACAAAGCTAGACTTGTTGTCAAAGGGTTTGCTCAGACATATGGTGTTGACTATGATGAGACTTATAGTCCTGTGGCAAAGATGACAATCATCAGGACACTTATAGCTATTGCTGCATGTAAAGGTTGGAAGTTATGTCAACTTGATGTGAAAAATGCTTTTTTGAATGGTTATATTTCAGATGATGTGTTCATGGAGCAACCTCAAGGGTTTAGAGATAAAAGGTATCCAGATCATGTGTGCAAGCTCAAGAGAGCTTTGTATGGCTTGAAGCAGGCCCCAAGGGCATGGAATTATAGACTTGTAAAGTTCTTGAAAGAACTTGGATTCCAGGTGTCTAAAGCAGATAGTAGCTTGCTTGTCAAAGCAAGTGATAATGGTTTCATATACATGTGTATATATGTTGATGATATAATCCTTACAGGTACAGATGAAGAAGGAATACAAAGACTCAAGAAGCAAATGGAAAAGGAGTTCAAAATAAGTGACTTGGGAGACTTGTCATACTTCTTGGGCATGGAGATTACATATACTCAACATGGAGTATTTGTGACTCAAGAAAGGTATTTGAAGAACTTGTTAATCAAGTTTAAAATGGATGATTGCAGGGTAGCACCTACACCAATGGAGGTGAATCACAAATTGAGTAAATTTGGAGGTGAAGAATTCAAGGACATGAGACAATATCAGAGTTTGGTTGGTAGTCTTATCTATGCTACTTTAACTAGACCTGATTTATCATATGCAGTAGGGGTTTTGTCTCAATTCATGCATTGCCCAAGGAAAGAACATTGGATTGCAGGACAAAGAGTGTTGAGGTACATTAAGGGTACACTCAAAGAAGGTTTGTATTATGGGTTCACATCAGATACAAACATCAAGATCTATAGTGATGCAGATTGGGCAGGTAATCCAGATGATAGAAGGTCAACTTATGGATACATGTGTTATGTGGGAGATAAACTTATCTCATGGTGTTCCAAGAAGCAACATACAGTTGCTTTGTCTTCTACAGAAGCTGAATATAAAGGCATGGTTGAAGCTGCAAAGGAAGTGATTTGGCTCAAGACCTTGATGAAGAGTTTTGATATTGTGCATGGGATACCAATTATATATGGAGATAACATGAGTTCATTGTATTTAGCTGCTAATCCTGTTTTTCATGCCAGGACCAAACACATTGAGATTCAGTATCACTTTCTAAGAGAGAAAGTGATGGATAAGGAGGTTGAAGTCATACATACTTCAACTAAAGATCAGATAGCTGATATGCTTACAAAGAGTTTGGATGGACCAAAGTTACAGAAGTTTAAAGACATGGCAGGCATAAAGAAGATAAGAGAAACCTCAATTGATGATTGAGGGGGAGCTGTTGGTGCAGACCAATCACCAATTGAATGTTTGGAAGATTAAAGAATGAAGGAAGATTCAATTCTTGAAGCTTGGAAGAAGAATACATTTAGAGGATATGAGGAATGTACACATATGTATATTAGTATAGTTATAGTTCACTTAGATCTTTGATTAGTCATAGACTTGTACAAATTTCTCTATAAATATCTTGAAAATGTCGAGGCGTGATATGAGAGCATATGAAAGAATAGATGAGTGAGTATAGAAGTCAAGAAAGGAGAAGTTAGATGTCATGAGACAGGTGAAATGTTAGTTGAGTTTTCCTCTCATCACTCAACTGTAATTTTCTGAGTAATCGAAGAAATATTGCGCCCGATGTTTCTGTGTCTGCTTCGTCTGTGTTAGATCATTTGTGAAATCCTTTTGAGGATATCTAAGTTCATAGTTAATGAGTCTATGACTTGAGTTTCAGAGTCTAATTGTAAACAGGCTAGGAGAATTGTTAATAGGAACATTCATATGTGATGAGTGTTCACAGTTCTCTGAAACAGGCGCAAATTTCGATCTTGATTTTTTGGTCAATTCTCACTCCACAGTTTAAAGTTTTGTGCGAGCAAGCACTTAATCTTTAAGTTAGAAGGTAAGCTACCTGTATCTACAAGCATTTGTTTAAACGGGTTTGAGATTGATAGAACTATGTGTTAGAAGTTAGGGGTGTCGAAATCGACTTCTCAGAAGTGTAGATTTAGACATAGGTAACTTTTGAAGTTGATTTCTCAAGTTATACTAAACCTTTTTAAGAAATTTAACTTGGAGGAGGTGCGCAACTTCTAGGCGACACTCCATACAAAATTTCATAGAAAACTTTACATGTTTGATAGGTCAATGAGAAGAAATTATGCAGCAGACTTTCTGTGTTTTATCTTCTTCACAGAATTTTTTAACTTTTGATAATTTGGAGATTGAACCTCTAATTTGGTGAAGATTTTGACTTACTCTTGGTATAGAGGTGCTCTAATCATCAGAGTAGGTTATTCTTTTGGAGATTAACACTCTCCATCATGTATCTCCAACAATTGGTATCAGAGCTAGTCGTCGCTTCATCTAGGGCACCGTCGACACTCCTCTATTTTGCAGTCTCAAAATCGACTCATCAAAGCTAGGGCACCGTCGACACTCCTCTGTTTTGCAGTCTCAGAATCGCACGAATTTTGGTGAGCATACTCAGCATGTTTTCGAGATCAAAATCGCTTTGCTCTGTGGTGCCGAAATCGCGATCTGAGCTCGTTTCGGCCTCCAAACGCACTATCATAGCGCTTGTGCAGGCTATTTCATCTTTTTGTGCCAAAGGTATATACCAGTTTCTGTTCGCCAGTTTCAGCAGCTCAAAGTCTGCTACAGTTCTAGCGGAACTTGTCTGGGCAGTTCTGTTCAACTTTTTGAGATACAATCAATTTTCTGCATCAAGGTATTTTAGTCACCAGCCATGGCTGAAAGCAATGATGTATTCCTTATGTTGGCTGTTGAGGATAAGTTGGATGGTACCAACTACCCATTATGGGCTTATATGATGCGACATGTATTGGTTGCAAAAGGATTGTGGAACATTGTGCAGGGTGTTGAAAGACGTCCTGTTACACCTCCGACTACAGGTACTACAAATATAGGTGCTGGAGCTGATGAAGATGGTGTCGAAGATGATATTCCGCAGATTCCTGTTCGTGCTGCTGTTTCTGCTGCACTTACTGCAGAGTAGATTCGCTAGGATGGCAGAGATGCCCAGGCACATGCATTGATAGCTTTGTCTATCAAACGTGCCATTATTCCTCACATTCGCTCTTGCAGAACAGTTAAGGATGCTTGGGATACACTTACCACATTGTACCAAGCTAGGAATGAGGCTCATATTGGTTACCTCCGAAAAAAGTTGGAGAGTGAGCACATGAATGAAGGTGATTCTATGGATAGTTTCCTAACGAAGATCAAAGACTTGAAGGAACAATTGATTTCTGCTAATGAGGTCATACCTGATAGCTCACGTGTGCAGACCGTTCTGAATGGTCTTCTTGATTCATATCAGAGTTTTGCTTCTACTATTTGTTTGATGATGAAAGGCAATCCGAACGCCTTATCATTTGAGGAGTTAGTCTTTGTTCTGTTGCAGGAAGATCAATCCAGGCAGAACAAGTCCATTATGCGTGTTGCAGATCAAGCTTTCCTGGCTAGTCAGAAGGGCAAAGGAAAATGGAGCTCTTCAACTAGTAAGCAGAAATCTGCTAATTCTGCATATTCGAAGAAGGAAGATAAAGATCAGAAGAAATCAGAAAAGCAGAAGTTGTTTTGTAAGTACTGTAAAGGGAATGATCATATCATAAAGAACTATCCAAAACTGGCTGCTAAAGAGGCAAAGAAGAAAGAGGCTGGAATGGTTGTTGCAGAGGCCTCTACACCAAAAACAGAGTCTGCAAATCTTGTGCAGGAAGAAGAATGGGCGTTTACTATTGTCTGCAGTTTTGACCCATCCTCTCATGAGTAGTGCATGTCTGCAGTAGACTCAGATGTTTGGTATTTTGATAGTGGGGCGACCAAACATATTACCTCGCAGCGCAGTTTCTTATCTTCACTCGAGCCTGCCCCTACAGGGAATACTGTTACATGTGCCAACAACTCCTCTTATCCTGTTATGGGAGTTGGTAAGATCATTTTGACTACTGCTGATGGTAGTTCTTTCACTTTGTCAAATGCTTTATTTGTGCCAAGGATCAAAAAGAACATGTTATCAGTTTCTGCATTAGCCAAGATTGGCTTGGTTGTGAAATTTGTTGATGATAGGTGTACAATTCATGATCTGTCAAATGGCGATGTTATTATTGCTTCTGGCATTTTATGTCGTGGGCTGTATAAGCTCATAGACTATGAAAGATCTGAAAATGATTTGGCATGTGTAGTAAATGATTCTCAAGCTATGTCAGATGCAAAGCTTTGGCATGCACGCTTTGGTCATCTGAATTTTGCTAGTTTGCTACGCCTGCAGAAATCTGAAATGGTGTCCTCGTTGCCCAAACTTGAGGCACCTGGAAAACATGTTTGTGAAGGCTGTATTTTGGGCAAAATGCAGCGTTCATCCTTTCCAAAAGATGGTTCAGTTTGGGCTACTCAGAAATTGCAGCTTGTACATAGTGATGTCTGTGGTCCTATGCAGACACCTTCTTTTGGGAACTATCTTTACTTCGTGACTTTCATCAATGATTTTTCCAGGCATGCATGGGTTTATCCATTGAAGGCAAAGTCCGAAGTGTTCATGTGCTTCAAACAGTTTTTGGTTTTGGCTGAAAATCTGTCAGCATGTAAAATGGGCACCCTCCATTCTGATCGAGGGGGGGAATATATGTCTTCTGATTTTAAGCAAGGTGTATGGTCAAGAGTCAGACTTTACCTCATAGTTTCTGGCTTGAGGCTATCATGTGTGCAGCATATGTACTGAATAGGTGTCCCACTAAAGCACTGCAGTCTATCAGTCCATATGAGGCTTGGCATGACCACAAGCCATCTGTTGCTCATCTGCGTGTTTTTGGTTGTTTGGCATTTGCACTAGTGCCTGAACAACATCGCAGAAAATTGGATGATAAGGCAGTAAAATGTATTTTTGTTGGGTACAGTTCTAAAAGTAAAGGCTATTGTCTATATCATCCATAGACTAAACACCTTCTGGTTAGCCGTGATGTTGTCTTTGTGGAAGATGCTATTCACCCATTGCTTTCATGTACTAAGGAGACATCTGTTAGCTCCAAAGACATGTATGATACTTTGATGCCTCTTTTTACAGGTGGACAGTCTAGTGCTGGTCCTAATGAGGCAACTTCTCAGCCTTTGCAGGTTTCATGTGATGATGCAGATCATTCCATTTCTGATGCAGATTTACATGATGCACTGGTTGATGAGAGAGCTGACATTGATTAGGCAAAAACTATGCCAAAATGGCTCGTGTAGACTTTGCATGACAGTAAATTAGATGCACCTCTGTCATATCGTACTCCTTCAGGATCTCATAGTGCCTCTTTTGCATCAGATTGCTATGCTATGGCTGCATCTAGTCTCTGTAATGAGAATGAGCCTTCAAGCTAAAGCGTAAACATGATGGTACAGTTGATAGGTATAAGGCTAGGCTTGTTGCAAAGGGTTATGCGCAGGAAAGGCATTGATTTTGATAAGACCTTTGCACCCACATGCCGTATGACTAGTGTTCGGAGCATTTGTGCACTTGCAGTCCATCATGGTTGGAATGTACATCAGTTGGACATTAAAACAACATTTCTCAATGGTGACTTGCATGAAGAAGTGTATGTTTTTCAGCCCCGTGGCTTTGTGCAAAAAGGGCATGAAAACCAGGTGTGCAAGTTAAAGAAGGCATTATATGGTTTAAAGCAAGCACCACGTGCTTGGTATGAGAAGATACATGCCTATCTGGTTGCACATGGTTTTGAGAATAGTCCAACTGAAAGCACCTTATATGTTGAGAGTGCTAATGATGTGCTTTTGATCATTGCTATCTATGTTGACGACATGCTGCTCACTGGTCCTATTGAGAAGCATATTGCTGATTTCAAGGCTGATTTGCATGCCTCATTTGAGATGTCTGATTTGGGGCATTTGCATCACTATTTGGGCATTCAGTTTATGCAAGTTGATGGTGGAATGGCTCTGTGTCTAACGAAATATATTGACACATTATTGCAGCGTTTTGGCCTTGAAGACTGTAAGCCTATTGCCACTCCTATGGAGACAGGTTTACGATTGAGTCTTCATGATGCTGGAGATGCATTTGATGTTGTTCTCTATCAGCAAGCTATTGGATGCTTGATTTACTTATGCATTACTCGGCCAGATATTCAATTTGCTGTCTCACATATGAGCAGGTTTATGCATTGCCCAGAAGTCACGCATTGGAAGGTGGTTAAGCGCATCTTTCGCTACTTGAGTGGTACTCGGCTACTTGGGTTGTTTTATCCCAAGGGGGGATCACTACCGCCAGATTTGCATGCTTTTTCTGACTCTGATTGGGCTGGTTGCCATGACACTCGTGTGTCCGCCAGTGGTTTTTGCTTCATGCTTGGTAGCTCATGTATATCTTGATTGAGCAAGAAGCAGCCTACTGTGGCCACTTCTAGTTGTGAGGCTGAGTATAGGGAAGCTTTCACAACAACTGTTGAGTGTGTGTGGCTCAGACGCCTTATGGCTGATTTGGGTGTTGGTCAATCTTCTGCCACCACCATCTTCACTGACAGTCAGAGAGCATTGGCAGTTGCGAGGAACCCTGTGTTCCATGCTCGCACTAAGCACATTGAGGTGCATTATCAATATGTCAGGGAGAGGTTCTCTGCTGGGGAGATCAGCTTGGTATATGTGCCCACGCAGGAGAACATTGTAGACCTTTTCATGAAGGCTCTGCATAGGGAGAAGTTTGAAGCTTTCCGCAAAGCTTTGGGCTTACTCCCTTTTGTGGAGTGATTTCCACATAGCTTGGCACTTCCTTATACATGAGTGCGAGCTGCTTGTTCACCGCATCACTCCCAGGGGGGATTTGTTGATATATTTAGGTAGTGATGTGTGTGAACACACTAGGACCGCCGAGGCACTTTTTTCCCTCTTTAGGAGGTTTTTTCCCCCGGCTTGTACATACGCCTATTGCCCTAATGGGCTACTTATCTTTGTACATTCTCTAGTAATACATTCAGTATTGTGTGTTTGTGCTCCAAGCTTCTTCTTCTTCCTTGTGCTGTTCGCGTGCTTCTGCAGACATCTATCTCCAACATCCACTAGTGTATGTATATGAGCAATTCCATGAGAATAAGTATGATGGTGAGTGGAAAGACATAGGAAATTATCAGAGTACGCTGAAACCTTCCCTAGGCTAGACCACAAATAAATATGGATCCACCAAGAAAAAGTCTTACAAATTTTTCTTGAAGGATGGATGCTGCATATAAGTAGTTCAGAACTTCTATACAGACTAGAGAAAATATTCCAAATTTTGTTGATCTGGTATCCATGCTGATTATTGAAGAAAAGAATCTTGGTGAGGATTCAAAATCCCAAGGAAAGCCCAATTCTAAGTAGGGATTCTACTCAAGCAGAGGAAGAGTTAGAGGTAGAGGTTTCATAAGTGGAAGAGGAAATAGTAACCAAGACCAGGGTCGACAACAGAATCATGTAGGAGGAAGAGGACAGTTTCAAGGCAAGGGGAGCCAAAGAGGTCGCAAAAAGTTCCAAAGAAATGATTCAAGTAATGATAATAAAGGATGTTGGAATTGTGGTAAACCTAGACACTTTGAACGTGATTGCAAGTTTAAGAATCAAAATAACAGAAGGCAGCAAAACAACTATGCATCCAAAAGTGTAGATGATTCTAAGAAGTTATTCGTGGTTCAACATCACATGATGAATATGATGTCCGCTGGTGTTTCAAAATTGAATGATAATGTCTGGTATGTTAATTCAGGTGCTTGAAATCACATGACCAATCATGCGAAACCGTTTAGTAATTTGCAGAAATTGCCAGTTCCTGGATATGTTGAAACAGGTGATAACACATCATACCCTATTGAGCATACAGGAAACATAGCATTGTCTATGGAGGACGGGAAGGTAAAACATCTACTTGATGTGCTACATGTTCCAAATATAACAAAGAATCTGGTTTCTATTGGACAAATGGTTGACCAGGGATTACAAGTCAGGTTTAGTGCTGATGGGATATATGTAGAAGAATACAAACGGGATGGAAGATTGATTTCCAAAGGAAACAAAGTGGATAGGATGTTCACCTTAAATGTGAAAAATCTTGAAATTAATGCAGCCATGTTTGCAAAAGGTGCAAGAATCATTGCTGATATAGAGATCTGGCACAAACGGATTGGACATGCAAACTTGCAAAGGTTGAAATTGATGCAGTCGAAGGAGATTGTCCATGGACTACCATATTTCAAGGTTGCAGAGATGCAAATGGTATGTGCAACATTTAAATTTGGAAAATAGTCAAGAGCATCATTTCCACATGACTTGCATGTTAGTGAGAACATACTAGAAATAGTACGTATAGATGTTTGGGGTCCTGCAAAGACCACATCTATGGGTGCTTGCAAGTTTTATGTTACTTCCATTGATGACCATACACGAAAAGTGTGGGTATATTTCATGAAAGAGAAGAGTGAGGTGTTCACTCACTTCCAAATTTTTAAAGCTATGGTTGGAAAGCAGACAGGGAAGTATATTAAGACATTAAGATCTGATGGAGGAGGTGAATACATGTCAAATGAGTTCAGAAGTTCTCTAAAAAAATGGAATTTGATGTCAGTTTTCATATAGGTACACACCACAACAAAATGGCATTGATGAATGCAAAAATAGACATATTGCAAAAATAGTAAGAGCCCTAATGGCTAAGAAGAATATGCCTCATTGTTATTGGGCAAAAGCTGTTCATACTATTGTATACATCATGAACAAAACTCCGACTACTACTATACATCAAGTTACACCTGAAGAGAAGTTTATAGAAAAAAAGCCAAACTTATCACATCTGAAAGTTTTTGGTTGTATTGCATAAGTACATGTTCCAGATGGATTGAGGAAGAAGCTCGATCCAAAAGCAAAAAAGTGTGTCTTCACTGGATACTCCCTTGAGCAAAAGGGATATAAATGTTATAAACCACTCACACAACAAGTGAAGGTGAGTAGAGATGTGCTATTTGATGAAATGTCAAGCTTCTATGTAGATGCCAAAGAAGGACTGAATCTTGAACCAAATGACAAAGAAAATGTTGAAAAATCAAGTGCAAAATCTCAAGCTTTGAGTGGATCAGATGCATCACCAAACAATAGTTCTAACTCAAATCCATGAAGTGGAAGATTGCATGGAAACTTCAGTCTAGCAAATTCATCTAATACATCCAAGAAAGGTAAAGAAAAGCTTTCTGTTGGTCATAAGACATGTGCAGGTTTTGAAGAAGTTGATGGAGATTCAAGTGGTTTAGAAAAGAGTCTTAATGAGGAACTTGGATTGCCCTCTATGAAGACTCCAGGAGTAAGAAAGGCACATGCAGATGATACAAGGAGAAGTGACCCATGACCAAGAAGATCTGGGAGGATACAGAATTTAGTGCAATGATTGACATATGATAGTTACATGGCTTGTCATTGTGGCTACATGACAAAGGTAATACAAGATGCTAAACCTTCTTGTTTTGAAGATGCAATTGGAAATGCAGATTGGAAAAAAGCTATGGATGAGGAGATGGATGCACTTTATGGAAACAATACATGGAAGCTCGTTCCATTGCCACAAGGAAAGAAACACATAGGCCACAAGTGGGTTTACAAGGTAAAGCACAATGTTGATGGTAGCATAAGTAGGTATAAAGCACGTTTGGTAGCAAACGGATATGCACAAACTTATGGCATTGATTATGAGGAAGCATTCAGCCCTGTAGCTAAAATTTCTACGGTCAAAACACTTGTTGCATTAGCTACAACAAAAGGATGGACATTGCATCAGATGGATGTGAAGAATTCTTTTCTACATGGTGAGTTACAAGAAGAAGTATACATGGACCAGCCACATGGACATGAAGATTTGAAGCATCCAGAATATGTTTGCAGGTTGCAAAAGGCTTTGTATGGGCTGGAGAAAGCACCTCGTGCATGGCATGCAAGGATTGCTGATTACTTGACCACCATTGGATTTTCTATGTGTGATGTAGATCATTCACTATATGCAAGGAAGGGTGATGATGGAACAACAATTGTGGCTATCTATATCGACGACTTGATTGTAGGTGGTGATAATGAAGAAAGCATCAAAGAGGTAAAGCAACTTCTTATGTAGGAACTTGACATGAAAGATCTTGGTGTGCTGCACTATTTATTGGGCATTGAGTTTATACATACAGAAATATGTATATGGATGTTGCAAAGACAATATGCCTTGAATATGCTGCAAAAGTATGGTATGTCTGATTGTAAGTGGATTTCTATACCATTATATTAGAATTTGAAGTTAGATAATACATTAGGTGAAGCATTGGAAAATGCTACTATGTACAAGAAAATTGTGGGAAGTTTGATATATCTCACAATTACGAGGCCTGATCTAAGCTACAATGTTGGACTTGAATGTCAATTTATGCAGGTTCCCAGGAAGCCACATTTGGATGCTCTGAGGCACACTCTACGTTATGTGAGTGCTACTTTGGATTATGGATTGTTCTATGAAGTTGGTGTAGATTTGTAGGTTCATGGATACACCGATGCAGATTGGGCTGGTAGTACTCTAGATAGAAGATATACTAGTGGCTTTCTATTCTCACTTGGAGGTGCAGCTATTACATGGAGCAGCAAGAAGCAACCCACTATTGCTTTGTCGATTATAGAGGCTGAGTATAGAGGTGCTACAATGGCAGCATGTGAGGCATCATGGCTGGAGATGCTACTTATAGATTTTTAGGTGTGGAAGTGCAAAAGCCTATCACCATCTATTGTGATAATTGTAGCAACATGCAATTAGCATGGAACCCTTTTTTCCATGCTAGAACAAATCATATCGAGGTACATTATCACTTCATCAGAGAGAAGGTATTAGTAGGTGATATTGATCTTGTTTATGTGAGAATAGATGAGCAGGTTGCCGATATTTTCACTAAAGCACTTGGAGTATAGAAGCTCAAGAGGTTTCAGAAGATGCCTGGATTAGAGGACATGGCGTTGAGCTTGAGGGGGAGTGTTTAAATATCAAGCTCAACATGTGATGATCTAGGATGACACGTATCACTTTTTCATTTCTTTGACATGCATAGTGGCCATGCTGGTATATGTCAGGGACACTTCATTGAGCTTTATTAGATTTATCTACCAAGAGTGATGGCACATTTGTTTCTTGCCAGGTCACTCATTCATAGACATTAGGTTTTTCCTTATGTATTGGTCTTTATATATTGCACTAGTTGTATTCCTATTTTGAGGTTGTTCTTGTACCTTTTTATGTAATAGAAGAAAAAGAAGAATATCATTCTTCCTTGCCTCATTCTGAGTGTGTGCTTCTCTTTGATTGTGAGAGAGTGTGTGAGCTCTCTTCCCTATCTCCTTCCTCGTGACATCTCATACTCAAGCAAGAAACTAATCAATCCCCCCTTCTCACCAACCTTGGAGAAGAGTATCGCATCCGGAGTATAGGCCCATAGAGCCATCATGGCCTCACTCTGTGTCCCTCAAAGGCTATGTGAGGTGAGGGATCAACTTGAGTACCCCTGTCCCTCCAAATAACATCCTCAATATCCCTTATCATATGAGCCCTACCATGCATTATCATACATATATCCTATCTCCACTCTTCCTTGAGACTCCTAAGGTTGACCTAATTAGCCACGCTATGCTTACACCTCTTGCAAACTCTCCATAGGAAACATGAGGGAAGAAGCAACCACAAACCCCTCTTCATGTAGATGAGAGGATTCCAAGTACTAGGGTGATAGAGTTGTTCCTCAATACAAGAGGGTAGGCGTTGAATAAGAGTAGGTCACAGAAACTCCCAAGAGTAAATAATATTGCAAGAAAATCCTTCCTCACTCGTGCAAGAAGCCCAAGTGTCTCATCTTGGCAAAGATTCATTTGATCTCAGGCAACCAAGGCCAACAAGTAGTAGGAGTGAGAAGATCTAGCCATTGACAAAGAAGTTCCATCCAAGGCTCAAGGCTAGGAAGCAAGCCACAAAAATTGAACTTGCCAAATAAGGTCAAACTCTGATAGGTAAGGTCAATGATCCTCAGGCCACTACTCTCTAGGGGAAAGGTAATGAATGATCATGCAACCTTAGCCCAAGTAGGGTTGTCATCTCTGGCACACCATAAGAAGTTCCTTATTGACCACTCAATTACTCCAATGCAAAAGATTCCTCCTGATGATGAGGATGAGGGGAAGATCTATTACTCAATTGAGATACCAAGACCAATATGGCACCCAAGGTATCTAATGGCCATGCCCAAGCGGATCCACTAGAATTGCTCATAGGGACATCATCTCAGAGAAGCATCCAAACCAACCCAAAAATCATAGGACTTGTGCCAATTGATCTTGGCACCAGAAGCATCACATAATCTCTCCAAAGCTTGCTTATACATGGTCAAATTGGCCCCTTGGCCCTACAAGTAAACGGTGGTATCATCAATAAAGCGAGCATCCAATTGCATCTTTTTCCTAATTGGGAGACAAATATGCTGAAGCCTAGTGTCTTGAGCAGCCAAGAACGCACTCATAGCCTGAACAAAGGAAAGAAGTAGAGTCAAGGCTAAAGGAAAGTTGTGCAAAACCAAGCGTGAAATAGTGAATCTCTCTCTCTCTCTCTCTCTCTCTCTCTCCCTCCCTCCCTTCTACTAAAACTTGATTGTGGGCCAAGGAATACCAAGAAGAAACACCTCTGATCTAGCTAGTCGAGAAGCCCTTACACAACATAGTATCCTTGAGAAAATCCCGCTCAATATCTAGCAAAAGCAGTACAAGAGGCTTATTTCACATCCACGAAAGGGAATGAGCTTCCCAAAAAGTGAAGATATTGTCAAGGATACTATGACCCTTCACAAATCGAATGTGCATGAAATGAATGAAGGAATTCAAGAGCAATTAAAATCTCAAAATCAAAGCATTTGCAAGTATTTTGTAGGCCTAGTTGAAAAGTGTTATCACTTACAAGTGCCAAATAGAGTCCAACTCATCTCCCTCCTTAGGGATGATAAAAATTAGACCCTTGGTGATCAATTTGAGAAGTTTGCCTCCCTCCATGACTTCTTGAAAAGCAAGACAAATCCATTCCCTAAGGACCCCCAATAGCTCATGAAAAAACTAGGTGAGAGACTATCATGACCACAAAAATTCTCCCTAGCCAAGCCACACAACGCATCCAAGATCTCACTATCAGTAAACGATGCCAAATAATTTATATTTCATCAATCATAGATCACCGTACATGCTGCACGACACATCGAATACTCTTATGCCAAGTTGAAGATGCCTCATTGGATAATAGAGTGCCATAAAATTAAGTGGTAATCTCTCTTAGATCCCCAAGCTTTATAATCCATCTAGCAAAGCTACCTAATCCCACCCCTTAGCGAGGCAAAACTGTCAAGAAAAGATCTCCTAAGATACGATCATTAACTTGAGTCCAGTGAGGGGCCTATCTATGATGAAAAAAGACTGATTGCCTATCCTTAGACTCTTTTCAATCTTGGTGTTCCTGAGCAAGTTTTGAAACAGTCCATGCACAATCCAAATTGCACTCCACGAGTTGCTCGAGGGAGACAATGCCCTTGCATAGGCAAAGCTCGCTCTTGTAAAGCGGAACCAAATGCTAACTAGTCTTCTCAAATAGAAGGAAGGCGATCATGTATAAGCCAATCACAAGGGAGTGAGCTTGGTAACCCTAGAAGAAATTGGGACCAAATTGGCTTAATCTAATCAATAAGACTCTCACCAATCTGCACTTGTTTAGGAATCCATAGTACCATGGGACTTCTGGTATTACCGTCCACAAGGGAAGAAACCATAAGGAGCATGATGAAAAAAGCAAGAGCCTACAAAAATGGAGAACCTACCACCACAATTAGCAAAAAATGCATTAGCATAGATGTGATCAATCTACGAGAGGTTCATCCCTCTAATCTGCCTTTCGAAGCAAGAAAAAAGGAGTTTTTCCCTCTCTTTGGTAAAGCCCTTAGTGTGCCATACATCACACAACCTCAAGGTCAAACATAGTCTCTACCAAGTTGCAAGCCTAGCTCCATGTATAAAGTTTTGGCTACCCCTTGATGATCCTCAAGTGCCTCAATCATATTGAAGTCACGCACAATACATGAAGCATCAACATACAAAATAGTGTCAGTGATTTGGGAACAAAATGTAGCCTCAATGCTTTCCTAGTTGGGTGCATACAAGGTCAAGAATCTATGTCTCCTATTCTCCCAAAATAAAATCATCCAAGCGGCCCTCTAAGAATAATCTTTCCTCTACCCACAATCACTTACTATAAGGCCTCCCCAATAGATATGCATACACCACCATGTGATCCATTAGGTCCATACCCAGAGACAAAAAAACCTCCCCATGTCTTTGCAAAAATCACCTGCAATGTTGCATACGGCTCAAGGAAAGATGATGCTCCTAGATCATCAGAATATCAATGGGTCCATCAACCAAACACTAGCAAAGCTCCTACCGTAGGTGCAACCTATACTGAAGGATGAGAGGCCAACCCAATCCCTAAAAATTCTAGGAGAGAACCCTCATGGAGAGGAGGAAAATCAAGATGTTGCTGCAAAAGTGAAATCAGCCATCTTTGAGGCTGGTTTAGATGGGGAATAATTCAAGTCAAAACATGCCCGGTATGAAGCCAACTACTCTCATAGAACCCTGCATAGATTGAGACAAGTGGACTCTCTAGCTTCCCAGGCCTACTCCTAGTCCATCTCCTCATCATGTATATATCGTATATCTGTGAGTACTCTAAGTATCTCTAATGACATACAACATAAGTTGACTCTCCCCCATACAAGGGATGAACAAAAAGTGAGATTTATCCCAGCCCTCATAAAAGGTGGGTGAGATCAAGATCTCCTAGGTGGTTAGAAAACTCCATGAATTGTGCACGGAGGAATCAGAGTGCCTCTCGAAGAAACCACTCTAGTTGTATAGTCCCGCATAAAGGGAATGCAAAAGCAATGATCGACTCCAAGGCTAAGTGGTTGTGGAAGGGAAGGGCCATAGCATGAACCCTAATAGGTGATGCGATAAATTTCTCTTGCCCACCAAAAGATCTCATGAAATTGGAGTAAAAAATATCTCCCTAAAGATGTTAGTCAAAAACTCATTAGCCCGAGAGGTATAGGAGCCAAGGGTGATCTTTCCTGTGAAAAAGGCACTTGTAGTGGAGATGGACCCTCATGGATTGTAGAGGTCACCAACAACCCATTATCAAGGGATTGCGGAGGACCACAAGGAGAGGTACTAGGCTACAGAGAGGGTCTTGGATAAGAGGAAGTTCTAACAGAGGATATCGATGTCGGGTTACTTGCTTTGGTACCACGCTAGTGTCCATAGGAACATCCTCAAGTGCATTGAAATAGTTCCCCATGGAAACAAATATCTCCTAGAATGTGGTATGGCGCTACTTTCCAAACTTTTGTTTCCATAAGGCTACGTCCAACCCATGCCAAAGGATGAGGGGGTGATCGTGGTGTTGGGGGCATCAAACTAGCAATGAGACCCACCCTCCTCCCAAGATGAGGAGCCGGAGGGAGGCGAGGAGGGAAAAGGTTGATGAGGCCCTTGCGTAAGAGGTCTATGACCCTCTTGCCTAGAATGTTATCTGATCGAGTGTCTATTTCTCAAGGCGCAAGACTTTGCAAGATGACCAACCATGGGACATGCAAAACACTAATTTACAAGGCCCAAGTACTTGACCCTCTGAATCAACCACTCACCTGAAAGAAGTCAAAGCTCGATCTCTGATGGCAGTTAAGTAAGGTCAGAGATGAACCATATCAATGGAAGGCCTATCACCATTTCAACCTCCACAAAGGTTCCAAGAGACCCACCAATTCGAGGCAACAAGAATAAGTACTTTTCTTTAGGCCTATAAAGCAAGCAATTACAAGAAACCAATGTGCCTCCCTAGGAATGAAGGTAGAGGAAGAAGCTATCGATGGATTAATCCATGAGTCCATGGGCACATGTAAGCTTGGTGAGCCTAGACTAGAATAGGAGAAAGGGCGATCATCCTGGTGGCAACTTCTAAGGATTCACACTCAACTTGATAAAAGCTACAATCGAAGGTCTAGATATCAACTAACTTCTTGACCTCCACAAGTAGGATCCTCTAAACCTTCAAATCAAACTTGCTCTACTCTCATTGGTAAGGGAGATTAAGATGGTCAAGAGTGCATTTTGGCGAGGGGACTTCATGTGAGTCCCTTTGAGGAATGGGTATCAAGGTTGTCCATGTCTGATGCACATGCAAAGAGGGGTGGATGATGAGGCTCTAAGGTTGTTTTAGAAGCACCCACCTATTGATGGTAGGTAGGAAGCAAGACAAAGAAGGCAAGGAACAAGCCAAGAAACAAGTGAGGGGGAGGGAGGGATAGGAGGAGGTTGAGGAGGGAGTATAGGAAGGGGAGGAAGGAGGGGGTTCCAAAGGGAAGGGTAGTAAGGAGGGGAATATAAGAGGGGGGAGGGGGCGTTGAAAAGGGGGGGAGCTTGGGGGAGGACCTAGTAGGAATGAGGAAAGTGGGTAGACAAGGGGGCTGAAGGCAAGAAGACATGAGGAAGGGGGGGAGGGGGGCAAGGAGGCAAGGGGAGGGGGCATTGCTACAACTCTTCCAAGGAAGGCGAGGCGAACAAGGAGGGGGAGGAGGGGTGGGGGATAGACAACGGCAAAAAGAGGGGGAATTCGAGACAGAGAGAGGGGGGAGGGAGATTGCTTGTGCCAGTGAGTTCCCACGTTATGTTTATTTGTTTTTCCTATAAAAATATAAGCATATTATAGAAGTTGGTTATTAATATAGTAGAGAAAAAATAAATGAAATGCATTTACAAATCGAGGATAATGACAAGCACGATAACAACTTCATTTCAAATGGCAAGATCTCTTGTAGAGGAGGTACTAGAGTATCCACTTATAAGAGGGTACCAAAGTGTAGAAAAGAATACTACTTCCACACTTCTAGTACTTCTTCTACTCAAGGGGGGTTCTTCCTTAGGGCAATATACCCTGTGACATTTTTGTGTGCATGTACACTAAGTGACAGTAGATACATACAGTAAAGACATAGAGAAGAAAAAAATGGCAAATGCAAATATAAGAGGAAGTTCAAACTTCTTAACATTTCCAAGGTTTAAAATGATTCAAAGATAGTCCCAAGTGAACAGTAGAGTGCGAAAGCTACCACTCCTAACAATAGAAGAAATTAAGAATAAGAGGTACTGAAACAACCAAATAATCTTTGCAAGAGATATGCAACAAAATGCAATAGAATGCAAGAGAAAACAACAAAAATGCAATAGACTCGCTACTCAATCAATCTGTAATGCTACCAGATAACTTCACATGGAGGCTATTGACACTCAAGGTCAAGCACAAAGCATGGAAGTGCTCTTGCTGGGGAGAGAGCTTCGAGGACAAGCATTGTGATGGTAATATCATAGATTTGCGATGTTGGAAGGTAAAAAATAGTTATTTTCTATTATTTTTCTGAATTTTCTTCTTCATCATCATCATCATCACCATCTCCATCTTCTTCCATCTTCATCTTCACTAAAAGTTTTTGTTTTTCACTCCGTTTTCCACATTTTCACCTTATTTTTCATTCGTGGGTGTGCAAAAAGGACAGAGGGAGAGGGAAAGTGCTTGTGTGTGCAAGTTTCTGAGATTTCCATGACCCTAAGCTTGATGCGTAGGCCTCGACATTGAAATTCAAAGTTCCCGCCAAAAATCTCAAAAAATCACGATTCTATGATGAAAATCGGGATTCTGTGAAAAATTCATTTTTTTCGAAAATCACGATTTTCTATTTCCCACCTAAAAGCTTTCTGAAGAGAACACGATTTTGAGGTCATTCTCAGAATCGCAATTCTCTGGTTATGCTCAAAATCGCAATTCTCTAAGTTTTTCAAAAACACGATTCTTTCGTCACCCTTAGAAACATGATTTTTTGGTGATTCTCAAAAACACGATTTTTAGCCAAAATTGCGATTTTCAGCTCAAAACACGATTTTGAGCAAAAACACGATTTTTAGTCAAAATCATGATTTTCAGCTCAAAACACGATTCTGAGCAAAAAAATGATTTTCATTCAAAATCGCGATTTTCACAAAACACGATTTTGAGGAAACACAATTTTGAGGAAACACAATTTTCAATCAACATCGCAATTTTCTGATCATTCTCAAAATCATGATTTTCAGGCCAAAAACACGATTCTCAGCAAAAACACAATTTTCTTTCAAAATTGTAATTTTCACAAAACACAATTTTGAGGAAACATGATTTTCAATCAAAATCGCGATTTTTTGATCATTCTTAAAATTGTGATTTTCAGGTAAACATACGATTCTAAGGAAAAACACGATTTTCAATCAAAATCACGATTTTCAATCAAAATCACGATTTTCAATCAAAATCACGATTTTCAATCAAAATCACGATTTTCAATCAAAATCACGATTTTCAATCAAAATCACGATTTTCAAGTAAAACCACAATTTTGAGAAAACACGATTTTGAGAAAACACGATTTTCAATCAAAATCGCGATTTTCAGGTCATTCTCAAAATTGCGATTTTCACGAAAAAAACATGATTCTCTATCAAAATTGTAACCTTAAAAAAGTTAATGCCGCTACAATTAGAGATAGCTATCCGCTTCCAATCACTGAACATTTGTTGGAACGTGTTGTAGGCAAGGAAGTTTATAACTTCCTTGATGGATTTTCAGGTTACAACCAAGTAGCCATTGCCCCAAAAGATCAACACAAGACGGCTTTTTCCACTGAATGGGGAATCTTTGCATTTCTTGTGATGCCATTTGGGCTCACAAATGCACCTACAACATTCGAATAACTCATGTGTCATGTCTTCAAAGAGTTCTTGCGAAAGAGCTTAGAAGTACATGTGGACGATTTATGTGCTCATTCCCAAGAAAGAAGATACCACATCCCTGAGCTTAGACAAATCTTCAACAAGTGTAGAGAATATCGAGTGTGTTTGAACCCAAAAAAGTGTGTATTCATGATACGACAAGGTAAAATCTTAGGTCATATTGTTTCTAAGAACATAATATCAACAGATGAGGATAAAGTTAGAGCCATAGCAGAGCTGCCAAGGCCGAGGAATGTTAAAGAGGTACAAGCCTTTATAGGCCATTGCGGATATTACCGCAGATTTATCCATATGTATGCAATCATAGCTAAGCCTCTTTATGCCTTGTTGATAAATTTTGAGTGGAACGACGAATGTGAAAAATCTTTGCCATGGATATTATGACATAATCCAAACTATATTCTTTTGATGTAGATCAAATGAACTCACCCTTGTAATTCTTTGAATACTTACTTGATGTAAAAGTGAAGGAATCAAAAGTGGTTGAGCCCACTTGATGAGAAGGGAAAGAAAAGCCACAAATTTGTGATTGAGTTAGTTGAGAATCAATCACTAAGAATTCGGAAAAGTGGTTTAGGTGAGCAAGATTCAAATTCAAATCTTGGCTCCAATCATCACTATATATACACATGATCTAGTCGCGGGATTTACACACTCATTGGCTGAGCTTCTTGCCATATCATAGTGTGATCTCAAGGCATACTCATGTAGCAGTAAGTCCATTGTAATTTACATTCAATATACATTTGAATTCATGATCATTTGTGACCATAGCTTCATGCCTATGTGAATGTATTGTTCACTGTCATATATCTTAGCGTTTTTAGTCAGATTGTAGAGATGGTTTCTCTGAGTATGATCCATCATTGTCACTGATTTAACTTGGTAGAGTTAGCTATTTAAGTCTACTATATACTCCCAAAGTTTGTATGTGGATTTCGCAATTGTGACATATATTCATTAGAAGTTGCCTATATCTCTGCATACTTTACTTCTCTATTAACACTCATTAGAACATTGATTTTCTCATAATGTTCTCCCGTAGCAACCACAACAACTACAATGATTCAACCTACCAAGGAGGATACAAAGGGAGAAGAGATTACAACAATTATGCAAAATCAAGAAGACTCTCTACTTCTCATGAATATGAGAATATCACAAGGTAAATCAAATGAGCATGTTTTCTACATAGATTGAGGTTGCTCAAATCATGTAGCAGGAAATGTGGCCTCCTATCAGATTTAGAAGATCCAAGGAACAAGCATGAAGTGCAAATAGGTGATGATACAAGGCATTTGGTGGAGAAGATAGAAATGTAAAAGCACCTGATGGAAACATCAACCTACTTAGCAAGGTACTCTATGTCCCTACCATCACAAAGAATTTGATAAGTGTAGGATACATTGTGGAGAAAGGCCTACAAGTTAGATTCACAAAATGAGGAGCATTCGTTGAAGATCAGAGTCAAGGAGGGTGAAACGACAGGTAGATTATTCACATTTGAATTGCAAGACACTAGGAACATTGCTCTCTTTAATTATGGTAGTCAAACAATCACAAAATTGGAAGTATGGCGCAAATGGTTAGCACATATTGGTGAAAGATCATTAAAGCAAATTTGTGGGGACCAAGGTGTACTTGGACTCCCTAATCTGTCAAAGAAACACATGATTTATAAGTGTAGTGCATGTTGTTGAGAGTTCCATGTTCCACCCTTTTGTCCCAAGTCCTCTTTCATTCTCATGCAAGCACATATATCCCACATGCAAGGGAATTCTCCCAAACTCCATAGAAGCTAGGCCTCTCCTTCTCCACACAAGCCATTCCACTCTAGCTCATTGCCAAGAGTGTGCTCCCACTCCTCATGGAGTCACCATGCTCATAGAGCATTTCATGTAAGTCATTTCCATTTCCATTTTAATTCATTCATAATGTTTTGTTATCTTTTGTTCCTTCCTCCTTAGCTTGTTAGATTTGTGAATGTGAATAGAGTAGGAGTAGTCCTTTTTCATTTCACCATGGTATCAAAGCATAGGTTAAATCTTAACTTTTTTTCCTTATCATTGTAGTTTCAATCCCTTGAGTTCATATTTCATTTTGGTTTTCATTACCACTGATTCAACTCTTACTTTGTTAATCCCTCCCTCCCTCCCTTGCATCACATAACTCATTTTCATTACTTTCATTTTTTGTGAGCTTCTTTATGTTTTTGCACATTTTGTTGTATTAAATAAAGTGCTTTTGAGCACTACACATTGTCATAAATAGTGCTTCTTAGCACCTCTATTCACCTCCAATGGAAGTCATCACCATATCATCATTTTGTGCTTCTTGCTGTACTTTGCAAGCTTTGGAACCAAAATGGCTACATTTTCCAACACAAATCGTGATGAAGAGAAGAGGCTTGTCACTCCAGTATAGCGAATATGTGTTTCTACATGCAAAAATCTCAGTTCTCGCATTATGATATGCTCTTCTAGGCGAAGGTCATATCTACATCACATTCATTGGATCTTTTGACATCACTCGGATATTGTGAATGCTTGACGATCGATAATGTGCATTGTGGGAGCATCTCATTTGCTACATACACTTAAAATGAGTCAGATACTGTACACAACAAGACATAGCTATAGAAGTTATAACACCTCCTACTAGAAGCGCAACCATTGCACATCAAAATCAGAGAGGAACGTCAAGTTCTGCTTTGATCGAAGGACTGCAGAGGAGACAAGGAGTGCCCATCTAAGCAATAGAGCACTAAAAATTTTCTTTATTGATTAGATAGAGATGCAGATGAGGGAGCCTGGCTATGCTGCCAATAGATCCAACATGGATGCAAGTTTTATTGCACACAAACAAAGCCATGAAAGAGAACCTATTGTTTGTAGTTCAAACCTTCTAAGATGCACACACTTCATCAATGGCACATCTATTAAGTTCGCTGGCTCACAGAGAGAGAAAGAAACCCTACAGGCTATAATGAAGAGGGGGATAATGCTTCATCAATGCCTCAGAAAAGAAGCACGAGATTATGTGGTTGTGTGCACGAGTAGACACCTTAATCTGCATATCTCCTTTTGCTTACTTCGAACAAGACTGCACACCTGTCGAAGAGCATTGACATGTTCAACACAGATATGGTTGAACAATGGAGCACGGAGAGAAAGCAAAGCATGCGATGTGTACCTATTGCCTCTGAATGCTACTGAAATGGGTAAAGTGTCAGATCTACAAGCTTTTGAGTTTATGTCAGAATGAGGGACTATAGAGTGAATGATGTTGTTGGCCGAAGAGCAAAAGAAGAGCTCCACTCGCTGTAGAGTTAGCTGTTGAATAGACAAATGAGGCTCTCACAACAGGGATCAGAGATTCAGAGTCCTCCTGCTATAGCAGTGAGAGAGGGATAGTTTGAAAGCTTTGCAAAGGAAAAATCGGGGGCAAATGGAGGAGTTGCGCAGCACGCTGCAATCTGATATTGGCAAAATTTTTGGGCTCACTGAACCAAACCAAATTGGGTCATCACTTATGTCATCCATCTATTCATAGACTACAGAGAGTGCGCTGATAATCAGTGGTCACATGGTCATGACACATGCAAACTTTATTCAGGAGTAGCAAGGTTAATTGAACCTCATGGAATGCTTGCACCTTTCTTTTCACAAGTTGTACTTATGTTATGAAAAATTAAAACTACCCATTATATGGAGGCTCATTCAAAAGGTTAAAGCCTCATTCTATACATGTATTGACACTCAATCAATGGTTCTTTGTAAGGGATTAGACACCACCATGCATAGACATGGTAGGACCTTCCCAAGGTCATCATACGAGTAATTTTCTAACTCTCCGAAGATTTAATCTCATTGAGCTCCAAATCATTTCAAGCCCATGTAAAGGGACTAGACACTGCTCTTTAAAAGAGTAATATCTTCCCTATGGCTTGAACAAATGACACTCAAAGCCCACTATAAGGCCATGAAGCTCACAAGACAAAGGCTACACCAACAACAAAAGACCCAAGAAAAGAAAAATGATCAAAAGGTGGAAAATGGTTCCATAAAGTACCTACCCCATGATGTAAACCCTTGTACATGTCTAGGGATCCCATATGTCCCTAGATCCCATTAAAAACCACTTGGATCTCAAATGTCCAAGAATATGTCTTGGGATCCCATATGTCCCAATCCCAAGGATGCCATATGTCCCAAACTTGGATCCCATATGTCCAAGTTATGTCCAAGGATCCCATATGTCCTTGGATCCTAAAAACCAAATGGACTAAGTGATCCCATATGTCACTAGTCCCCATATTAAAAACAAAAGGGTCATCACATGGAGGGGGGGTGTTGAGAGTTCCATGCTCCACCCTTTTGTCCCAAAGTCCTCTTTCATTCTCATGCAAGCACATATATCCCACATGCAAGGGAATTCTGCCAAACTCCATATAAGCAAGGCCTCTCCTTCACTCCACACAAGCCATTCCACTCTAGCTCATTGCCAAGAGTGTGCTCCCACTCCTCATGGAGTCACCATGCTCATAGAACATCTCATGTAAGTCATTTCCATTTCCATTTTAATTTATTCATAATGTTTTGTTATCTTTTTTCCTTCCTCCTTAGCTTGTTAGATTTGTGAATGTGAATAGAGTAGTAGTCCTTTTTCATTTCAAAACTTTTTCATTTCGACACATGTCAATTTGGAAAGCCTCATAGGTTACCATTCATGAAGAAAGGATATATGCATGGATATCTCTTGGATTTGGTTCATAGAGATGTATGGGGACCTAGCAAGGATGGTTCAATATCTGGATCAAGGTATTGTGTCTCCTTCATTGATGATTGTAGTAGATGGACTATACTATACTTTATTAAACACAAGGATGAAGTCTTTTCATGCTTCAAAAGACATTTAGCTCTTGTGGAGAACCAAATAGGTAAAACACAAAAAAGGCTAAGGTCAGATGGAGGGGAAGAGTACTCCCATGAATTTGACTCCTTTCTTCAAGAGAGGGGAATCAAAAGAGAAATTACTACAAGGTACACTCCTGAGCAAAATGGAGTGGTAGAGAGAAGGAATAGGACAATTGTTGAAGCTGCAAGGTCTATGTTAAATGCAAAAAATTTGCCTAATTATTTATGGGTGGAGGCTATATCCACAACCACTTATTTGATTAACATGTTACCTTCAAAATCACATGATGGCATGACACCATATGAGGCTTGGAATGGAAGAAGACCGAGCTTGGATCATTGTAAGATTTTTGGATGTATTGCTTATGCTCATGTTCCTTCATAGGTTAGAGGAAAGATGGATCCAAAAGCTAAAAGATGTATGTTCACTGGATATGACAACATCCAAAAAAGCTACCGGCTATACAACCCAACAACCAAAGGATTCTTGGTGAGTAGAGATGTAGTATTTGATGAGAATAGTTCTTGGTATGAAGACTCATGCAGTAAGATCAAATTACCTTATGATCCTGAAGAAGATTTTCCAAAGCTTGTGAAGGATAACCCTTCTAAAATTGAAGAACATGATACCTTAGAAGATGATGAAGCAACTCAGATTGAAAAACTCAAAATGTGGATGTTCAAAGCTAAAGCTAAAATGCAAGAACTTGGACAAGAGGCGGAATCACACATCATGGCCTAAGAAGGTCCATGAGGAAGAAAAGAAAACCAGAGAGCTATGTGTTGATATATTTAGGTAGTGATGCGTGTGAACACTCTAGGACCACCGGGGCACTTTTTTCCCTCTTTAGGAGGTTTTTTTTCCCCAACTTGTATATACATCTATTGCCCTAATGGGCTACTTATCTTTGTACATTCTAGTTGTAATACATTCAGTATTGTGTGTTGTGCTCCAAGCTTCTTCTTCTTCCTTGTGCTGTTTGTGTGCTTCTGTAGAGGTCTAACTCCAACAATTGGTATTAGATCAGGTCGTCGCTTCATCTAGGGCATCATCGACACCTCCCTGGTTGTAGTCTCGAAATCGCTTGAATTTTGGTAAACATACTCAGGGTGCTTTAGAGATCAAAACATCTTTGCTCTATGGTGCCAAAATCATGATCTGAGCTTGTTTCGGCCTTCAAACGCATGATCACAGTGCTTGTGCAAGCTATTTCATCTTTTTGTGCCAAAGGTATATACCAGTTTTGATTCACCAGTATAAGCATCTCGAACTCTGCAATAGGTTTAGTAGAATTTGTCTGTGCAATTCTGTTCAACTTTTTGAGATATAGTCAATTTTCTGCATTGAGGTATTTTAGTCACCGGCCATGGTTGAAAGCAGTGATGTATTTTGTTGAGGATAAGCTGGATGGTACCAACTACCCATTATGGGCTTATATGATGCGACATGTATTGGTTGCAAAAGGACTGTGGAACATTGTATATGAAAAACATCCTATCACACCTACAACTACTACAATTGCAGGTACTGAAGCTGATGCAAAAGGTGTCGAAGATGGTGATATTCTATAGATTCCTATTCGTGCTCCTATTTCTATTGCACCTATTGTAGAGCAAATTTATTGGGATGGCAGAGATGCTCAGGCATATTCATTGATAGCTTTGTCTATCAAACGTGTCATTATTCCCCACAATTCACTCATGTAGAACAACAAAGGATGCTTGGGATACACTTACCACATTGTACCAGGCTAGGAATGAGGCTCGTTTTGCTTATCTCTGAAAATACTTGGAGAGTGAGCACATGAATGAAGGTGGTTCTATGGAAAATTTTCTAACAAAGATCAAGGATTTGAAGGAATAGTTGATTTTTGTAGATGAAGTCCTTCCTGACTGCTCACTTATGCAGACTGTTCTGAATGGTCTTCCCAACTCATATCAGAGTTTTGCTTCTACTCTTTGTTTGATGATGAAACGCAATCCAAATGCCTTAACATTTCAAGAGTTCATTTCTATTTTGTTGGAGGAAGACAAGTCTAGGCAGAACAGGTCTATTATGCATGTTGCAGATCAAGCTTTCCTAGCTAGTCAGAAGGGCAAAGGAAAATGGAGCTCTTCTAGTAGTAAGGAGAAATTTGCAAATGTTGCACATTCGAAGAACGAAGACAAAGATGAGAAGAAACTAGAAAAGCAGAAATTGTTTTGCAAAACTGTAAAGCAAATGATCATGTCATTAAGAGTTGTCCAAAACTAGTTGTGAAAGAGGCAAAGAAGAAAGAGGCCAAAATGGTTGTTGCAAAGGCCTCTACACCGAAAACAGAGTCTCCTAATCTTGTACAGGATGAAGAATGAGTGTTTACTATTGTTTGCAATTTTGACCCATCTTCTCATGAGTAGTGCATGTTTGAAGTAGACTAAGATAGTACTTTGATAGTGGGGCGACCAAACATGTTACCTTGTAGCACAGTTTCTTCTCTTCACTCAAGCGTGCCCCTACAGGGAATACTATTACATGCACCAACAACTCCTCTTATCTTGTTATGGGAGTTGGTAAGATCATTTTGACTACTGTTGATGGTAATTCTTTCACTTTGTCAGATGCTTTGTTTGTACAAGGGATCAAGAAAAATCTGTTATCAGTTTCTACATTAGCCAAGATTGGCTTGGTTGTGAAATTTGTTGATGACAGATGTACAATTCATGATCTGTCTAATGGCAATGCCATTATTGCTTCTGGCATTTTATATCATGGGTTGTATAAGCTCATAGACTATGAAAGATCTCTAAATGATTCGGCATGTGTAGTACATGATTCTAAGGCTATGTCAGATGAAAAGCTTTGGCATGCACGCTTTGTTCATCTGAATTTTGCTAGTTTGTTATGCCTATAGAAATCTAAAATGGCATCCTCTTTGCACAAACTTGAGGCACCTAGAAAACACGTTTGTGAAGGCTGTATTTTGGGCAAAATGCAGTGTTCCTCCTTTCCAAAAGATGGTCCAGTTCGAGCTACTAAAAAATTGCAGCTTGTACATAGTGATGTTTGTGGCCCTATGCAGACACCTTCTTTTGGGAGCTATCTTTACTTTGTGACTTACATCGACGATTTTTCTAGGCATGCATGGGTATATCCATTGAAGGCAAAGTCCAAAGTGTTTATGTGCTTCAAAGTTTTTGGTTTTGTCTAAAAATCTATCATCATGTAAAATGGGCACCCTTTGTTCTGATCGAGGGGGGGAATATATGTCTTCTGACTTTAATGCATTTTTACCTGAATGTGGGATAAAACATCAGTGTATAGTGCCATATACACCTCAACAAAATGGAGTTGTTGAATGAAAGAATAAGTCACACATGGAGATGGCGAGGTGTATGGACAAGAGCCAAGCTTTACCACATAGTTTCTGGCTTGAGGTTGTTGTAATAAAGTGATAGGTAGGACATGGTTGAACCACACCCTTGATAGATAGGAGATGGTTGAGCTACACCCTAAGAGAGAGGATTAGGAAGTAATCCTCAACATGATTTTTGGGGCAAGTGGTTAGCCCATCACATTCCTAACCAAGAGGTTGTGAGTTCAATTCCTTATTGGTATCAGAAACAAATGCAAGTTCATCTGCAGTAGGAGCAGTACTAAGCCAAGAAGGTCGACCCATAGCTTTTGAAAGTAGAAAGCTAAGTCCTACCCAGCAAGACTATTCTACCTATGAGCGAGAGATGTTCGCTATAATAAATGCTATGAAAAAATGGTGCCATTACCTATATGGATCAAAGTTAACCATAGTCTTTGATCAAGAGAGCATTAAGTGGTTTGAAAACCAATCGGATTTAAGAGGTAGAAAAGCTAGATGGGTGGAACAGTTGTAAGAGTTCGATTATGAACTAAGGTACACGAAAGGAAAGTTCAATGCAGTGGTAGACTCCTTAAGTTGGATGCCTATGCTAAACAACTTGACTTTTGTACAAATTCAAAGTGAATTTATTTCAACTTTGAAAGGAAGCTATAAAGAAGATCCAAGCTACAGTCAAGCATGGAAGGTAGTTGAACAAGCTCAAACAAGTGAAGCAAGTACTTGAGAGGGGAAGTTTAAACACTATTCTCTCCATGATGAGTATTTGCTTTATAAAGGTAAGGTTTGTGTCCCAAGTCTTTCAGACATACAAAATCAAGTAGTTTTCAAATGCCATAATGCTCCAAGTGCTAGACATCCTAGTATTAAACGAAGCTATAAATTAGTTAAATGACATTTTTATTGGCCTAGTTTACATCGAGATGTGCAAAACTATGTATCCAAGTGCCATAAATGTCAATTCAATAAGTTTGATCGACTTAAAGTTGGAGGATTGCTGCATCCTTTGGAGATTCCCAAAGTTAAATGGAAAAGTATCTCCATGGATTTCATTTCAGGGTTACCCCGCACTTAGAAAGGCTTCGATTCAGTCTGGGTTGTAGTTGATCGATTGACTAAACTTGCTTAGTTTATTCTAGTCAAGACTACATATAAGACTCTAGAACTTGCAAAAATATTTGTAAATCAGCTTTACAGACTCTATGGTCTCTAGTAGACATAGTTTTTTATCGAGATGCTTGATTTACAAGTCATTTTTCGCGAGCAGTCTTTAGTAGAATAGAAACTAAACTAAGTTTAAGTACAACCAAAGATCCCCAGACGGATGGACAGATTGAGAAAGTCAATCAAATTTTGGAAGACATACTCAGAGCTTATGCTCATTCCAAACAGGCTGATTGGGAAGACTATTTACCTTTAGCTAAATTTACCTATACTAGTGCCAAGATTTCATCAATTGAATTTAGTCCATTCATGTTGATATATGGGTTCTAGCGTAGGTCTCTGTATGTAGTGGGACGTCAAAATGAACGAGTACAAGCAGCTCATGAATTCCTTCAAGATATGAACTTTAAGTTAAAGATGGCTAAAGAAAACTTAAAGAAAGCTCAAGATCGTTGTAGGTGCTAAAGCAACAGTTGGTGGATCAGGTCAACCATTGGAATTTATGGTGGACGCCAGGTGCATGGTGCGAACTCAGGTGTATTGGAACACAAAGAAATAATTAGTAGTTCAATTGAAGTGAAAAATCATATCATAAGAACATTAAGAAACAAGCAGTTTATCATACTTGTTAACATCTTCATTGTTTGTACCCTTCATATTCTTATGGGTTTTGGAAACAATTGAATCATCATCCTAGTTTCTCAAAGAAATTTTTTAATATCAACTTTCTTAATGAAACTCTTAGTCATTAAATATCGATACATTCTATCGCATGAAAACAAACTTCGAATGTATAAAACTCATGTGAAAAAACTCTTGAATTCGTGCAACAATTAGCATTATCTAACTGCGAGTATTGATATTTGTCTTTAGAATTAGTATTGGATGAGTCCAATAGCTATGCTCTATATCGTTTTAATTATGAAGCTTTTGTCAAAAGCTTATTTATGTAGTTCATATGAATTAAAGATATTCTGTTGTTTTGTGTAACAGATATTTAAGGACCAATGATTCTTTTCCTTAACTCATCAAAAATACTTACAATCAATGATCAAATGGTACCACAATCTTCAACTTGACAGCATAACGGTATGGTATTGACACATCACTCGTATCATAAACTTTTATCTGACAGCATAACAGAGAAACATAACTCACAAACGTTAACCTTTTTATATGCAAAAGAGAATTTATTGCTAAAGTCTGAATCGTATAGTAGCGATGTTGTCAATATAATCCATAGATTTCAGCTTCAAAACTTAGCATAGATTATATGTCCATACCATGACATATAATCCATAGATTTCAGCTTCAAAACTTAACGCAGAGATACACAATCCTTATTAAATGAATTGCTTAATTCCTTTACAGAGATTAGGAAGCTACAACTAATTTCAAAAACTCAATCAAAATAGATTGTACGTACGCATCCCTGTTGGAACAAATCCATTACAAGCGTAAGTATTGGCTTGAGTTCTAGGAAAAATAGAAAGAGAAGACAATGTATGGAAATCGAAGAGTTCACTTGTGAACTCACCCTTGTAATTGTTTGATCATTTACTTGATGTAAAAGTTAAAGGAATCAAAAGTGGTTGAGTCCACTTGATAAAAATAGAGAGAGAAGCCACCAATTCTGATTTAGAGGTTGGAGAATCAATCAATCTCTAAAAATTAGGAAACTACTTTTAGGTGAGCAAGATTCAAATTCAAATCTTGGCTCCAAAACTCTCTATATATACATGGCAGTTTAGTCGCACTTTGAGAGGCGTCCATAAGGTGAGCTATATGCTATATCAAGTGCGGATACAAGGCACGTACATGTATCTGTAAGTTCATTGTATTCTACAATCAATATACATTCATATTTATGATCATACAGGTTCATATCTTCATGGTTGTCTGAGTCTACTATTCACTATTATGCTTCTCAGTTTTTTCAGTCCAATTGCAGAGATCATTTCTCTCAGTGTGGTGCATCATTTTCAATGCTTTAACTTGCTAAAGTTTTCTTTTAGATTCTATTATGTGCTCACAAAATTGCATTGCTATTGGAGTTCGCAATTTTGAGGTATATTCAGTTGAAGTCAACCCTATCTATCCATATTCACTTCTCTGTAGATTTTTGATTTTTTTAGTCAACTTGTCAGAGCTGGTTCTCCCCGTGTACTTCATCAAATTGCATGATTCAAAGCTTGTTGGATTCAACATATTGTCTAGTATCAGGGTAAACAATTTTGTAATCATGGAATATTTTAATCTTGGGTTATGATCATTTTTTTGCTCACTGCTCTAAGAACTATTGCAACCCGTGAAAATCGGGATGATGCCATAACTTGTTAAACTTCATTCTCATTGTGTGATTCACCATTTCTGAATGAGATAACTCTTGAAAGTTAGCTCTGATAGTTAATTAGAGTTCTCTAGAAGGAATTAATCTAATTGATGCTATGCTCAGAGAACTATTCAAAACACTCGACAGGTGTATGAATCAAAATAGCAAGTTTTTCACCTCTGAATTTATTCTTGCTCATCTGTTTTGATCTATCTTTTTGAGATTGATCTTCCAAGGTACATAGGGTATCTAACACATCCATTGGCAAGCTTATAGGGCCCACCACATACTCCTAGAGTTCATTTGGCTAGTGTAGATCAAGTATTTTGCAATACCACTTCATCTTCAAGCACATATCTATCCATCTCTTCACAGTGGTATGAGAGCAATGATGACAGATGGATTTCCTTCATCAATTGACAAATTGGATAGAGATAATTACTCAGCTTGGTCATTAAGGATGGAAGCTTATCTCCAAGGTAGAAGTTTATATGGTTATGTGTCATGGGATGAAGTTATGCCAAGTTTCAGGAACAAAAGTCAACCAACACAAGAAGAGCAAGAAAGATTGACCACATGGTGCTCCAAGGATGCACTTGCAAGGTCTTATCTCCTCAACTCTATCTCAGATTTTTTGTTGCCTCACATTAGAAGTTGTAAGACATCTCAGGAGGTGTTGGATGCACTTGAAGCTTTCTTCTCTTCAAGTACCAAAGCTAGGAAGCATCAACTATGGCTGGATTTCACAACCCTCAAGAAGGCTCCCAAACAAAATGTGACTCATTTTGTCACAAAGGTCAAGGACATAGTTGATCAGTTGGGAAACATTGGAGAGGTAATAGATGAAGAGCAAATTGTAAGGTAGGTCATCAATGGATTAAAATCAGATGAAAAGTGGGAAGCATTCACCACAGCTATGGATTTGTACATGGACATTCATGTACCTGATTTCAATACTCTCGTTGGACAATTACTCACTCAGGAGGCAAAACTTATCAAGAATGGATAAAGATCTAAAGATAATAAATCTTCAGCTTTATATACTGATAAAAGCAAGTCCAAAGAAAACAAAGGAAAGTCAAAGAAAGTGGATGATGAAGCAGGAACATATCAACCTAACTATGCAGGTAGAGGAAGACATGGCAAAGGTAGAGGAAGAGGAGGTAGACAAGGCAACGGGAGATCCCAAGTCTCCAAACCATGTTCTATTTGTGGATTAACTAATCATACAACTGAAAATTTCTTTAGGAATCCCAGGAATCAAAGAGGCAGAGGATACAATAGAGGAAGTTATGGCTACTCAAGAGGAAGGTTCAACAACTATCATGGCAACTACAACAACTACAATCATTCAAACTATCAAAGAGGCTACAAAGGAAGGAGAGACTTCAATAACTACACAAAAGACTCAAACAAAGAGGATTCTATGGGCTGAGGCTATATCTACAGCCACTTACTTGATTAACAGGTTGCCTTCAAAATCCCTTGATGGGATGACTCCATATGAGGCTTGGAGTGGAAGAAGACCTAGCTTAGATCATTGTAAAATTTTTGGATGTATTGCTTTTGCTCATGTTCCTTCTGAGGTTAGAGCAAGATGGATCCAAAGGCAAAAAGGTGTGTATTTATTGGATATGACAACAATCAAAAGGGTTACAGGTTATACAACCCTACCAACAAAGGATTCTTGGTAAGCAAAGATGTAGTTTTTTATGAGAACAATTCATGGTATGAAGATTCATGCAAGAAGGTCAAATTGCCACATGACCTTGAAGAAGATTTTCCAAAGCTTGGCAGAGAACATCAACCAAAGATTGAAGAACAAGATACTTCAGAAGATGATGAAGAAACTCAGATGGAAAAAATCAAAGCATGGAAGTCTAAAGGTAAAGCAAAATTGCAGGAACTAGGATAATGAGGTAGAATCATCAGAACATGGCTTAAGAAGATCTGTAAGGGAAAGAAAAAAACCAAAAAGGCATGGGTTTGCACCTCATTAGTAACTAAACATTCTATTTACATAGCACATGACATAAATCAATAGGAGCCATCATCCTTTGAAGAGTCCAAAGCAAAATCAGAATGGAAGCATGCAATGAAGGAAGAAATTGAAGCACTTGAGGAAAACAACACTTGGGACTTGGTGCCCAAGACTTCATCTATGAAGGTAATAGGCTCAAGATGGGTCTATAAACTCAAGAAGAATTCTGATGGTTCCATAAATAGGTATAAGGCAAGGCTGGTAGCTAAAGGCTTTGCACAAACTCAGGGAATTGATTATGAGGAGACCTTCTCTCCTATGGCAAAGATGCCTACTATTAGGGTTTTTCTTAGTATTGCCTCTTCCAAGAATTGGAAGATACTTCAACTAGATGTAAAGAATGCATTCTTGAATGGTTGGATAATAGAAGAGGTATACATGGCACAACCACCTAGTTTTGAGAGTCAAGTTTATCCTGATTATGTGTGTAAACTTAACAAAGCATTGTATGGTCTCAAGCAAGCTCCAAGAGCTTGGAATTTCAGACTTGTTTCATTCTTGCAGGATAAAGATTTTCAACCAAGCAAGGCAAATCCTTCACTCTTTATTAAAAAGAGTAACTGTTAGGTCATCTACCTATGTATATATGTAGATGATATTATATTGACAAGAAATGATGCAGATGGTATGAAGAAGATCAAAGATCAAATGAGAGAAGAATTCAAGATAAGTGATTTAGGTTCACTTACCTACTTCCTAGGTTTGGAAGTTGTTTACAAAGATCATGGTTTATTTCTCACTCAAAGGAAGTATATCAAGGATATGTTAGCAAAATTCAAGATGGAGGATTGTAAAATTGTAGGTACTCCAATGGAGGTCAACCATAAATTGAGCTCACATGAAGGTGAACTCATAGAGGACATCACATCATATCAAAGCCTTGTGGGTAGTCTCAACTATGCCACATTGTCAAGGGTAGATATATCCTATAGTGTGAGTGTGCTAAGTTAGTTCATGCACACACCAAGGAAACCACACATGGATGCTGATAAGAGGATACTCAAATATCTCAAAGGAACAATAAATGAAGAACTTTATTATCGTTATGTATCTGATTTAGGGTTGAAGCTATTTTCTGATGTAGATTGGGCTGGCTCCAAAGAAGATAGAAGGAGCACTTCAAGTTATCTTACCTTTGCAGGTTCAAATCTTATTTCATGGTCATCCAAGAAGCAACCCACAATTGCTCTCTCTTGTACTGAAGCTGAATATAGAGGTCTTGCCATAGCTACACAAGAAGCTATGTGGATGAAGACATTATTCAAAGATCTTGGATTGGATTTTGGAACTCCAACTATTTTTGGTGACAACATGAGTTCTATTCATTTAGCTCCTAACCCTATTTTTCATGCAAGGACTAAATACATTGAAGTTCATTATCACTATGTAAGAGAAAAGGTTCTAAGCAAAGAGATTCAAATATCATATGTGTCCAGTCATCAACAATGTGCAGATATCTTGACAAAAGCATTGGATGGTATAAAACTTTGCAAATTCAAGGCTATGATTGGATTGCAGGTTATTTTTGAAGATTGAGGACCTCAAGCATACTTGGCTTGAAGGGGAGCTGTTGGAACAAATCCATTACAAGCCTAAGTATTGGCTTGAGTTCTAGGAAAAATAGAAAGAGAAGACAATGAATGGAAATCTAAGAGTTCACTCGTGAACTCACCCTTGTAATTGGTTGATCATTTACTTGATGTAAAAGTTAAAGGAATCAAAAGTGGTTGAGTGCACTTGATAAAAATAGAGAGACAAGCCACGAATTCTGATTTAGAGGTTGGAGAATCAATCAATCTCTAAAAATTAGGAAATTGCTTTTAGGTGAGCAAGATTTAAATTAAAATCTTGGCTCCAAAACTCTCTATATATACATGGCAGTTTAGTTGCACTTTGAGAGGCGTCCATAGGCTAGGCTATATGCTATATCAAGTGTGGATACAAGGCACACACATGTATATATAATTTCATTTTACTCTACAATCAATATACATTCATATTTATGATCATACAAGTTCCTATCTTCATGGTTGTGTGAGTCTATTGTTCACTGTTATGCTTCTCATTTTTTTTAGTTAGATTGCAGAGATCATTTCTCTCACTGTGGTGCATCATTTTCGATGGTATGACTTGATAAAGTTTTCTTTTAGAGTCTAATATCTGCTCACAAAATTTCATTGCTATTGGAGTTCTCAATCTTGAGTTATATTCAGTTGAAGTCAACCCTATCTGTCCATATTCACTTCTTTGCAGATATTTGATTTTTTTTAGTCAACTTGTAAGAGCTGGTTCTCTGCTTGTACTTCATCAAATTGCATGATTCAAAGCTTATTAGATTCATCATACTGTCTAAAATCAGCATACAAAATTTCATGATCATTGAATATTTTAGTCTTGAGTTATGATCATTTTTCTGCTCACTGGTCTAAGTACTATTGCAGCCCGTGAAAATCAGGATGATGTCATAACTTGTTAAACTTCATTCTCATTGTGTGATTCACCATTTCTGATGAGATTACTCTTGAAAGTTGGCTCTATTAGTTAATTAGAGTTCCCCAAAATGAATTAATCGAATTGCTGATATGCTGAGAGAATTATTCAAAACATTGGACAAGTGTATGAATCAAAATAGCAAGTTTTTCACCTCTGAATTTATTCCAACTCATTCGTTTTGATCTATCTTTTTGAGATTGATCTTCCAAGGTACATAGGGTATCTAACACATCCATTAGCAAGCTAAAAGGGCCCACCACATACTCCTTGAGTTCATCTGGTTGGTGTAGATCAAGGATTTTGCAGCACCACTTCATCTTCAAGCACAAATCTATCCATCTCTTCACAATCCCGAGTATGTAATTGTTGCCACAGTTAAGTGTTGAAAAAAAAACTTCCCTCATATTTGATTTCCGCTAGCCACAAGATAGCGTCCCCCTTGAGATTCAATGTTGCCAGCCATCTCTATGTACAATGGGTCTCTGTCCTTATGCCTTGCGATCTCTGCTACTGCCTGTCCTCCTCCTGAGATCTACCTCCATTAGCCTCCTTTTTGCTTTTCGTCCGATCAAGCTTTCATAAGGATGTCGGATCCACAATAAGTGACCGTCCCCATGCATAACTGCCCCTTATCTCTTTCATATGCCCACATCAAGAAGTAACTACTGTTTTTGAATCTGCGTCAAGCCCTCCTGCGCATGTCCCAATAGGGTGGTCTTTCCCCTTCTTGCATTTCCTTTTCAGTCCTTTTCCCATACAAGCTTTCGACACATATAATGATTGCCATGGGTTTTTGAGATTGACCTTTTTCTTTTCATCTGTTATGTGAAAAGATTGGAGTTCTCGCAATTGCCTACTCATCAAACATCATTGAAAAAGCTTAGACTTGCACTTCACCTCTTCCATGCCTGTGTGGCCTTCGGACACATCGCTACAAAGTATCATGCCAGCTTGCAAATATGTTCCTTCATCCTTTTGCCCGAACGGAAGACGTAGCCCAGAGCTTCTCTTAATACCTTTGGATGCCATTGTACATCTAGAATCACAACTCCAGAAGTGCCAATCAAAGAGATAGCTTCTCCATAAGGGTTAATAGAAGCTAGGAGAGTCCGAACTTTTTGGATCTTCATCGAACCTCTATATTGTGCTCTCCTTCTCTTCAAGTGTTGATTACAAACAACATAAACTATTTGATTTAGTTGCCCTTATCACACCTTTTGTAAGACCTCTTTAAAAGAAAAAGAGAGAAAATAATTCAAATACATGATTTTTGAACTATCTCATGGATCCATGTTAATATCATTCCATTGAAATTCATTATTATGTGAAGCATTATAATTTACTTTGAAAAACGCCTCACTCTTCTCAACCAAGTACTACTTGGAACGATAGAGACAACATCAGGGGGTTTTCATAATTTTGGATGATAATCATGAAGACAAAATCTTCACGACACTCACCCCTACCAAACCTGCACATTGCCCTCAATGGGCCAACAAGGATCTACTTTCTGCTTCAAAAATGAAATCACTCTCTATGTGAATGATGAGCTTCATAACATATTTCACGTGCATGGGTTAAAAAAAAAAAATAGTGCCTATGCAAGGCCATGTAGTGGGCCCATACTGAAAAATGCATGTATAAAAGTTATGGTGCAAACAAGAAGGAAATAGCATTTGATGTCCAAGCTAGTGCTCTCTCTTTAATACAATCGATGTGAAAATACATAAATCCTTACAAAATTACTCGTAGTGCCCTTGATGAAAGGTCATGAAATGTGACCCTATCACATGCATACTTTTCATGCATCGGAAAAAGAAATGGTGCATAGATAGGGTAACGATGTTTGGTGAAGAGGTTTCATCTTAAAAATTTAACTTGGTTCCTAACAATTTTAGCATGATTCTAATTACATTAGAGATATGTGTAAGTAGTCGTGCACCTAAGGCAAAAACACATATGTGCTCTTACATTTTTTTTATATGCATACTTGGAATGCAAAATTAAACATCATGGTGCAAGAAATGAAGGGTTGATTTGGTTTCCTAAACTCATTTCTTTATTTCTACTTCTTCAATTCTCCTTGGATCTGTATTTGCCACTTCAAAAAACCTCATAAATTCAATCTTTCTCTTCCAACTAGAACTTGTCTAAAAAGTTCAAAATAGGTTTAATCAAATGATTAGAAACATCAATTTGCATTTCATGAATAGATAATTGAAACAAAAGTAAAAATTCTTGTTATCTTTCATAACTTACCTTTTTGATGAGGAAGAAGGTAAGAACTCCCATAATCAGTCATAAGTTACCTTTTTGATAAGGGAGAAAGTAAAACTTCCCATGTTCCTCATAAGTTACCTTTTTGATGAGGAAGTAGGTAAAAACTCCACATGTTCATTCATAAGTTACCTTTTTGATGAGGAAGAAGGTAAAACTCCCGTGCTCATTCGTAAGTTACCTTTTTGATGAGGAAGAAGGTAAAACTCCCGTGCTCATTCGTAAGTTATCTTTTTGATGAGGAAGAAGGTAAAAACTCTCATATTCATTCATAAGTTACCTTTTTAGATGAGGAAGAAGCTAAAACTCTCGTGTTCATTCATAACTTACCTTTTTGATGAGGAAGAAGGTAAAAAATCCCATATTCATTCATAAGTTACCTTTTTGATGAGGAAGATGGTAAAACTCCCATATTCATTCATAAGTTACCTTTTTGATGAGGAAGAAGGTAAAACTCTTGTATTCATTCATAAGTGACCTTTTTGATGAGGAAGAAGGTAAAACTCCCGTATTCATTCATAAGTTACCGAAGAAGGTAAAACTCCCGTATTCATTCATAAGTTACCGAAGAAGGTAAAACTTCCATGCTCAACTAGAACCTACACAATCATCTTGATGGGCCATCCGTTTAAACTCAAGATCTTTGATTGGCACAAGATCACTATCTATTATCAAAACTCAAAAAATATGATTAATGAAATAGACTCATCAAATCATACATTTTAATCATGTCTAATTTATCTGTCAAGCATTCGAATTACTTCTTCTTTTTTAAAGATTTAGAAGGTTTTTGGGACTTTTCCATATTTTTTTCAATTTGTTTAATAATTTCATCAATCATCATCTTTTGTTATTTGTTTATGCTCTTCTCTTCATCAACTTCTTTGACATTCTTAGATTTAATTTGATTAGTTTCTTCATTCGTAAGATCATTCCATAATTTAGTTTTCAGTTTATCCACTTTATTTTGATCAAATAATGTATCATTTTCTAAAAGATCAAGATCACATGTGATATAATAGTTATCGTGTTTCTTCATCACTTCTATTAATTGTTCATCTTCTTGTTTAAATTTTTCTTGTTCATTTCCCTCAAGTTCTTGGTTTTTCCAACTTATTGATTCATCAACTATTTATTTTTTATTATTCGTCAATATCATAGTTTCTTGGTTAACAATTTTATTATCTATATGTTTCTTTGGTCTCCATTGACATTTATATGTTTGGTAAAAAAGTTCTCTCATTCCCCCTCGACCTAAGTTTAAGTGTAATGGGACATGAGTGTGGACATCACATATTTTCTTTCCAATTTGACAAACTATTTGATGATTGCATGCATGTTCAAATCCAATACAATTATCATAGGTATGACCAATCTGATGACACCAAAAAAATTGAATAAGGCATTTCTTAACTCTATTTGATTTTAGAGGTATCATTTTAGGAGTAGTTTTCCTAGGATCATGTGAAGGTTTCTAATCAAATGTATATGCTGATAAACATTGGAGTCTTACTTCATGTTCATGACTAAGTTTCAATCCTTGTAATTCTTTATTCTGAATTGTCGAAATTTCAACTTTATTTTTCAAATCTAAAGTTTCAGATTCCTTTGTCTCTTTTAAGTTCTTAAAGTTTTACCCATTTCTTGCATAGTTTGAGATATTTCATTTATGGCTTTCATTAAAGTCATAATAATTCCAAATTTCTCTTCTATTATTTCATTTACTCTCCTCTCTACATCTTTAAACTTCTCTTCATTGAGAGACTTAACTTGAGTGGCGAGTACAACCACCGCTAGTGGACTCTAGTGGAAGGTACTAAAGGAGTGGATGAGATCACTCTAGCCACTAGTGGACTTGAGTGGAAGGTATCACAGGAGTGGAGGAGATTGCACATGCACTTGTGGACTTTAGTTACGTTTGTGGTCCTCGTTGATTCAAGCAGCTATATATAGAGGCATATGGCTCGGAGGTGAGTACACATTCATTCATGAGCTGGTATTGTGGAAACTATGTTGCATGTCATGTGTGCAACATATGTACTTGAAAGGTGTCAGTCCATATGAGATGTCTGATTTGGGGCATTTGCATCACTATTTGGGCATTTCATTTATGCAAGTTGATGGTGGAATGGCTTTGTGTCAAACAAAATATATTGACACATTATTGGAGCATTTTGGCCTTGAAGGCTGTAAGCCTATTGCCACTCATATGGAGATAGGTATATGATTGAGTTTTCTAGATGCTGGAGATGCATTTGATGCTATCTTTCTATCAACAAGCTATTTGATGCTTGATTTATTTATGCATTACTCGGCTTGATATTCAGTTTCCTGTCTCATAGATGAGCAGGTTATGCATTGCCTAGGTGTCAAGCATTGGTAGGCAGTTAAGCGCATCTTTCACTACTTGAGTGGTACCCGGCTACTTGGATTGTTCTATCCCAAGGGGGAATCACTACCGCTAGATTTGCATGCTTTTTCGGACAGTGATTGGGTTGGTTGCAATGACACTCTTGTGTCCACCAATGGTTTTGCTTCATGCTTGGTAGCTCATGTATATCTTTGTTGAGCAAGAAGCAGCCTACTATGGCCACTTCCACTTCTGAGGGTGAGTATAGGGAAACTTTCATAGCAACTATTGAGTGTCTATGGCTCAAACATCTTATGGCTGATTTGGGTGTTGGTCAGTCTTCTACCACCCCATCTTCACTGACAGTTAGAGCGCATAGGGAGTTGTGAGGAACCCTATGTTCCATGCTCGCAATAAGCACATTGAGGTGCATTATCATTATGTTAGGGAGAGGTTCTTTGCTAGGGAGATCAGATTGGCATATGTGCCCACCCAAGAGAACATTGTAGACCTTTTTACAAAGGCTCTACCTAGGGAGAATTTTGAAGCTTTCTGCAAAGCTCTGGGCTTACTTCTTTTTGTGGATTGATTTCACATATCTTGGCACTTCCTTATACATGGGAGCCAGCTCCGTGTTCACCGCATCACTCCTAGGGGGATTTGTTGATATATTTAGGTAGTGATGCGTGTGAACACTCTAGGACTGCTGCAACACTTTTTTCCCTCTTTAGGAGGTTTTTTTCCCCCTGGCTTGTATATATGCCTATTTCCCTAATGGGCTACTTAACTTTGTACATTCTAGTGGTAATACATTTAGTATTGTGTATTGTGCTCCAAGCTTCTTCTTCTTTCTTGTGTTGTTCGCATGCTTCTACAGATGTCTAAATCCAACAGTATGGATTTGGTACTTCTCTAGTTACTAAACATTCATTCTATCTAGCACAGGACATAAATCAAGAGGAACCCTCAAAATTTGAGAAAACCAAGAAGAAATCAGAGTGGAGGCATGCAATGGAAGAAGAAATTGAAGATCTTGAGGAAAATAACACTTGGGAAGTAGCTCCCAAGTCTTCACCAATGAAAGTGATAGGCTCAAGATGGATCTACAAATTGAAGAAGAACCTAGATGGCTCCATTAATAGGTATAAGCAAGGCTTGTGGCAAAAGGCTTTGCACAAACTCAAGGAATTGATTATGAGGAGACCTTCTCTCCTGTGGCAAAGATGCCTACAATGGGAGTCCTACTTAGTATTGCTTCTTCCAAGAAGTGGAAGATACTTCAATTGGATGTAAAAAATGCATTTTTTAATGGATGGATAACAGAAGAGGTGTATATGGCACAACCACCTAGTTTTGAGAATCCAATACATCCTGATTATGTGTGTAAACTTAATAAAGATCTATATGGACTCAAACAAGCCCCAAGGACTGAGATGCACATTCCATGATCCATAGCGGTAACATATGGAGGCAAGACACTTCCATAGGGACAAGGTCAAATACCAACAGAAGAGGAAAGGGAGAAAACTCAACTCACACATCGACAAGAAAATGTGGAAGATGAATTTGGACCTTCACATCACGCACATAAAAAAAAAGAATTATGAACCATGATGTAGGCCTCAACAACAACCTAACATTCCTCCCAATGCAAGAGCTTTGCAAAGATAACAAAGACACTATAGAGCATTTGTAAAGATATGACTCTATCAAAAATCAATTGAAATTCTCATGCCATGAAGAGTATTTGCAAGGGTGGTAAAAGAAGAACTACAAAGATATTGTGCAAGTCTACAAATATAGATGATAGCACTTAAGGCACTTGAAGAGGTAGCACACACCTACCTTATTTCCATGCTTGAAGATTCTAACCTATGTGCTATCCATGCCAAGAGAGTAACTATACAACCCAAAGATATTCAGCTAACTAGAAGAATAAGAGGAAATAACCCATGACCTCTGTAATTTGTAACTTTTGTGAAACATATTTTGCAATGTACATCAATGATGAATAGAATGTTTTGTCTTAATAGACTTGCCATGGACTTGTTCCACGAGCTCTCCCCTCAAGTCAAGTGAGCTTGAGGCCTTCAATCTTCCAAGATTCCCTGCAAGCCAATCATACCTTTGAATTTGCTGAGTTTGGTTCCATCTAGTGCCTTGGTCAAAAAATATGCACATTGTTGATGGGTTGACACATAAGATAAGTGAATTTCATTGCTCACAATCTTCCCTCTTACATAGTGATAATTTACTTCAATATGTTTAGTCCTTGCATGAAAAAATGGATTGGCAGCCAAGTGAATGGAGCTCATGTTGTCACCAAAAATACTTGGAGTTCCAATCTCCAACCCAAGACCTATAAATAGTGTCTTCATCGACATTGCTTATTGAGTAGCTATAGCAAGACCTCTATATTCAGCTTTAGTAGAAGAGAGTGCAAATGTGGTTTGCTTGTTGGACAACCGTGAGACAAGTTTTGAACCTACAAAGGTAAGATATCTGGAGGTGCTCATTCTATCTTCCTTGGAGCCAACCCAATCTGCATCTGAGAACAATTTCAAACTTAAATTAGATACATAAGGGTAGTATAACCCTTCATTCATGGTCCCTTTGAGATATCAGAGTATCCTCTTGGTAGCTTCCATGTGAGGTTTCCTGGGTGTCTGCATAAATTGACTTAACACACTCACACTATAACATATATCTACCTTTGTCCATGTGGCATAATTCAAACTACCCAGAAGGCTTTGATATCCTATCACATCTTCTATGAGTTCACCTTCATGTTAGCTCAATTTATGATTAACCTCCATTGGAGTACCTACAATCCTGCAATCTTGCATGTTGAACTTTGTAAACAAGTCTTTAATGTACTTTCTTTGAGTAAGACATAGACCATCATCTTTAAACCACTTCCAATCCTAGGAAGCATGTAAGTGACCCTAAGTCACTTATCTTGAACTCTTCTTTCATCTACTCCGGTAAGTGCTTCTCATTTAGCATAGACCTTGCAGCTTCAACAATTGCCCTATTTCTTCTTTCTCCCATCCCATCTTGCTCAGGAGTGTACCTTGTAGTAATCTCTCTTTTCATTCCCCTCTCTTGAAGAAAGGAATCAAATTCATAGGAGAAGTACTCTCCCCCTCCATCTCACCTTAGCCTTTTTAATGTTTTACCTGTTTGATTCTCCACAAGAGCCAAATATCTTTTGAAGCATGAAAACACTTCATCTTTGTGTTTCATAAAATATAATATAGTCCATCTACTACAATCATCAATGAAGGAGACATAATACCTTGATCTAGATATTGAAGCATCCTTACTTGGTCTCCATACATATATATGTGAAGTATTTCGATGGCGATGCACCACACTGCACTCTCCTTCTCGAGAGCTCCACGACGATATGCTCGAAGTAGAAAACCGAGCTCCTGACGCCACACACAGTACTACGCACAAGAGGGTGTAGAATACGCAGAAAACGCAGTACACAGGGGAGCACGAAGACAGACCTCTTAGGTCTTACAAATGCGGTCGAACTTACAGTCTATGACTGACCAGGCCACTATATGTTTTATTAAAGAACATATACAAAGAAGTGTCCGGTGGCCATTTGGCCTTTCACATGGACACTAAGGTAACAATCTCCCACTAAAGGCCAATATGGCTAGAGTAACTATGGGAGAAAAAAGAAAGAATGATAAAGAATACCTGAGTGTAAGTATACAAACTATACCTCCCACCTGATGGGCATGTTACACAGTATACAAGTGACTGCGTAAGATCAAGAATCAAGTAACCCCCATCAAGTGACAACAGTGTCTAAAGCTATCCTGTGGTAGAGCTTTAGTCAAAGCATCTGCAGCATTATCTCGAGTGTGAACCTTCTCAAGAATAATGCTCTCAGTGGCTAAGCAATCTCTAATGAAGTGATACCTCACCTCAATGTGCTTGGTCTTTGCATGATAGACCGGATTCTTAGCCAAAGCAATGGCACTCTGACTATCACTGAGCAAGTGAGGTACATGCTGAGGTAAACCCATATCACAAGCAAGACGAGAAAGCCACAATGCTTCCTTACATGCCTCACTTGCTGCAACATACTCTGCTTCTGTGGTGCAAACAGCTGTACATTCTTGAAGACGAGATCTCCAAGAGATAGCACCTCCAGCAAAATGAAAAATGTACCCTGATGTAGACTTACGATTGTCTACACAACCAGCATAGTCAGAATCTGTGTAACCAATAATGGATGCTTTCCCTCTACCTAAGCATAGACACTTGTCCTTAGTGCCACTCAGATATCTCAAAATCATTTTGACCGCTTCCCAATGTTTCTTGCCAGGATTAGACATATATCTGCTCACAACTCCCACTGCAAATGCAATGTCTGGTCTCGTAGCTACCATAGCATACATGAGACTACCAACAGCAGACTGATAGGGAATTTTGGTCATGAATTCCTTTTCCTCATCTGATTTGGGGCAGTCATCCTTGCTCAATTTCACATATGTGGGTAAAGGTGTACTCAATGCCTTTCCACCCTGCATATTGAATCGATGAAGTACTTTGGATATGTACTCACTTTGAGACAAGTATATGCATCTTTTACTCCTATCACGAGTAATGCGCATGCCAAGGATATGTTTGGCATCCCCCAAATCCTTCATATCAAATGTCTGACTCAACTTCTTTTTGAGAATTGACAAATCATAAGAGGACTTCCCAGCAATCAACATATCATCGACGTAAAGTATCAAGCATATCAAGCTGCCATCAGAACATCTCTTTGCGTAGAGACAATGATCCTCATTGCTCCGAGAATAGCCTTGGGACTTCATAAAAGCATCAAACTTTTGGTACCATTGTATAGGAGACTGTTTAAGTCCATACAAGCTCTTCTTGAGCTTACAAACTAGACTTTCCTTGCCAGGAACTACATAACCCTCTGGTTGTTCCATATAGATCTCATCTGTAAGATCTCCATGCAAGAAAGCTGTTTTCACATCCATTTGGACTAGCTCTAAGTCCTCCATTGCAACGAATCCAAGCAACATGCGCAAAGTAGTCATCTTGACCACTGGCGAGAAGATTTCCTCAAAATCAACACCATGTTGTTGCTTAAAACCCTTTGCAACAAGTCGTGCTTTATATTTTGGAGAAGCACTATCTGATGTGAATTTTAGCTTATATACCCATTTACATGGTAAAGCTTTCCTGCCCTTTGGCAAAGGTACTAAGTCCCAAGTACCATTCTTGTGAATAGAATCCAACTCACTCTTCATGGCACGCTCCCACTTGACATGATCCTCTGTCTGCATAGCCTCTTTGTAGCAAGAGGGCTCACCGGCATCTGTTAGCATAACAAAATCTAAACCTGGAACATATCTATCAGGTGGATATGAGACACTTGCAGAACGTCTCAATGGTTGCTGAACAGGAACATGTGCAGACTGATCTGAATGGACATTCTCTTGAACATCCCTATGTGCAGCATTTTTATGCATGCTAACCGGAGGACTAGTATCCTCAAACACCACTCTTCTCACTTCAACCTCCTTAATCGGCTGTTTATGCATCTTAGACTCATTAAAATTGACATCACTACTTCTAATCACTGACCGTGTTTCAGGATCCCATAAGCGATATCCAAATTGTCCTTCTCGACCATATCCAAGAAAAATGCATTTCTTTGACTTATGGTCCAACTTCTGTCTAAGATTCTTGGGTATATGAACATATGCTTCACACCCAAAAACTCAAAGATGATCATAATATGGTGGTTTCCCTGTCCATAACTCTTGTGCCACTTTCAGACCTTTGGCAGTACTAGGTGAAAGGTTAATCACATGAACTGCAGTCAATACTGCTTCTGCCCAAAAACCTTGTGAGAGGTTTGCATGATGCAACATAGAGACTACTCTATCTTGAATAGTTCTATTCATCCTCTCAGCTACACCATTCTGTACTGGGGTATAAGGAGCTGTAAACTCTCTACGAATCCCTCTACATTGACAAAAAAGGCTGAATTCATGTGAGGTATACTCACCCCCATTATCTGAATGTAAAGCCTTAAGCTTAGTTCCTTTTTCAGTCTCAACTGAAGCAAGTCATTTTCTGAAAGTAGGGAATACATCATCCTTCGATTTGATAGGATATACCCAGACTTTTCTAGTAGCATCATCTATGAAAGTGACAAAGTAAAGAGAACCACCTAAGGACCTAGTGGGCATAGGACCACACACATCTGTATGAACAAGATCTAAAGGCTGAATTGAAGAGTCAATGTGCGTTTTATGCACATTTCTGGTTTGCTTTCCATATTGACAATGCTCACAAAATGAAAAATCAGAGAAAGATAACACAGGTAAATAGCCAGAACGAGAAAGATTTTCCATTCCACTACGAGATATATGGCCCAAACGACCATGCCAAATACAAGCCATAGGTTGTTCAGTAACAGCTAACAAGTGTTCTTTCTGTGATACAAATAAAGGGTAAAGTGAGCCAACTTTCCTTCCTTTTGCAATAACCATATTGCCCTTTGATATACGAAAGGACTGAGCATAGAAGACCACCTTGTAACCAAGGTCATCAAGTTGACCAACTGACATCAAACTGCGTGATAACTGAGGTACATGGCGTACATTATGCATAGTAAATTTTGAACCGTCAATGAACTGCACAACCACATCTCCAATCCCCACAACATCACACTGGTAAGAGTCACCAAGTCTCACGGTACCAAGAGACTTTGCTGCATAATTAGAGAACCATTCTCTATGTGGTGTCACATGGAAAGAAGCACCAGAATCTAGCAGCCAGGTGTGGGAAAGAGAATCAGCCATAAGTGCCTCAGATGGCACAGTACTATCAAGTGTCAACACATCAGCATCATCAGAAATAGCATTAATTTCTTCAATCTTCACAGTCGAAGTAGATGGTGCAGGTAACTGTTTAACATGCCCATCAATGTCCTTTACCTTTAGCATTCTTTAATGCATAACAGTCTTTCTTCATGTGTCCTTTCTTATGACAATAATGGCATTCAATATCCCTCTTCCTTGATTTACTTCTGCTCTTATTCCGTTGACCATTCTTTTCCTTGTTCTTGCTCCTGCCACGTTGTTGATTCTTTCCTTGGTAAGAATCACGAACATTATATGCATCTCCACTCTGAGTGCCAACCATAGATTTTCTACGAATCTCCTCACTCAAGAGTGCTCCACATATGTCATCATAGACGAGTTTACCACCTGGTGCACTATTGCTAATAGCTGTGCAAAATGTATCCCATGATGATGGCAGGGTGCATAACAGCAATACTGCTTTCATTTCATTGTCCATATCCATTTTCTGAGCCTGTAACTGGGAGAATATGGCATCAAACTCATTTAGATGAGCAGCAACACTATCTGTGTCCTTCATACGAAGGTCGTATAATTTTCTCATCAGATATACTTTATTTGATGCCGTCTCTTTTTCATATGTATTGCATAACTTCTTCCAAAGCTCCTCTGCACTTTCACAGTCTAATACTGTAAAGTAAACATTATCTGCTAGGTGCAGGCGAATGGTAGACCTGGCCATTTCATCTAACTCATCCCAATCATCTTCATCCATGTCAGCAGGCTTCTTTGAAATCCCATTTACTGGCTTCCATTGCCTTCTTTGAATCGGCACATCTTTAATCTGATTCTTCCATAGAGCAAAGTTTGTGCCATCAAATTTTCGGATCTCAAAATGGTCTTTGCCCTGCAAGTTATAGCTCCTCCTCGGAACGCTAGCACTAGACCCTGATCCACCAGATGTGCCTGAGACCTCTGATGCCATGATCGTAGAGAATTGAATAGAATGATAATGGAGCTAGAAGAGTCCAAACACCAACAAATAAGTGTATCAAGGAGTAAATCGACCACTATATAGTTGACTAAACCAGAAATCTGGAAAAATTTTGCCAGAGTATCCTCTGCAAAATTAGCATATGACCAGTGTCAAAGTATCATAAAACTGCAAGTACTGACATGTCTACCTGCATAGTGAATCACTGACTCCACTGCATATAATCAGTTATCCAATAGAAGCCAACTAGGCTTATCGAGCACCTATGAACAACTATCATACATCTCCTATGGCGAGGCTGGGTAAGTCTTCCACCTGCATCACCGAAGAGACCCTGACATCTGGGTGTCTCCCAGTTAAGAAAACCTCACCACGACCCTCTTTATCAAACGTAAAAGGCTTTATGCAAAGAACGTAACCGCTATATCAATGCCCACATGGACGTACATAAACGGTATCCACAGAAGCGTACATGGTGTGTATGTGCTCAATATATGCAGTAAAATGACACTGAAAGGCTGAATACACAGCCCAAAAACTAGCCAATAACACCTGCACGTGTCTGTCAACTCTGATGTTTTAGGCTTTAAAAAACCTGCATAAATTTGCAGTGACTGCTCCCACCAAAACTGAAAACCCCTCGAGAAACCTGTAGTTTTACGAGTGTGGCTGAAAATACAGCCCCAAAGGTTGATATTTATTGTCTGAGAAGTACAACGAACACTCTTCTTGATATTCTTGGACCTGTGTGAAGAGAACTACGTGCGAAAGTACTCCGAAATGGCTCCAAAAACACCCCAAAATTGCTTCAGAAATAGGCTTTAAAAGCAAAAATGAAGCTTTGAGGGACCAAAACTTGTTCAAGGTAATGTCAACCTTAGTCTTTCCCCTTCTTCAAACACCACAAGAGTGTAGCTTAGTGGCAAGAGATTGCCACGGTTAAGCGAGCTCTAGGGGGAACAGTACTGGGATGGGTGACCTCCCGGGAAGTACCGGGAACCTCTATATTCCTTGATCGTTGAGGTCCTCCCTCGCGCGCAGCCAACGGCGCCAACGATGACTTCGGTGACTCGGATGACAAGGTATGCCAAGGTCTATGCCTTGGTCGCCGCCTTAGTAAGCCTTGGAGAAAGCCTGGGGAGGGGGGGGGGGGTCCTCGCTTCGCTCGCACAAAAGGAACAAAGCTTTTCTTTCTGCCTCGAACTGCTCTGATACCAGTGGAGTATTTCGATGGCGATGCACCACACTGCACTCTCCTTCTCGAGAGCTCCACGTCGATATGCTCGAAGTAGAAAACCGAGCTCCTGACGCCACACACAGTACTACGCACAAGAGGGTGTAGAATACGCAGAAAACGCAGTACACAGGGGAGCACGAAGACAGACCTCTTAGGTCTTACAAATGCGCTCGAACTTACAGTCTGTGACTGACCAGGCCACTATATGTTTTATTAAAGAACATATACAAAGAAGTGTCCGGTGGCCATTTGGCCTTTCACATGGACACTAACGGTAACAATATGAACCAGATCCAAGAGATCTCCATGCATATATCCTTTCTTCATGAATGGTAACCTGTGAGAATTTCCTAATTGACATGCACCTCACTTATAAATCATGTGTTCTTTTGGCAAGTTAGGGATTCCAAGTACACTTTGGTCCTTGAAAATTTGCCTTAATGATCTTTTACCAATTTGTGCTAACCTTTTGTGCCATACTTCCAATTGTGTGTGTCTGACTACCATAATTGAAGAGAGCAATGTTCCTAGTGTCTTGTAATTCAAATGTGAACAATCTACATGTCTTTTCACCCTTTGCAATTCTCCCAAATCTTTGTCTTGGATCTTCAATAAATGCTCCTACTTTTGTGAACCTAACTTGTAGGCCTTTCTCCACAACTGTCCTACACTTATCAAATTCTTTGTGATGGTAGGGACATAGAGTACCTTGCTAATTAGGTTGATGTTTCCATTAGGTGCTTTTACATTTCCTATCTTTTCCACCAAATGCCTTGTATCATCACCTGTCTGCACTTCATGCTTGTTCTTTGGATCTTCTAAATCTGATAGGATGGCCACATTTCCTACCACATGATTGGAACAACCTGAATCTATGTAAAAAAACATGCTCATCAAATTTACCTTGTGGCATGGACATACTCATGATTAGAAATGAGTCCTTTTGATTTGAGTCTTCTGTGTAGTTATTGAAGTCTCTTCTTCCCCTATTGATTCCTTGATAGTTTGAATGGTTGTAATTGTTGTGGTAACCATGAAAGTTTTTGTTCCTTCCTCTAGAATAGCCATAACTTCCTCTATTGTATCCTCTGCCTCTTTGATTCCTGGAACTCCTGAAGCAATCTTCAGTTGTATGATTAGTTAGTCCACAAATAGAGCATGAATTAGAAAATTGGGATCTCCCTCTTCTTTTCCTTCCTCCTCTACCTCTACCTCTACCTCTACCATGTCTTCCTTTACCTGCATAGTTAACTTGATGTGTACTTGATTCATCATCCACTTTCTTTCCTCTTCCTTTGTTCTCTTTGGACTTGCTTTTATCAGTATACAAGGCAGAAGATTGATTAGCTTCGGAGCTTTCTCCATTATTGATAAACTTGGCCTCTTGAGTAAGTAGTTGTCCTATGAGTGTATTGAAATCTAGTACATGCATATCCATGTATAGATCCATAGTTGTGGTAAATGCTTCCGACTTGACATCTGCCTTCAAGATATTGATGACTTGCCTTACAATTTGCTCTTCCTCTATTAGCTCTCCAAAGCTTCCCAACTGATTTGCTATGTCCTTGAGCTTTGTGACAAAATTAGTCACATTTTTTTTTGGGAGCTTTCTTGAGAGTTGTGAAGTCCAACCATAGTTGATGCTTCCTAGCCTTTGAACTTGAAGAGAACAAGGCTTCAAGTGCACTCCATATTTCTTGAGATGTTTCACAACTTCTAATGTGAGGCAAAAAAAATATGAGATATAGTTGAGGAGATAAGACCTTGCAAGCGCATCCTTGGAGCACCATGTGCTCAATCTTTCTTGCTCTTCTTGTGTTGGTTGACCTTTGTTACTGAAACTTGGCATGACTTCATCTCCAACTATATAACCATATAAATTCCTGCCTTGAAGATATGCTTCCATCCTTAATGACCAGGCTCAGTAGTTACCTCTATCCAATTCGTCAATTGATGAAGGAAATCCATCTGCCATGGTGTCCAACCTTGCTTTGATACCACTGTGAAGAGATGGATTTGCACTTGGAGAAGATGATGTGGTGCTGCATAAACTTTGCACTACACGAGCCAAATAAACTCAAAAGAGCTGAAGAAATGCCTTTTAGCTTCCCAATGGATGTATTAAACATCCTATGTACCTTGTAAGATCACTCTCAAAAGATTGAATCAAAATAGACTAGTTTGACCAATAGGCATCATGAAGAAACTTTCTATTTTGGTCAAGAGTGCTTCATTATTTCACTCAATGCTCATTCTCTAAGTAGAATTCACCAGAGAGATTTTAGAGGAATCTAATAAGGAAGTAATGCAACATATTAGAAGTTATTTCATAAAAAAATAAGTAACCATGCAGAGAAATAAGTTTAACAAGTCACGTATGTCATCCCAACTTTTTAGGAGCTAGATGATGCAAAGACACAATTTACTTCAAATAAACATATCTCACACATATGAACTCCAAATGAAGTGAAATACTGAGAGTATGTAATAGAATTAGAGAGCTAACTTTAGTAAGTTGAATCATTGAAAAGGATGCACCATGCTCAGAGAAATCATCTCAACAATATGAGTGAAAACTAAGAAGTGTGGCAGTGAACAATACACTCACATAGGCTCAAGATATGGACACAAATGGTCATGAAAATAAATGTATATTGATTGTAAAGTACAATGAACTTACTTGTACATATGTGTGCCTTGAAGCCAGACTCTGATATGGCATGAATCCCTTCTAATGGAGGTAAAAAAACCGTGACTAAAAGCCATGTATATATATTGATGTTTGGAGCCTAACTTTGAATTTGAATCTCACCCAAAATCAATCTCCAATTTTTTTACTGATTGATTCTCCAACTCATTCAATCACGAATTTGTGGCTTTTCTCCTTCCTACTCATCAAGTGGACTCAGCCACTTAGATCTTTTACTTTTACATCAAGTAGAAGCTCAAAAATTACAAGAGTGAATTCACAAGTGATCTCTACAAGCATTTGACATTTTCCTTCAAGTTTCTAACTATTTTGATGACTCAAGCCATCACTTAGACTTGTCATGGACTTGTTCCAACAGATAGCACCAACTCCAATGGAAGTGAATCACAAATTGAGTAGATATGGAGGAGAAGAATTCAAAGACATGAAGCTTTATTAGAGTTTGGTGGGTAGCTTGATTTATGCTACATTAACAAGGCTTGATTTGTCTTATGCAGTTGGAGTTCTATCTCAATTCATGCATTGTCCTAGAAAGGAACATTTGATTGCAGGTCAAAGGGTGCTAAGATATATCAAGGGCTTATGGGTTTACTTCAGATACAAGGGTCAAGATATATAGTGATGCAGATTGGGCAAGCAACTCTGATGATAGAAGATCAACACATGGGTACTTGTGTTATGTGGGAGATAAGTTAATTTCATGGTGTTCTAAGAAGCAACATACAATTGCTTTGTGATCTATATAAGTAGAGTACAAAGGTATGGTAGAAGCTGCAAAGGAAGTCATATGGTTAAAACCTCTCATGAAGAGTTTTGATATCATCCAATGTACTCCTATAATTTGTGGAGATGACATGAGTTCTTTGTATTTGGAAGCTAACCTTGTGTTTCATGCCAAGACCAAACATATTGAGGTTCAATATCATTTTTTGAGAGAGAAGGTTGTTGATAAAGAAATAGAAATCATGCATACTCCCACAAAAGATCAACTTGCAGATATGTTAACAAAGAGCTTAGATGGACCAAAATTGCAAAGGTTTAAAGATATGGCCGGGACAAAAAATGATGCACGTAATCACAATTCATGATTGAGGGGGAGTTGTTGGAGCAAGACAATAAGAAATTGATGTTTACATGAAGTTTAGGAATGAAGACCTAAAGTAAATATTACAGCCTAAATCATGAAGTGAAGTGGAAGTTCAAGAAGAGATGTTCTCCATACATGTGCAATAGTTTTGTAAGTACGTCAAAAATACTTTCATGTAATGACGAATCCACACTCATATGTATACATACACTTGTATATAGTTGTGATATATATGAGCGATGATAGATAGATGTGATATAGAAGAGAAAATTATGAGTTGAGTCATGAATATCCATTAGATGTACTTTCTGTTCAGAATAGAGAAGTTTTGAAGAAGTAGCACCTCGATGTTTTCCATCTCTCTCCTTTTTTGCTGGATTTTTTGTGAAATCCATAGTTAAGTCCATAGTTAATGCATCTATGGTCACATTTTGTGTGTGTTTAAGTCCATAGGTAATGCATCTATGGTCACGTTTTGAGAGTCCACATGTTATCAGGCTGAGAAAATTTTGTGTAGGAACATTCATATGTAAACAGGTGTTGAGATACTACTCAAACATGCGCAATCTTGATGATCAAAGAATTGATCAGATCTCAACCTACAGTGTAAATTTTTCCACAACTAAGCATTCAAACTTTAATTTGGAAGGTAAGAAACTTATATCTAAAAGCATTTGATCAAAGGGGGTCTAGTTTGTGAGAACCATGCATTTAAAGTTACATATGTAAAAGTTGCTTGAAGAGAAAGCTTGTTTCGGACATAGGTTTACATATTGAAGTGAATCTGAAGTTTTGTAAATTCTTTTGGAGAATTTCACTTGGCGTAGTCTCTCAAACATTAGAAGAGTATTGTGTCAAAGTTTCATAAGAAATTTTCATAAGTCAATGAATTCATTTTGTGAAGTAGACTTTTCTGAGTATAGTCATGGATCACAAAAATGGTTATAGTTCATAAATTGGCAAACGTTTTTCCAAATTTGAAGAATTTTATAAGTTATACTTGATATATAGGTGTTATAAATTCAATTATAGCTTGTCTTTTGGAGATTAATCATCTCCACCATAGAAGGACATTGGTTAGGACCCAAGTTGTGCAAAGGTGCATGGGTGTACATGAAACCCTCTAGTATTGGGTCTCATCATGAAAGAGATCATGGAAAGGGAAAGGGAAGTTATTGGGCTTCAAAAATCTCAAAAATGGTGGGAATATTGCCACTGTACAACATGCTTTTATGATGTCAACATGAAATTCGAGAACTCAAACAAAATGAGATATCCTATCAATTGTAAGTATTCATCTTTAGTATTGATTGGTACCTATTCTAATTTCTTTCTATACCTTATTAAGATGTGTATGTTTTTGTTGCAAAAAATTTTCCTTCTACCTTAGTGGAAGAACAACCACTTCATAGTCTTACAGGGACTTTCTAGGCATTGCATGCAGATGTTGGGTCACTAGTCTTTCTAGAAGCCCATCTTGCTCAGTTTTAATGTGATAGAGTTTTCTTTTACACACCTACATACATTTTACCCTCTTCATCAAATGGTTTTGGCAAGCTAGAGATGATTAAGGTAGATTCTCTGTTCAAGTTGGAGTGACCACAACCTAATATATGGACCTTGACATCTTTGAAGCATAAGATGGTGATGGACATACATAACTCTTTGAAGCTCACAAAAGTTTCTAGATCTATAGGATTACATTGGTGTGTTGTTGTTAATTGTTTTGTACATATATTTCAGATATTCGCAATTCTAGATATTTCAACAACGCTCATGTGTAAAGATATCACATATGAGCAAGCAAAGGGTTTACTAGGTGAAAATTGAAGACTTAAAGAAGGATGCACCAAAGGGAATACATACCTTTGAAAAATTGGTGCAACATATATAGGATTTCTATATCTGAAACAATACACTTCATTTTACATTAGATTCTATTATGATCATTGGATGGGTAAACTTAGTGAATGGATACAATTACAAATTCTGAGGGTTTTTCAATTTCATTGGAAATGAAGATAAATCTGCCCAACAATGAAATAGAAGTCATTTTAGTGAATCATCATTGGACCCTTGCCGATGTGAGGGAACATTTAGTAATTGTGAGATTTGAGGATCCGGATCAATCCAAGTTCAAAATACAAGGGCATAAGGTAAAACTTTTAGCGTACTTTTTATCTTATATATAAAAATGATTATATTCAAATATGATATTTAAAGTTTTTTATTTGTCTACAAATTGGGAAGAGTTCATACAATGAACAAGAAAGAAACTGAATTTGTTCAAGACCAATACAAACTCGCCTCTTTTGCCTTCACATCCTTCTCACATAATGAATAACATTTCAATTTCTTCCCTAGTATAAAAGCTTTGCTTCTATAAAATCGCAATGATATTCTCCCTCACACATAACCAACGCATTAAAGTGTGATCTAGTCATTTGTTCCCAATAGCTAATTAGAAGTCTCCCTACCTAGATGTAAGTAACTTCATTTTTCTATTTACAATTCTTCTTATCACCATCCGAAGCCAAAAGTTTTTTCCTCTTTTTCTATCTGTTATCTCAGTAAAGATCTCTCATTTTTTCTACCTCTCCGTTACTCTGTTTGAACGCTTCATTTTTCTAATCATTCCACTCCCAAAAGGTGAAGACGATCTCTCATACTGAAGATCTTGAGAATTGCTATAGTGGAGAAATTATGATAGCATGCACCATCTCTCCTCTCTATTGCCCATGATGCTCCGAACCCACTACCAGAGACACTCTCTTCCTTCTCACAAAAACAACAAACCTCCTTTTTCTCTCTCATGCATGACTTTTTTTCCACTTTGAATGTCACTTTAGCCACCCTCAAGTGTCTGTAGATCATGCGAAAAGTGATTCTCGAATTCTACTTTCTCTATCTTACTAAAGATCCATATGCTGATCATTATGTAAAAAAATAAACCCTAGTAGCCTAAGATGCGCTTAATTGCCTACCAATGCTTAACACCTAGGCAATGCATAAATTTGCTCATGTGTGAGACAACAAACTAAATATCTGGCCGAGTAATGCATAAGCAAATCAAGCATCCAACAGCTTACTGATAGAGAAGAGCATCAAATGCATCTCTAGCATCATGAAGACTCAATCATAAACCTTTCTCCATAGGAGTGGCAATAGGTTTACACTCTTCAAGGCCAAAATGCTGCAATTATGTGTCAATATGTTTTGTTTGACACAAATCTATTCTGCCATCAACTTGCATAAATAGGATGCCCAAATAATGATGCAAACGCCACTAATCAGACATCTCAAATGAGGCATGTAGATCAGCTTTAAAATCAGCAATATGCTTTTCATGAGAACCAGTGAGGAGCATGTCATAAACATACACAAGGCATGTATCTTTTCATACCACAAGCACATGGTGCTTGCTTCAAAACATATAATGCCTTCTTTAACCTGTACACCTGGTTTTCATGCCCTTTCTACACAAAACTACGGGGCTGAAAAAACATACACTTATTTATGCAAGTCACCATTGAGTCGCAAATGCACAAATGCGACAAATAGTAGTCCTTAAGCATGTAGGTGCAAAGGTCCCATCAAAATCAATGCCTCTTTCCTACACATAACACTTTGCAACAAGCCTAGCCTTATACCAATCAAGTGTTCCATCAGGCTTACGCTTTAGATTATATACCCACTTGGTGCCAATCACCTTCTTGCCAGGAGGCAAGTCACATAAAGACCAAGTATGATTTTTCATGATAACACCATATTCTAATTGCATAGTAGCCATCCAATTTTTAGAATTTTGTGCTTCATCAAATGAAACAGGCTCATTCTCATCATAGAGACTAGAGGTAGCCATAACATAGCAATCTAATGCAAAAGAGACACTATGAGAGCTTGAATGAGTATGATATCATAGAAGTGCATCTAATTTTCTATCCCGCAAAGTTTGCACCAACCATTTGGGCATAGCTTTTGCCTCCTCAATATCAGCTCTCTCATCAACAATTGCATCATGTAAATATGAATCAGAAATAGAATGATCTACATCATCACATGAAACCTATAAAGGTTGAGAAGTTGCCTCATTCGGGCCAACACTAGACTCTCCATGTGTAAAAAGAGGCAGCAAATTTTCATACATGTCTTTGGAGCTAATTGATGTCCCCTTAGTACATGAAAGTAATGGCTGAATAGGATCTTCACCAAAAACAACATCATGGCTAACCAAAATGCATTTTTTATGTGGATGATACCGATGATAGCCTTTGCTTTTAGAATTGTATAAAAAAAAATACATTTCACTACTTTATCATCAATTTTCTATGTTGTTGTTCAGGTAGTGATGCATATGCCAAACAACCAAAAACATGCAGATGATCAATAGATGGCTTGGAACCATGCCAAGCTTCATATGGAGTGATAGACCATAGCACTTTAGTGGGACACCTACTAAGCACATATGCTGCACACATAACAGCCTTAATCCAAAAACTATGTGGTAGAGCCTGACTCTTGACCATACATGTCGCCATCTCCATGAGTGACCTATTCTTCCATTCAACAAATACCTTCTATTGAGGTGTATATGACAATGTACATTGATGTTTTATCCCACATTTAGCCAAAAATGCATTAAATTCAGAAGACATATACCCCCCCCCCTCGATCAAAACAGAGGGTGCCCATTTTACATGCTGATAGATTTTCAGCCAAAATTAGAAATTGTTTGAAGTATGTAAACACTTCAAACTTTGCTTTCAATGAATATACCCATGCATGCCTAGAAAAATCATTGATGAACGCACTTTTTGAGTAGCTCGAACTAAACCATCTTTTGGAAAGGAGGAACGGTGAATTCTGCGCAAAATATAGCCTTCATAAACATGTTTACTAGGTGCCTCAAGTTTGGGTAGATAGGACACCATTTCAAATTTCTATAGGCATAGGAAACTAGCAAAATTTAGACGACCAAAGTGTGCATACCAAAGCTTTGCATCTAAAATAGACTGAGAATCATGTACTGCACATGTTGATTCATGCACAAATATTTCATATTCTATGATCTTATATAGCCCAAGACATAAAATGCCAGAACCAATAATGACAACACCATTTGATAGATCATGAATGATACATCTGTCATCAATAAATTTCACAACCAAGACAATCTTGGCTAAAGTTATAATTGATAACAGATTCTTCTTGATCCCTGGCACAAATAGAGCATTTGAGAATCTGAAAGAACTACCATCAATGGTAGTCAAAATGATCTTAACAACTCCCATGATAGGATAAGAGGAGTTGTTGTTACATGTGATAGTATTCTTTGTAGGGGTAGGCTTGAGTGAAGTCAAGAAATTGCACAACGAGGTAATATGTTTGGTTGCCCCACTATCAAAGTACCAAACATCTGAGTCTACTATAGACATACACTGTTGAAGAGAAGATGGTTCAAAACTGCAAACAGTAGTAAACAACCATTCTTCATTCTACATTAGATTAGGAGACTCTATTTTTGGTGTAAAGGCCTCTACAACAACCATTCCAGACTCCTTTTTCTTTGCCTCTTTTGCAACCTCTTTTGGAAAATTCTTTATGACATGATCATTTGCTTTATAGTACTTGGAAAACAATTTTTGCTTTTCTGTTCTTTTGTCATACCTATCATCCTTCTTTAATTGTGCAAAACTAGCATATTTTTTCTTACTAGTAGAAGAGCTCCATTTACCTTTGCCCTTTTGACTAGCCATGAAAGCTTGATCTGCAACAGGCATAATGGACATGTTCTTCCTAGATTAATCTTCTTGCAATAGAACACAAACTAACTCCTCAAATGTCAAGGAATTTGGATTTCCTTTCATCATCAATTGAAGAGTAGAAGCAAAACTCTAGTATGAATCAGGAAGACCATTGAGAATAGTCTACATAAGTGAACTATCAGGCAAGACTTCATTAGCAGAAATCAAATGTTCCTTTGAATCTTTGATCCTTGTCCAAAAATTGTCCGTGGAATCTCCTTCATCCATGTGCTCACTCTCCAACTGTTTTCAGAGGTAAGCAACATGAGCATCATTCCTTGCTTGGTATAAAGTCATAAGTGTATCCCAAGCATCCTTAGCTCTTCTACAAGAGTGAATGTGAGGAATAATGGCACCTTTGATAGAAAAGGCTATCAATGCATATGCTTGAGCATCTCTACCATCCCAATGAGTTTGATCTGCAATAGCTGCAGTAGAAACCGTAGCACAAACAAGAATCTGGAAAATATCACCACCGTAATTGCCATCTACATCAGATTGAGTATCTATATTTGCAGGTGTAATAGGATGTTTTTCAGCACCATGCACAATATTCCACAGTCCTTTTGTGACCAATACATGATGCATCATATAAGCCCTTAATGGGTAATTCGTACTATCCAACTTATCCTCAACAACCAATATATGGAATACATCACTGCTTTCAGCCATGGCCACTGACTAAAATACCTTGATGTAGTAAAATGATTGTGTCTGAAAAAGCTGAACAGAACTACCCTCTCGAGTTCTGCTTAACATGTAGCAAACTTTGAGACACTTATACTGGGGAAAAAAAACCTATATAATCTCACTAGATCATCTTGCTTGGACTTTTGAGCTGGTATAGCATAGCGCATATATGTTCATCCCTCCTTATCGCATGTATGAAGGCTTTGGCACCTACATATGTGAGGTTCTTCAGGATATCCTGATGAGTGATTTTATTCCTCTCCAAATCAATT
>CM035427.1:87823229-87855729 GCA_020310875.1 Ceratopteris richardii | reverse complement strand
GTTTTAGGTTTTTAGGATTAGGATTAGGGTTTTAGGGTTTAAGGAAAAAGTCTGAATAAACAAATAAATATATATATATAAAATATGATAATTATATAGATAAATAAATATAAAAAGTACTAGTGTTTTAAATAATTTAATTAAATACATATAATTAAATAAATAAAAATAGGATTAATTAAGAAGAAATCTGAATATATAAATAAATATATATATATAAAATAGGGTTTTAGGTTTTTAGGATTGGGATTAGGGTTTTAGGGTTTAAGAAAAAATCTAAATAAATAAATAAAAATATATATAAAATAGGATAATTATATAGATAAATAAATATAAAAAGTACTAGTGTTTTAAATAATTTAATTAAATATATATAATATTTATCTATATAATTATCCTATTTTTTATATATATTTATTTATTTATTCAGATTTTTTCTTAAACCCTAAATAAATAAATATAAAAAGTACTAGTGTTTTAAATAATTTAATTAAATATATATAATTGAATATATAAAAATAGGATTAATTAAGAAAAAATATGAATATATAGATGAAATAGGATAATTATATAGATTAGGGTTTTAGGTTTTCTTAGGTGTTTAAATATTTAGGTTTTAGTATTTTAGGTTTAAGTCTTTAAGACTAAGATTTTTAGGTTTAATAAAAAAAATGATTTAAAATGTCCATACTGTAGGAGATGTCTTCTTTCGATCCGGAGGAGAGAATGGCATGTCCTTGCACTCAGTGCAAGTATCAAATTTATCAAAAACGACGGATTTGTACTACACATGTTAGAGAGTAAGGATCCTTTGATAGGAGTCAACTAAAAAACCTATGCTACCATTCGGATGGTCCCCCAGGTGAGCAGATGGACACAAACGACATTGCACTGGTAACCTCTCGTGGACAAAAGAGAACAAAGAAGGACTTAGACGTACAAGCAATTACTAATAATATTACACAGAATGAACATATGGGAGAGATGCTCGAAGCGTTTTATGAGATGGACGAAGATCATGATGGTGGTGAAGATGTCGAGAGTTTCATGGATACAATAGAATTTCCACGATCAAAATTCGATGAAGAATATGAAAACATGCGAAGACTAGCTCGTTTACCACTTTACAATGGAGCAAAGATATATGTACTACGTGCGTCACTCGCGATGCTCAATCTGCAATCCATTTATGGATGGTCAGATAGTAGTGTCACTGAATTGTTCAAGTAAGTGGAGAACAAATTGGCTTTCATTGTTATATCAAAATAACTTGATTTAGTAATATGGTTTTAATTACTTATTGTAGACTTCTTAAAGATCAATTTTTGCAAGAGGGCAATGACATGCCTCCAACACGTGGGGATGCAAAAAACATTTTACAATCCATTGGAATGGATTATACTAAAATTCATGCTTGTCTGAATGATTGCATTCTCTTTCGGAATGAATATGAGCATCTCCACGTATGTCCAAAGTGTGGAGCAAATAGATTTAGAGAAGACCTTGTAGGCGAAGCAATCCCCACAAAGGTTCTTCGCCACTGTCCTATCATTCCACGAATTAAGAACATGTTTAGATGCAAATCTATAGCTGACTTAATGTCATGGCATACAAAGAGCAGGTCTAGAGATGGTGTAATGCGAGTGCCTGCTGACTCTGATGCTTGGAAGCACATAGATAGTAAGTGGCCAGAGTTTGCTAGTGAGCCTCGGTCCATACGTCTAGGCCTAGCTATGGATGGAGTGAATCCATTTGGTTTACGCAATTCTTCATGGAGCACATGGCCTGTATGTTTGGTCAATTATAACATCCCACCATGGCTGGCCACAAAGAAAGGTCATTTATTATTAGCTCTTATTGTACCAGGTAAGTATAAGATAAAAGACATGGATGTATATCTTGCACCACTTGTGGAAGAACTATGCATTTTATGGGATGGGATTACTGTGCGTGACATGTCTCAACCTATAAGAAGACGAGACGTGCAAGTGCAAGGCACACTTATGTGGACGATGCCTGATTGGCCTGGTTATAGTGAATGTTCATGTTTATAGATTTCGGGTTACCATGCTTGTCCCTTATGTGGACTGCGACTCGAAGCACACTATTCCAAAGCACTACGTAAAACTGTCTATGAATGACACCATAGATATTTGCCTGATGGACATGTTTTACGTGAAGGACAAATTGGTCGACAAGCGCAACGCTAAATGAAAGCTAGCGATTGGAAACAACTGTGGGATTCAGAAAATCCAGTCACTGACATAAAGCGTTGTCCATTTTTCATGAACTCCCTTATTGGAGTGAATTGTTGATCAATCATTTGGGAGACCTGATGCCTGCTGGCCTCACTCCCGTCGGTGTCACTCCCGCCAGTGTCACTCCTGCTGGTGTCACTCCTGCAGGTGGTGCTACTCCTATGTCTCTTAGCTTTGTGACTCCACCATGAACATCTTTTCAGCCATCTCCTATTGGGTCTAGTAGTAGACATGTGCATTCGACGCCTCAGCGCGATACAGGTTCTGGCTCGTCTTGTAGGTCAAGGTCACGCTCTGGAGCAGGAGGTTCTAGGAGTGGATCTACAAGTAGGTCTGGAGGAGGTGTCTTGAAGCTCAAGGTCAAGGACAAAGCATGGAAGTGCATCAAGGAAGTGTACACACAAGAAGAAGGAGCAAGCAGGGAGCTCCAAGAATCACATGTCAAATTTTCAATAGAAATCCCTATAAAAATAATAGTGATTTTCATCACTAAAAATCATTGTAAATACCATTTTCCATTTTTGCAACTCCATTTTGTTCAAGCCGAGGAGTCCTCAAGCTTGAGGAGTATTAGAACTATTTTCTTACCAATTTTCATAATTTTTAGACTCCGTTTGAGCCCCCAAATAAGCCCTGGAACCTATTTTTTAACTAGGCTAAACACTAGGTCCGGACAGGGCCAAAACCACTCAAAAACTATAAAAAGGGCTAGAGAGCTCATTTTTGAGTTTAGCTGGTTGTAGATTTCAGCTTTGTAAGAGAACTCTTTTGCAATCGAAGTCCTTCCATTGTTCCACTCTTTGCTCGTACTTTGTGCACGTGTGTATGTATGTGTGTGCATGCTTGTGTGCTTTCACTCACACACTTGTGCCATCACTTGCTCACGGTCTTCATACCGGTCCTCACGTCTCCACGGATTGACATTTATGAGGTGTAGCTCCTCACGTTGGTACTCACCATTGTGCTAGAGTGACACCAAATTTGGCGCTGTTGCCGGGGAGAGAGCTTGGAGGACGAGCGTGTGACGGTAAGACGTAGAGTAGCGACGTTGGAAGGTAAAAAATCAGCATTTTCAGTTCAATTTTTGAGTTTTTCTTCTCCTTCATCTTCATAACCATCACCATCTCCACGGACCTTCATCTTCTCAAATTTTTCCATTTTCTAGAGTATATTCACCTCATTTTTCATTTGTGGCTACCTGATCAATATCGTGTATCGTTGAGGTTCTCACGATACCTGACCAATATCATGTATCGTTGAGGTTCTCACGATACCTAACCAATATCGTGTATCATTGAGGTTCTCATGATACCTGACAAATATCGTGTATCGTTGAGGTTGCTCTCACTATACTTGTGCCATATCGAGTATCGTTGAGTTCTTCACGATACTTGCCTGATATCGTGTATCGTGGGATTTGCTTCAGTGTTGAGTATCGAGTATCGTGGAGTCAAGTATCGCGATATTCAGCAAGTATCGAGTATCGTGATCTTTCGAGACATTCATCACATATCGAGTATCGTGACTTTTCCAGTGTGTCAAGTATCGAGTATCGTGGGTTTTCTCTTGGGTCAAATATCATGTGTCATGGAATTCCAAGTATCGTGTATCGTCATTTTCCAAGTATCGCGATACTTACTAAGTGTCGTGTATCGCCTGTTTTTGAAGTACTTCCTGAGAGGTCCTGTTTCTCTATTTTAAACCCCAGAACCCTGAACTAGCATAACTTTCTCATACGAAATCCATTTGCTGTGATTTTTGCTCGTGGGGAGTACTACCAAAACTTCCACTGGTTACGGTAAATTTAATACGCGAATTATTAGATATAGTATTTCCAAGTTGACCCTCAGGTGGACTAGGAAACCAAGGAGTTCTAAAGGATTTTGAGCAATACAAGGGGGAAATTTTGGACTTGTAGACAAAGCTTATGAACCTAAGATCTGGTAGACACTTAGGCAAGGATAGCCAAAGCATTAGATCATCTGAGGCTAGTGTCAACCATACAGCTAAGTGTTGGGCACAACAACTAAGTGGTTATCCCTATGTGCTAAGTTCCGACACAAGTGACTCAGAAATGTCCTTCAACATGGAGAGACCCACACAGAGCTCAGGTACTGCATATTTACAGACACCAGAAGGTCCCTATAAGACACAATTGGAATATATCAGGACCAACCAATTAGGTGCTCGCATCTATGAGGATGGCCTGAGACGATCAGTGGTCCAACTCAAAAATCCCGATCAACCCTTTGGACTTGAACACCCAGTGGTCAAGTTTGAAGAGGGTTCATACATTGATAAGGAAGGAACCATGTATGTGGTAACCAACTTACCAGATAGGACGGATGAGTTTGGAAATATCATTCTTGAGAATGAGATAAGAGACCTAGAGCAAGGAGACCTCGGACGAGAACCCAAGACTCCAAGAGGTAAGTCAGTCTTGACTAGGGTAATCACTCCAGATTGGATCCCTCAAGACAACAAAAGCATAGAATTGTTCTTAAATAGAGAAACTGAGGAAGCCTTTTGGAGATTCAGGCCGAATCAATCGAGCCCCGTAGTCACCATCTATGAGTTCAAGGATCCGGAGACACTAGGGAAAGTTGTATATCTAGATCACACTGCTGAGAAAATGTTCTTGGTAACAGAGCAGGATAGGCATGCATACACTTGGCAACGTGAATCAATTTTTCCTCCATCAAGATCTAATGTTTCCCAAGGCCTCCAAGGAGCAGGATCATCCAAGGCTCATGAAACCCAGAGGGAAAGAACCAGAGAAAGACCCGAGGTAAGCTTTGCACACACAGTGGGTAGAGACAGATCAGGAATTGAAAATGAAAGACCTGAAAGAGAGAGACATCGCGTACATCGGCATCAAAGAGACGAACATGATTTCCCATTCCCTAGAGCACGAGAGCACTCAAGAACCCTTAGACCCTCTCAAGTGGTTAAGACAATGAAGAACTACTTTGATGGGTTATGAGATCCTTATGATCATGTGGCTGAGTTCAAACAAGTGCTAAGAGCTGAACAGGTTGAGGGTTTATTCACTCAGTTTGAGGCATTTGGTTTGACTCTTAAGGGTACTGCCTTAGCTTGGTTTCAGCCCCTGAATAGTCGCAACTATCGAGAGATAGGTCAACTGCTGGAAGAATTCATTGTAGAGTTTTCCAAGAGTGTTATCAGGCATAACACATCATCCTTGATCCACAGCTTCAAGCAGACACCCCAAGAAACAGTGTGACTTGCAGGAAGAAGGTTTAGACAGTACTTGGAAAGATGCCCTATATCGGAATTGCCCACAACAGCCAAACAAGTGGCCTTGTTTCTAGATGGCTTACTGAGCACAAAATTGAGATCATATGTGTACTTGAAAGAGCCTAGATCCATAGAAGAGTGCGTGCGGATGTGCATAGACATAGAAGACAACTTGGGTGAGGAGCTAGAATTGTCCAAACTCTATAAGGACTCTAATAGTTCTACTAGTCATACCTCTAGAACCTCCACTGAGATAGATGAAATAGCTGAGCAGGTGGCCAAAAGGTTAGGAGTTCAAAATAGACCAATGCCAAGGGTCACCCCATTGAAGCAATGCTACACATGCAGAGGAGACCACATGGCTAATGTTTGCTCGATGATGGCTCAACCCCAAGGGAACCCTAATGCTCTATATTGCACCATTGCATTAGGGCGAAAAACGGCCGAAAAGGGGCTGTTTGCTAATAAGAGATTAAGGAAATTGAAAAATAGAGTCTTTCCACGTGTACAAGAATATAACATTGTTGTCTCCTTTAACCGTATGAAGAAATTCTTTTTTTAAGAGAATATGATCTAAAAGCGCCGCGAAAGTGATGAAGATTCTTGTATTCAGTGTACAATTTCTTGGTTTGATGCAAAAAAAGATATTTTTGCACATCACACAATGCATATCTTTAAAGTTCCAAGAAGGAAATGATTTTTGAAGATACGAAATATTTTTGGGTTCACGAAATTCCATGGTCATTCGGCGACAGGGTTTACATCAAATCAAAAGTTTCCACGTGTACAAAGCCCTTTTATCTATAAATGTTGGCAAAGTTTGTGAATGTCGGTTTCTCGCTTTGAGCATTCTTCTTCTTCTCGATTCTAATGGCTTCTTCTTCTTGTCGTCCTTCCAATCGTGTAACCTCATGTGAGGTTTACAACAGAAGAGAGGATTCTTTATGGAAACCTCTTTCTGTGAAGTTAAATGAATGAGTAACTATGCTTCCTAGCTATAGAGGTGCCCATAAAGTCAAGCATGGTAAAAGAGACGACACAAGAAACCATTGCAGGGGACTTATTCTTAGTTTCAAATTGAAGAGATGCGGTTGGTTTGCAAGAGTACAACATGTGTACAACGCTAAGGATCTTGTTCTGGAAAAGCATATGCAATTCCCTTTGTACTGTAAGTGAAGTTTTACAATGATCGTCTATCATTTCAGTTGGTTTTGTATAACAACATATATGTTTTTGTATTGCAGATATTTTTCCTTCCAATATTTTAGAGTGGCAACCTCTTGAATGTTTAACACGAACATTCAGAGTTCTTCGTAAGGAATATGCAAAGCTTATGTATGCAGACAAATCCGCTCAAGTTTTCAATAGCACAGAGTTATTTGTCCATTTTGCATATTATCAGGTGCCATTAGGGAGGAGCTCTTATGGAAATCTTATACATTTTCCTAGTCCTTGCATCTCTTCATTAGATTGGGATGCTTCTGATCATTCAACAAAAGGTGGAAAAGAAAGCTTGGACTTGGATAGCCTTGGACTCAGAGGAGAGCTGTCCAGAAGTACTGATTCATCCAGATTTTCAATCTAGAAAGATAATTGTCACTGCAAATTGGAAATTCAAAAATGTAAGGGAGCTCTAGAATACCTTGATGAGGCATCATCACAACTCAAATTCTCAATTGATGATGCAATAGTTAACATTAGATTAGAGAAAAAACATTATCTTGCATCAAGTTGCAACCCTTTAGATTGTAACAAGTCTCCTTCTTTAAGAAGCTTTTTTTCAAACTTCCATTGATTTTTCTTTGCAGAATGGTGACTAAGAATGTGACTGATTACATCACTTCAATTATGTCTTTTTATGGACTATATTCATATTGGCATTTTTTGTTTAATTTCAAGATTCTGAGGAGGTTTCAATGGTGCAATGATTATACAGGAATTTTGCATATGACAAAATGGAAAAGATTGGATGACACGACCGATACAAGCGATACGGGCCATCCGAAATTCTCCGATTGCCCATATCGCTTGCATCGGTCGTGTCATAAAAACTTCTCTATCCTCCTCACATTTAACTTTTCTGCAGGATGGTGACTAAGAATGTGAATGATTACATCACTTCAATTATGTCTTTTTATGGACTAGATTCATATTGGCATTTTTTGTTTAATTTCAAGATTGATGAGGTTTCTATTGTGCAATGATTATAAAGGAACTTGCATGAGTAAATTCTAGGTGATTCAAGAATATAAACCAAGAAATTCTTACATAATATATCTCCCCTTTTAGAACCTTTTTCCATACTTCCATTGATTTTTTTTTGCAGGATGGTAACTAAGAATGTGACACATTACATCACTTCAATTATGGCTTTTTATGGACTATATTCTGATTGGCAATTTTTTTGTTTAATTTCAACATTTTGATGAGGTCCCAATGGTGCAATGATTATACAGGAACTTGCATATGAAAAAATGGATGGTATGAAAAAATGGAAACGACTGGATGACACGACCGATACAAGCGATATGAGCGATCCGAAATTCTCCAATTGCCCCTATCGCTTGCATCGATCGTGTCATAGAAACTTCTCTATCCTCTTCACATTTAACTTTTCAACAAGAATAAAGAAAAAACCACACAAAATAGACATTTTGATGATAGGAACAATTCAATTTTGCTTGAACCATGCAATGAAGTCACTTTTGCTTAGTTCTCAAGAGGATCAATTCAACATTACATTACTCAAGGCATATAAATATATTACAATGTATCTATGTACATTTCATGAGTAATAAGCTTTGAATAGAAATATATTTAATCCTTCTTGAGCCTTTTGAATGAACTTGTCTCTAGCAAATCTCCTCTATATCTGAGGTACTCTTTTCTCCTGTAGACAACAATACTTTGAACATATGACACCCCTACAACCATTGCATAGCTTGAGTAACAAAGGAAGTAGCCTGCCCTTGAAGCATTGAATCCTGGGGCATATCCAAAAATTCTTAATGCACCTGTTCTTTCAAGTAGAAAAACTATGTATGCATTAAAGGGTATTGAAGTAAAACCCATGTATCTTGAAAGAGTCCTCAAGGAGAATAATGAAAAATCTGCCTCTTCACTATACTGCTTATGAATAACACAAAATAATTTTGGATTCAGTTTTGGAAGATAGTAGATCACTGAATGAATATCCATATTTGTCTTTCCTTTCTTCTCTATGGTTTTCCTTGTTCCCTTCCCCCTCCCAATGTAGTTGTCTTCATCCAATATAGATATCTGTGGAAACAATTGAAAATCTAGGTTAGAAAAAGTAAACGATCTTTTAAAGTCATAGAAATAACTGGAAACAGAAGTAGAAACAAAGCATGAGATACGAACAATCCAAGCGATTAGGGTCATCAGAGAATATCCGATGGGCATAATCGCTTGCATCAGTCATGTTTGATTTATCATCCTTAACTTTATAGAAACATATAATTAATGTTGAAAATAATATTTATAAACACATTTAGTTGTTCTATATGGAGCATTCATTCATATAGCTATAAATATGATACTTGATTGGACACAACCAATTCAAGTGACTAGGCCCATCAAGGAAGCTTGGATGGTCCTAATCGCTTGAATTGGTTGTCTCCAAAGGAGGTCATCTTGAAGCTTAGATTGCATGTGAACTTTTGTATCTTATTATTGGTTAAGAATTTGGAGAAGATAATGCTACCATTGCGTTCGGAACGTGTCAAAACCCTAAGATTGACTGTCTATTTGCATGCTTTCGATACCCAGAGGTCTTGATAAGCCTTTTTGTATTGATTTCCAGACACGACCGATGCAAGCGATTAGGCCCATCCAACATTTCCAGATGAGCCTAATCGCTTGCATTGGTCATGTCCTAGATTCATGCACAAATAGGCTCATCAAGACCTTTCCATATCAAAATTTGCATGATTTCGATACCCAGAGGTCTTGATAAGCCTTTTTGTATTGATTTCCAGACACGACCGATGCAAGCGATTAGGCCCATCCAACATTTCCAGATGAGCCTAATCGCTTGCATTGGTCATGTCCTAGATTCATGCACAAATAGGCTCATCAAGAGCTTTCCATATCAGAATCATACAAATAGACAGTCATTGATAAGCCTTTTTTATTGATTTCCAGACACGACCGATGCAAGCGATTAGGCCCATCCAACATTTCCAGATGAGCCTAATCGCTTGCATTGGTCATGTCCTAGATTCATGCACAAATAGGCTCATCAAGACCTTTCCATATCAGAATTTGCATGATTTCGATACCCAGAGGTCTTGATAAGCCTTTTTGTATTGATTTCCAGACACGACCGATGCAAGCGATTAGGCCCATCCAACATTTCCAGATGAGCCTAATCGCTTGCATTGGTCATGTCCTAGATTCATGCACAAATAGGCTCATCAAGACCTTTCCATATCAGAATCATACAAATAGACAGTCAATCTTAGGGTTTTGGCATGTTCCTCCGGATGCAATGGTAGCATTAGGTTCTTGATTCCGAGCCAATAGTAAGATAGGGAAGTTCATGACCGATGCAAGCGAAATAAGCTAGTCAAAGGTAGGTCAAACGCGTGTAATCGCTTGTATCAGTCGTATCGGGTATGTAGCACAAGTATGCATGGTGATGAGAGAGAAATTCTATGAAGGTTGAAAATGTGAAATGGTGAACGGGACCCGTATTTATAGTCGAGAAGGACCGGGTAACGGTCACATGACGTGGACCAATAAGTGAGTGCCACGTGGCAAAAGACGTTGGGAATCACAACGGCTAGATGATGTGGCCCACTCAAATGATGCCATGTGGCATTGTAATGTTGGGATTCGCAATGGCTAGATGACATGGACCAATCACACATTGCCACGTGTCACCAACGGTCAAATCATCCCAGAGACCTATTTAAGCTCTTCTATTCACTTTTTTCATTTTTTGTGAAACTCCTTGCTACCATCAACTTGCCGTTGTCTTTGCGTTTTTACATGCTTTTCAAAACTTTCCATAGACCACATTTTGTGTGAGGGTTTAGGGTCATCATGATCAATTATTTTACAACACGACCGATACAAGCGATTAAGGACATTCGAGGATTTCCCGATGACCCTAATCGCTTGTATCGGTCATGTTTCTTGAGTGCTTTGTGAAAGCTTTTTTAATTAGTTTTTCTGCGTTTAAAATTTGTTCCAAGCTTTTAAACTCTTTTTTGTGCAAGTTGGCTTATTTTGCTTGCATCGGTCATGAATTTTCCTATCTTACTATTGGCTCAGAATTTCAAGAAACTAATGATACCATTGCATCCGAAACGTGCCAAAACCCTAAGATTGACTGTCTATTTGCATGATTCTGATATTGAGAGGTCTTGATGAGCCTATTTGTGCATGAATGTAGGACACGACCAATGCAAGCGATTAGGCTCATCTGAAAATGTTGGATGGGCCTAATCGCTTGCATCGGTCGTGTCTGGAAATCAATACAAAAAGGCTTATCAAGACCTCCAGGTATCAAAATCATGCAAATAGACAGTCAATCTTAGGGTTTTGGCACGTTCCGGACGCAATGGTTGCATTATTTTCTTAAAATTCTTAACCAATAATAAGATACAAAAGTTCACATGCAATCTAAGCTTCAAGATGACCTCCTTTGGACATGACCAATTCAAGCAACTAGGACCAATGCAAGCGATTAGACCCATCCGATATTCTTTGATGACCCTAATCGCTTGGATTGGTCGTGTCTCATGCTTTGTTTCTGCTTGTGTTTCGAGTTATTTCTATTAAATATATTTCTTTTCAAAGCTTATTACTCATGAAATGTACATAGATACACATATTTATTGCCCAAAGGGGTACAAGACATTGCAAATATGAAGGATGTAATCTTTTTTTGTGTAATTGATCCATGTCCTAATATTAATCCTTACTGATCCATGACTTGTTTTTCTCTAGTAAAAGTCCTATTTATCTGGTGATAATAATCTTTTTTTTGTAGGTTATGGCTAGGACAAAGAAGACAGCAAGGAATTCTCTCCAATCACAACTTGTCAGACTATCCATATGCTTGGGTCATCTTGATCAAGGAGAGAGCAATAAATGCCATTATGGAACATGCAATATGCCCTTATATTTTTGGAATGTAAGATTGTAATCTAATGTGTAACCAACATATGTTGGAAGATTTATTGATGTACAAATTGTATGTAATTATGCCAGTCTTCATCTGGAAGATGGTCATTGTAACTATATTTATATGCCTTGAGTAATGTAATGTTGAATTGATCCTCTTGAGAACTAAGTAAAAGTGACTTCATTGCATGGTTCCAGAAAAATTGAATTGGTTCTATCATCAAAATGTCTATTTTGGGTGCTTTTTGCTTTATTCATGTTGAAAAGTTAAATGTGAAGAGGATAGAGAAGTTTTTATGACACGACCGATGCAAGCGATATGGGTAATCGGAGAATTTTGGATGGCTCATATCGCTTATATCGGTCATGTCATCCAATCTTTTCCATTTTTTCATACCATCCATTTTGTCATACCATCCATTTTGTCATATGCAAGTTCCTGTATAATCATTGCACCATTGAAACCTCATCAAAATGTTGAAATTAAAAAAAAATGCCAATATGAATATAGTCCATAAAAAGCCATAATTGAAGTGATGTAATGAGTCACATTCTTACTTACAATCCTGCAAAAGCAAAATCAATGGAAGTATGGAAAAAGGTTCTAAAAGGGGAGATATATTATGTAAGAATTTCTTGGTTTATATTCTTGAATCACCTAGAATTTACTCATGCAAGTTCCTTTATAATCATTGCACAATAGAAACCTCATTAGAATCTTGAAATTAAACAAAAAAATGCCAATATGAATGTAGTCCATAAAAAGACATAATTGAAGTGATGTAATCAGTCACATTCTTAGTCACCATCCTACAGAAAAGTTAAATGTGAAGAGGATAGAGAAGTTTTTATGACACGACCGATGCAAGCGATATGGGCAATTAGATAATTTCAGATGGTCCATATCGCTTGTATCGGTCGTGTCATCCAATCTTTTCCATTTTGTCATACCATCCATTTTGTCATATGAAAGTTCCTGTATAATCATTGCACCATTGAAACCTCCTCACAATCTTGAAAATAAACAAAAAAATGCCAAGATGAATATAGTCCATAAAAAGAAATAATTGAAGTGATGTAATCAGTCACATTCTTAGTCACCATCTTGCAAAGAAAAATCAATGGAAGTTTGAAAAAAAATCTTCTGAAAGAAGGAGACTTGTTACAATCTAAAGGGTTGGAACTTGATCACCCTGGGTGGCAGGCAAGTTATGCAAGATAATGTTTTCTCTGATCCAATGTTAACTATTGCATCATCAATTGAGAATATGAACTATGATGATGCCTCATTAAGGTATTCTAGGAGCTCCCTTACATTTCTAAATTTCCAATTTGTTGTGACAGTTATTTTCCTAGATTGAAAATCTGGATGAATCAGTACTTCTGGATAGCTCTCCTCTGAGTCCAAGCTATCCAAAGTCCAAGCTCTTTTGTACATTACCTATATTTTGTAGAAGCTTTGGATCTTTTCTTAGATGAACATCACCACCAAGAAATCCCATTTATGAAAGTAGAGATTCACATTTTTTAATGAAAAGGTGAACGATAGCCTTGTGAACGTAGACTTGCATGCACTTGATTGCAGTGCTACCCTTGTAGACGACATTGGTCACTTCCTGCACGGTGCCATAGTGCTCCTGCACATACATAGATAGATGGGCACTACTTCAACGGATGCCGCTATCATCATCACGGGAGTGGACGAAGCAGAGGAAGTGTGATTACCTGATTGATGGAGTCCCAGCTCGTGACAGTTCTGATGTTATGAAATAGAACAGTCGCTTGTGTAGCTCTCCACATAACGGCTCCAAAAAAAAGTGGTAGGAGCATTGTACGCAAGTCAGTCGCCATCCTGAAATGTAGCTTCCACTGCCTGCGATATTTCTTTTACATAAGAAGGGATGCCCATGTTTCTCCTAAAAGTCTAATTAGATCATGAAGATTATGAAAAGGGGTATACCTTCCAGTTTGTGGATCAATTGGATAAACAAATCCATCTGCCCATATGTCGATATGTTTTTTTCCTTCTTTCTGCAATCCAACCACTTTAGAATGTTGAAGAGCCCTTCGGCATACCTTTCTTGTAGTTGCATACTCATGACTAATTGCAATGTTGATATGGAACTTATCACAATGATTTTGGCTGGTTGAAAGGTGAGTGAGAGTGTTTGGGTTGAGGTTCTCCATGGTCTACTACGAAGAGTGACGCGAAAGTGTCTAAAATGACATGAAAGAGAGAAACAAGCCTGCTATCGAAAGTAGAGTAAAAAAAGTGCAAAACGGCATAAGCACACATTATATAGGTCCGTGAACAAGAGGAAAATTCAAATTTTCATGAACGCCCGATGAGCACAAACTTTGAGGCATAAGATATCACACATACTTTTCATGATTATCACACGAGTTTCTCTCTCTTCAAAATTTGCACAAGATACGTTTTAAATGCGCTTACACGGATTTTTTTAAAATGAGTTGACAACTTTAATCCAGATTAAGCACAACTAATTGAAATCCTTACACGGCCCTTTTTTGGCCATTTTCACCCTAATGGAGAGAAAATACACCAATCATACGGCTCAAGAATGTCCATACAATAGGCAGGCTGTTAGACAAAATTATTAGCAACTTTACCAATAGGGTAGGTATCAGAACCAATACCAACAGCCATATTACAAGCCACAGCAACAATATCAGGCACTATAGAGGCCACAACCAATCCTGGGAAACCAACCACCAACTCCTACAATTGTGATTCCAGTTAAGTATACGATGGTGGAGGAGAACCCTAATAGAGCATTGGTGCCACTAACCCCTTTGGTCTCAAAAAATGACTCTCATGCTCATAATTCAGACTACTCCCATGAAGGTAGTCCACATGCTTATTACATAGAGTCACCTGAGCAAAGTGAGACTTCTCCATATCAATATCAGACACCACCAATGGAACAAAATTGGGAGCCAGAATACTCCAATGTCATGTATACGAATCCTAATCCTAGGCCCCAAGTGAGACAAGTAAGACCAAAATCCCCTAGAGGACCATGTTTTAGATGTCAAGGTGACCATTTCATTCGTGAATGCCCCCATTCACTCATTCGTACACAAGGAAAAAACATCACAGTACAAGGCTTTTGTCCTGAGTGCGGTAAGGAACATCTCCCAAGAGAATGTCCTAGAAGCCCCTCTAGTACACCCAAGGTTACACCCATCAATGTGGTAGGCTTAGTGGCGGATTCAAGTTCAAGTAGTAGTAACGTGGCTCCCGTACATGCAGTTACTAGGGCACAAGCATTAAAATAGGATAAACCGACTGAGCAACGAGAACTAAGTGACTCAGGAGAGTCTAGTAAGAGGAAACCAAGAACATGGAAGGATACCAGAGAGAAGGCTAATCGCAAGTGGAACAAAAAGATATCCGAACTAGAAGAAAGCCTAAGGGATACCAAAACAAAAATAGAAGACATGGCATCTCAAAGCCCCTCGCATGCCGAACCTCCATCCACACCACCTCATTCCATCCCACCACCCATTGTAAATAGATCGCAATTAGGGTCTGTTCTTGCAGATCCAACCCTAGAAGGCTTGGACATGATGTTCAAGGCCTACCAGGCTCATCTTCAAGAAGGGGCAACAACTGCGAACCTGGACAAGAGTTACCCTAGAGCAGACTTAGAGATTGAACGAACAAAAATGTGCATGAAAATGGTAGAAGTAGCTCAAGCTATGCTTGAGACTAGTCAAAAGTTCAATGAGACAAACTCTGTCAAGCCAGATTTGTATTTCCAAGGCTTACTAGAAGATTAGAGCAGTTGGTAAACAAGAAACAACTTTCTTTACCTCCACAGGCTCAACCGATTCTTGAAAGAGAAAGCTCACCACCAAGGAAAGCTTTTGTTCCTGATTCCGTGGATGATGGAACACCTCTTTCAATGCAACAGTACTCTCAAGAGTTCTTGCGGGAAATACAAGAAGAGAAATGGGCCAAGGAGAAGGGTAATCCCCCTCCTATTCCTGATATTGATGATCTTCATGATCAATTTCCCCAAGACATTCCCTCTATCTATGGAGATCAAACTAAGAAACAAGAGGATGAGCGATTAGATTTTGAATCTAATTCTTTACAAGAGTTGCCTCACTTCACAGGCCCATGGGAATCTGAATCTCTTCAGATCAGAGCTCCCACAATATTGGTAAGAAACGAAGACTCAGTGGTTCCAAGAAACACTGAGGTCGTGAAGAACACTTAGGTTCAGTGTCATCTCACTGTAGAAGAGCTGCTCAAGGCAAAACCTGAGCTATGGAATCATGTGAAGGATCAGGTTCCAGAACTTGATTCCAATATGCCAAAAGCAGGCTCTAAGCAAAAAGTTCCAGAGATACCTCTTGATAAAATAGGAGACATGAGCGAAGGTGAAGAAGGTAATACTTATCTTCCGATCACCTACCAAGGTTACACAACCAAAGCAATTGTAGATTCAGGTGTTGGTGTTGCTATTGCGACCACCTCGTTGTGGAAGTGATGGGGTGAACCCACATTAAGACCAACTAGAATGAAGCTTCAAATGGCTGACGGTCATTTTGAAAGACCTCTAGGATTGCTTGAAGGGATAACTCTAACCACTTGTGGTGTAGAGTTTGAACATACATTTGCTATATGTGACTTTGAGAAAAATAATGTCTATGAGATGATCCTAGGAAGACCCTTCCTATGACAATTGCAAATAGTACAGGATTGGGGAACCCACTCCTTGTACTTACAACACTTAGGGGTCACCACCAAGGTCAATTTGAAGGATTGCACCTTCAGAGATGTACCACCCCTACAGTGGAATCCTATCCACAAAGCGAAAGAAGATTCTATCTCTCTACATTCTGGAAGTTCACCTGATCCATCCTGGCTACATGAAGATACTCACTTGTGGATGTGCAAGGTTGTAGAGGAAGAGGAAAAGCACCTAAAAGCAAGAGAAGAAGGAACTTCCCCAAGAGATAGACCAATCAAAGACCCAGCCTATACACCGATGATATTTCCAGATGAGGAATTTGAGCCTCATGGTTGGGCAAAAATCTTAGCTACCATGGACATTGTAGCCAATGAAGAACAATGGACACCTCATTGTGATGAGGAGGGTTATGATATTTCAGTGTTCATGTGTCAGCCCTTGTTGGAAGAATGTGACCCTAGTGACATCATAGAAGAAGAAGAGAATGACAATGATCTAGAGTCCATTGTGATGGATAGCTGCTTCATCTCAGAGGAGCACTATCTAGAAGATGTAGGAGTATTGACTCAAAAAGAAGAAGAACCCCTCACAAGCATTAAAACTGTAAATGCACAGGATGGAAGTGAAGGAGGTCAAAAGAAAAAGAAGAGAAAAGCCGTGAAACAAGAAGAGGATGAATCATTGTTTGAGGTACCAGAAAATTTCAAGAAATATGAAGTTGAAGACCGAAAAATTTTGGTACGAATGCCTAAGAGAGAGGCCATTATAGGAGAATCATATGATAATAAAGAAAAGACCAAAAAAATTGTAGTAACCATTGAAGGGAACGAAGAGCAATGTACGTACATAGGAGATGACCTAAGTGCAAAAGAAGAAGTGGAGCTTGTAGCTCTATTAAGGGAATATAGGGACATGTTTGCATGGCACTATAGAGACTTGAAGGGAGTAGATCCAAAAATTTTCTCTCATACTATACCCATGACGGCTGATGCCAAACCCACCAAACAAAAGCCCTACACATATAATGACACTTATGCAGCCAAAATAAAAGAAGAAATTGATAGGCTGATTGAAGCGGGATTTATCTATGAGATTGAGCATACTGAGTGGGTGTCCCCCATTGTAGTGGTGCCCAAGAAGAATGGAAACTTGCGAGTGTGTATTAACCTTAAAAAAGTTAATGCTGCTACAATTCGAGATAGTTTTTTTTTTTAATATAAAGGAAGTTCGGCAATAGCCTACTCTCCCGGACTTGAATTAAGTAAAGAAAAAGTACAAGAGAAGGGGACTAGTGCCCACGGGACCCCCCAAATCCCACAAAGCAGGGGAAGCTTTTACAGAGCTTAGATGACATTACAAAGAAGGTTAATTACCCTCTCATCACCCTCATGTGGGGCCCACTTGGGTTTAAGCTTGTTATCGATCAAAAGGAGAACATGATGATGCCTAAAGGGGGGGGATTTTTTACAATTGACGATCCTTTTGCCGAGGAGGAACAGCGATTTCTCAATTGACCACTCCTTGGGGGAGTCACCGAAGTTGAAAGCACATCTTTCCCGCCAGATTTTCCATAGGACCTCCCCTCTGATGGCGTTCCAGAGAGTCGCGGAGCAGCCGATCGCTTCTCCCAACAGGGCTTGCTGCCAACTGAGACGTTTTTGAAGTCTAATTCTCTTTCCAACCACCTGCCAGAGTCTGTTGGAGTTGGGGCAGGTAAAGAAGATGTGTGAGACATCTTCGATAGACCGGTGGCAGCGTTTGCACCAGGGAGGGGTCCCACAAATTTTGATAGCCTTAAGGTTGGTCGAGATTCCATGATGAAGGATTTGCCATCAGAGGACAAACTTTTTGATTTCTATGAGGGGGTGCCAGATAGCCATGAACTTCATGTCCCACCGCAGCCGCGTCCATGACAGGCACCACTTTTTGTTGAGGTTAACCTGATAGTCGATCGTTTCTTTGATGTTCGGGACTTTTGATAGGCTATTCCTATTGTGCCATTTGAGACCAAGCGAGCTCGACATGTCGTGTCCCATGAGCAGGCGAACTTTGTGTCGGTCCCAGGCGAGACATCTGCTTTGCAACGTGTACCATTCTTCATGCGAAATGTTGATGCTAGGATCAATGTCCTCAAAGTTGATCCAGCGGTTGGTGTCTTGTTTCCAGAGATGTTTCCATTTTTTGAAGCCTTTGTTCCATAGCTTCTTGGCATTTTGAATGTTCCAAGATTCCACACTCCGGATGCCATGGATCGGAAACCAGATAGAGTCGTTTTGTCTGATACCAACAGCCCACTTCCAGTCTTCACTAATTCTTGTGAAGCTTTTGACTTTATTCCAACTCTTCCAAAGGGAGCACACCAGATTAGAGCCTTTCGGGAAGACGGGGATCGGGGAAAACAACAAGGTCAAGATGTCAAGATTCTTCCAATTTGGGAAGCCCATGAGCGCCAACTCATTCTTGTTTCTGAAGATTAGCTTGGCCCACGAGGCCTCCCCGTTGCACCAAGCCTTAATCATCCATTTGGCCGACAGTTTGTTAGCCATGCACCCAATGTCCAAGATACCAAGTCCCCCACTATCTCTATGGCTGGTGCAGATGGACCATTTGATTTTAGGCACCCCCCTCCTATTGTGGTCGCCCGTCCAAAGGAAGTTTCTACAAATACTATCCAGTTTGGACAGATCATGCTCGTTCGGTCTCCAACAAGAAAGGAAATAAATGGTAGATGATAAGAGGAACGTGTTGATAACCATAGCACGACCAGCAAGATTGATTTGCATACCTCTCCAATAGTTAAGCTTGTTTTCGAGTTTGGCAAGCACCCAGTTCCACCGTTGTTCCATAGATACGCCAAACCCCAAGGGAATCCCAAGAAGCCGAAAAATTTGGCCCTGCGGAATGATTTGACAGCCATGATCAATGAGAAGGTCGGGCTGTGACCCACCAATAGCTCTAAAGGCGGTCTTAGAGTGGTTGATTATGGATCCAGAGGCTTCACAAAAAGTAGCAAGACACTTCCAGAACGTCTCAAGGCTGGTACTATCATTGTGCACAAAAGCGTTCATATCGTCGGCAAAAAGTCTCATGGTGATCTGATTGTGGTCATGCGGCAAACGAAGGCCTTTAATGTTACCAGCTTCCACCTGATGCTCCACCAGCCTGCTAAGCCCTTCTGTGGCAATGGCAAAGAGAAGGGGAGCCAATGGGCATCCTTGTCTGATAGATCTTCTAAGTTTGATCACCTTTGAGAGATTTCCATTAATGTTAATTTGGGTCGATGCGTTTCCGAGAAGGGTCGCGATCATCTTGGTGAATTTCTGACTACATCCAAGATCTTGTAGCGACTGTAGAATATAGTCCCATTCTAGCCTGTCGTAGGCTTTATCAAAGTCGATCTTGAGGAAAACTACTTCTTATTTAGACTCGTTTGCAAATTCAAGACCTTCCGAGATATCTATAATGGTTTCCAAAATTGACCTGCCTTTGATGAAACCTTTTTGGTCCTCGCTTAACCACGCTCTCAAGTGGCAAGAGATTCTGTTGGCAATGACTTTGGCGATGATCTTGTATCTTGTTTGGAGCATTGTAATGGGACGCCAGTTCTCTATTCTGTTCTTTTCCCCTTTTTTGTGTACTAACTTGATAATGCCATTGTTGAGACAAGAAGGAAGCGCACCAAACTTGAGTGCCTCTTGCCAAACCAAACGAAGAGGGGTGGCAACCACCAACTTGAAGGATTTAAAGAACTCATTAGTGAGCCCGTCGGGTCCCGGGCTTTTACCTGATGGGAGGGCATCAATGACCTCAATGATTTCTGCTTCAGAGATAGAGGCATGAAGCAGAGAGTGAAGGTTGGGTGGTATCCTGTGGGGGGAAACCCTAGATATGGCAGCCATACAGTCCCTTCTATGGTGGGAGAGGGGGTTTGAGGTCCCCAGGAGTCTCGTGAAGTGCCCTTCAATGATCCCAAAATTATCTTCTTCCGTATTGCATACATTGCCATTTTCGTCTAGCAATAAGGGGATCGATTCTCTGTTGTGTTTCCTTTTGAGGATACGGCACATCTCTTTGGTGGGTTTGTCGGCCTTGCCAGCCCACCACTCCTTGAAGAAAATTTGCAAATTTTTCCTTTGTATCTCTTCCTCGTATCTCAGCAGCGCTCTGATCTTTCGAAGTCCTTTCTGGGCTTGAGATTTTCCTTTGTTCACTTCCTCCTCGAGCCGCCAGAGTCTATGATATAGAGCTTCTCTACGAGCCCGCCGCACAGTCTCAAGCATCCTCCTGGATCTAATCATAATCTGTCGTGACTTATCGACCGCACTTCTCCAACACTTGGCTGGGGACAAGCCAGAGGCGAATGCCTCCTTCCACACGTCAGAAATTTCTTGAGGGACGGAGGGGAGAGAGAAGGAGGGCACACTGGCATGGAACCACGGAGCCTTACGGATCTTGGTGGGGGGTTGAAAAGTGATGACGATCGGTAGTGATCAGAGATGGTGAGGTCGGTGCGTTGCGAGAGGGAGGGGTGGCCCCACTGATGAGTAAAACTCTGAGAAATGTAGCATCTATCAAGTCTAGCTTTCCTCAGGTCCTCGCCTGCTTGGAGATTTGACCAAGAAAAGCCCTTCGAGTCTTTGAATTCGACCAAATCCAAGTGAAGTTTAGTTTTGTCCCACGTTTCTTTCTCCCGACTATCGATGACCCTGCCCTTGCCCATCCATCTGTCCATAGGGTCCTCAACCATGTTGAAATCACCACAAATAAGCACGTTGTGGGGGAGCGAGTCCAAGGAGGCCCAAGTGTTAAGTCTCTCTAACTCCCCATTAGGGGCATAGAAAGAAACTAAAGTAAAACAAAAGGGAGCACCGAAAGAAACAGCAATCCATCGATGGCATACATCTTCAATGGAGTTCTCAAGCTTTTCAAACCAGAGTTGATTAATACCGATTGCCGTTCCACCGGACCCCCGCTGATGCGCCGTTGAAATCCAAACATGGGTCGAGGAGACATGTCTAAGCCGTTTCTGGAGGTTTTCTCCGTCAATTTTAATCTCTTGAATACATATAAAATCTGGGTTTAGGCTAATGTCGCGGAGCCATTGACCAATGATGATCGCTCTTGAGGGGTCGGTTAGCCCTCTAGCATTTAACGAGACGATGATCATTGTCGTAGTGAGCCCTCTTTGCGGGAGGGAGCTTTGTCCTTTCTTTTCTTGGATTCATCTTTCTTTTTCGCTCGGATCGGATCCCGAGTTAGCATTAGGTTCTTGTGGGGGCTTTTCCACGGTAACTCCATAGGTTGTTTTCCTTTGCGGGATGCCTCCTGCTGGGAAGAATTGGGCACCGTTTTCAGCTCCGTTTCCGGAATAGTCGATCCGATGATGGAGCTTTCACTATCCATGTTATCTTCGTTGCTAGTAGTAAAACCGTCTTCTTTGCTTGTAGTGTAACCCTCCTGCAAGGTTTCTTTACTGTCAGGGATCTCTAGGCCTTTGACGTCGGTGTCCACCTCAAGTTGGTTCCCACCTGGGTAGTCAAACTCATTGATTTCCTTTTCCAGATTGCAATACAGGTTGCTGGAGGGGGTAGCTGACATGTTGTTTCGCTCAGAGGTTGCCCTAGGGCTTCTTTTCCTTCTTCTTCTGACTTCGATGAACCCATTTGCATCAACTTCTGGATTAAGGGGACCCTTGAATTCCTCTACTTTCGTCGAGTGGTTCAATGCTCCATTGCTATCTTGAGCATTTTTGTGGGCTTCTTGATTTCGCTTGCTTTTTCGTCTCAAAGGGCAATCTTTGATCCTGTGACCTTGTTGGCCACAGCGAAAGCACGCATTGGGGAGGTTTTTGTAACTGATGTCTTGCTCCCATACATCCCCTTCGCCCAAGTCCAGTTTGATCTTCGCTGGAAGTGGCATACTGAGGTCAGCCTCGACACAGATTTGAGGGTGCCACCGAGCGTTGAACGAGTGTCTAGCACCTTCATAAATGAGACCACCAATGTCCTCGCGTGAGGCCAATGGCTTGCCGATAGGAGCAACGATGTCCCACACGAAGTTGTACAAGAAGTATGGCAGGTTAGGGAGCTCAACCCAGAGAGGGTACCGAAGCGATTTCGATTTGTCGGGAGTAAAATCGGGGGACCATCTGAATAGGCAGAGGGTTGCCCGGCCGAGTTGCCAAGTTCCGACACTAAGGGCTCGAAACGCCATATCTTCATTTTCAAAGACTAGCAGCAAGTGGCCTGCAGGTAAGAACTGACACTTACAAACAACTAGCCCACGGGGGAACCACTCGTTGCGAAGCCACTGTTGCACAGTTTCGAGCGGGGGCTTAGGGTCGAACATTTATGGATAGTTCAGTGATTGGAGCGTGTTGCAGGCAAGGAAGTTTATAACTTCCTTGATGGATTTTCAGGCTACAACCAAGTAGCCATTGCCCCCCAAGATCAACACAAAATGGCTTTTGCCACAGAATGGGGAATCTTTGCATTTTGTGTGATGCCATTTGGTCTCACTAATGCACCTGCAACATTCCAAAGGCTCATGTGTCATGTCTTCAAAGAGTTCTTGCGAAAGAGCCTAGAAGTATATGTGGATGATTTATGTGCTCATTCCCAAGAAAGAAGATTCCACATTCCTGAGCTCAGACAGATCTTCAACAAGTGTAGAGAATATCAAGTGTGTCTGAACCCAGAGAAGTGTGTGTTCATGGTACGAAAAGGTAAAATCTTAGGTCACATTGTTTCTAAAAATGGATCAACAGATGAAAACAAGGTAAGAGCCATAGCAGAGTTGCCAAGACCAAGGAATGTAAAAGAGGTACAAGCCTTTATGGGCCATTGTGGATATTACCATAGGTTTATCCACATGTATGCCATCATAGCTAAACCTCTTTATGGGTTGTTGACAAATTTTTTGTGGAACGATGAATGTGAAAATTCCTTCAATGAACTGAAGAGAGGTTTGTGCTCAGCACCAATACTGACCACTCTTGATTGGAGTAAACCCTTCCATGTCCATGTAGATGCTTCCAATCATGCATGGTATATTTTGTAAAGAAGTTTAGACACTATCTATTGGCCAACAAGTTCAAGTTTTTTACTGATCATCAAGCTTTATTATATTTGGTCAATAAACCTTGCAATACAGGACGCTTAGTAAGATGGTTCCTCTTACTAATGGAATACGATTTTGAAGTGGTTATCAGGAAAGGTAGGACCCACCTTAGGGCGTACCACCTTTCTCGCATCACTTCAGGAGAGACACCGCAAGGAGTGTCTGATGAATTACCGGACACTTATTTGTTCAATTTAGAAGTTGTTCCTAAATGGGCGAATAAGTTGGTACCTGTCCTAACTTTCGGATCTGCAAATAAGAACGTAAAAACAAACAAGGAAGAAATTGTACGATCACAACAATATCAAATCTTGGCAGGAAGCATGTACAAACAAGATACAGAGGGTGTATTAGCTTGTTGTGTCAAGGACGACGAACATAGAAGTTGGTTGCAACAAGCCCATGAAGGTTTGCTAGGAAATCACTATTCTAAACAACGAACATTGCAGAATCTAAAACGTTTAGGAGTGTATTGTCCTAGCATGGACAAGGAAATTCATGAGTGGATTAAGAATTGTCCAACGTGCAAAGAGCGACCCCCCAGTGGAGCATGCCACTCTTTATCACATGTCATTAATTCCATATTGGAGTGCTCCATTGGTAGAATTCATGAGATCAGGAGCATTACCCAATGAGGCTAGCCTAGCACGAAGAAGAAGCATGGAGCAAGAGGCTCAGGACTATGCCTTAGTAGGAGACAACCTATATCGGAGAGGCAAAGATGGATACTTAAGACTCTGCGTTCATGAATCAGACTATTTGAAAGTCTTAGAAACTGCACATAGCAGTGTTGCAGGCGGGCACTTCGGGCCTGAACGAGTAATTAAGAACATCCTATTCTCAGGACTTTGGTGGCCCACTCTTCATATGGATGCACATACCTATGTAAAGAAATGCGACACATGCCAACATGCCCAATATCCTATTAGAAAAGATGAGATGCCTTTGAGGCCAATGATGGGAGGACGTCCATTTTCAAAGTGGGGTATAGACTTTGTAGGTCCCATTAATCACCCAGCTAGGCACTCCCATGCAGAGTACATTTATGTAGCCACAGATTACCTCACAAAGTGGGTTGAAGTAAAAGCCACGAAAAAGAATGATGCTCAAACGACGACTAAGTTCTTATTCAAAAACGTGTTCACAAGATATGGGTTACCAATAGATTTGGTTAGTGATAGAGGTACACACTTCTTGAACGAAGTCATTGAAAAACTTCTCCAAGAATTCATGGTAATACATAAGAAGTCTGCTCCCTATCATCCACAAGCCAACGGACAAGCTGAGAGCACAAATAAGATCCTATGCAATGTATTGACAAAACTGGTAAATAATAAACGCTCTGATTGGGATAAACAGCTTCATCATGTTGTTTGGGCTTATCGAGTTGCCTACAAAACGGTACTCAATGCCACCCCATTTCAGATGGTCTTCGGACAGAATGCTCTGCTACCATTGGACTTCCTAATCCCAACCCTAAAAGTAGCACAAGAGCATGAGTGGAATGGACATGAGTTGTCCTCTAGGATCTTTGATCTAGAACGCTTAGGTGAGACGAGGCTACGAGCGGCAGCAGGCATCTATGCTGCAAAGAAAAGACAAAAGGCATACTTTGATGCACACATCAAAGATAAAGGATTGAAAGAGGGAGACCTAGTGCTAGTTTATACGCTAAAGCAACATGCCCGAAAATTGGAGAAACGAGGATATGGACCCATGATCATTAATAGAATCTCCACTAGTGGTGCAATTCAATTGGCCACTTTAGAAGGTGATATTTTGCCAAACTATATAAGTGGTTGTCGAGTCAAGTTATATCAAGAACCTCTTACAGCAAAAATGCTAATGAGACTCAACACTGCTAAGAAGCAAAAAGAAGAGGAGTTGAGGGTTAGAGAAGAAGCACAAGCAGAGGCTAGAGAGCGCATCAGAAGAAATAAGTTACGGCGACTAGGCCTCGATGTCAACACAAAAGCTCCAAAATATCACATGGACATGTGCCAAAAATTGGACCTAACTACTTCTCGAATAATTGACCGACGCCCCTTTGTGACCATAGAGGTAGGACAAGGAAAGAGTGTAAGGATTGTGAGAGCATTGGTTGACTCAGGTGCAACAACTAGTGCTGTGAGACTTTCATACTGCCAAGGCCTACAATCGGACATCAAGCCCATAGAAGCATGTCTCATAGGATTGGGAGGTGTAGAAACCCCTTGTTTGGGCGAGGTGGAACTTCCCATCTACCTTCAAGATGTTCCGATGAAAGTCAAAGTGCTAGTATGTCATGATGAGGACCTTACAGAGCCATTGGTTTTAGGTCAGGATTGGATTTACGATCATGCAGTCAACTTGAATCTAAGAAGTCGACTTCTTCAAGTGTGGGTACATGAACAATGTATTACATTAGAATTAGACAATTGCATGCTCACAAATCTAGATGTCGCACATTATCTTAGTTCTTCTAGGGTTAATCTTAGTAAAACAGATGTTGTATGTGTCAAAAGCTCTATGTTCCAGAACAACTCAATCATGGAAGAAAAGGCTCTAAGACAAGCAGACTCCTCCTCCTGTGCAAAGACTAATGCCGTCCCCACAACTCAACCAAAAAGGCTAGCAAAACAGTACATGACAACCGCTATATCAAATAGACAAAGAGAAGTCAAGAAGAAAGTAGCTCCGAGCACGAAGCAGATCCGGGTACGGAAAGGAGAGCAACCAATAGCCACACCAATACAATTCCCATCCAAGCAAGCCAACCATGCAAAAACAAGAACCAAGCAACCAGCACTAGCTCACCTAGAACACCTCCAAAAAATTTGGGTGCCTAAGAAAGTAGCTGCAGCTCAGTAAGGGCGATTACAAATGTGGGTACCTAAGAAGCTCTTACATACACCAGAACCTATGCTCTGCCACATGCAAAAGGTCCCAACGAAGAAGCCAAGGAGAGAAAAGGGTAAGAACCGTGCACATAGACCAAAAAAAGATAACCTCACATCTTCGGCAAAAATAACGAGGCACTCATCAAGGATATGGCTTTGGAAGCCAAAAGTGCCAATAGCATCCACAGAACCAAAGAGCGAACCATGCCGCATACAAAATTTGAGAAACCATCTCAAGATGAAGAGACCAGAGATGATCCCTACCGGGCCAAATACTATTCTAAAATGGATTCCTATAAGGAGGAGTACATCATTGCAAGATTCAAATGATACCTCCAAACAAAGGTTGCATCAAGTCTACAAGTAACATCAAAAGCCTCGCCCAACAAGAGCCATGTGCCTTTGGCATAACCTTGTCTTTTGCATCATTGAGGTCATGCACTCCCAAAAGTATGCATCAACATAGGGTCACATTACACGGCCGTGCATAGACACAATTGAGAATCCCAGGCACATGCGACACATCTGACATATGTAAAATATTTTATTGATGCTAACACCTTTCTTCTTGTTTTATTCCATTGTTCCAAAAAAAAAAAGAGAGAGAGAGAGAGCGAGAGAAAGGAGGAACAAGAAAAAGAAAGCAAGAAAGAAAAACAAAAAAAAAGGAAGCAGTAAACACAAACAGAGGAGACATGACCATGCTCTTGAAGAATCTCCTCTGTGAGCTATCAGCAAGGAAATCCATCAACAAGCAAGACAAGATAATGGTCAATCACCATGATGGACGTACAACATGAAAAGATGAAGATCGACGGACCTTTCACCATGGTAAGGATTGTATGCTTCAACGATGCTATCACCATGATAGATTAGGAAACCTCGTCGTCGGCATACCCTTGAGCACTTAGCTCAAGACCTAACTTCTTGCACCATAATTCTTCCAATGCATTTACCAAGTATGCATGCATAGGGCCACATTACAAGGCCATGCACAAGGCACATATTTTTCTCTACCCATGCACTAATGTACTTACCCATCATTAATTATGGGTTACAAGTACTTGGCACAAAAATTGTAAAATCTATAATTGGAAGATCCAAAGGATATCCACGCTACAACATCGGTGCCTATGATGTAATTCATGGTCAAAAGTTTCTCAAAATCAACATTGATAACCTCTTAGGAGCAACTAGCATTTTTTGGAAGCTCACAATGACACATTTATGCTGGAATCCAAGGAAGAGCTACATGCAAAGGGAAAAACACTTCCATGGGCTAGCACTTACAAACTGAAGAAAAGGACAACGAACCCTGCTACAGGTGGAAGACAGACCACTCTTGTTGATACATGAAGGATGCTGCCTCTCCAAGCACTATATGGAACAACCACTACAACAAGGGTCTCTCAAGGACGATAGACTCAAGAGGGGGGGGGGGAGTGTTGAAGCTCAAGGTCAAGGACAAAGCATGGAAGCGTATCAAGGAAGTGGACACACAAGAAGAAGGAGCAAGCAGGGAGCTCCAAGAATCACATGTCAAATTTTCAACAGAAATCCCTATAAAAATAGTGATTTTTATCACTAAAAACCATTGTAAATACCATTTTTCATTTTTGCAACTCCATTTTGTTCAAGCCGAGGAGTCCTTGAGCTTGAGGAGTATTAGAACTATCTTCCTACCAATTTTCATAATTTTTAGACTCTGTTTGAGCCCCCAAATAAGCCCTGGAACCTATTTTTTAACTAGGCCGGACACTAGGTCTGAACAGGGCCAAAACCACTCAAAAACTATAAAAAGGGCTGGAGAGCTCATTTTTGAGTTTAGCTGGTTGTAGATTTCAGCTTTGTAAGAGAACTCTTTTGCAATGGAAGTCCTTCCATTGTTCCACTCTTTGCTCTTACTTTGTGCGCGTGTGTGTGTATGTGTGTGCATGCTTGTGTGCTTTCACTCACGCACTTGTGCCATCACTTGCACATGGTCGTCATACCTGTCCTCAGGTCTCCACGGATTGACATTTATGAGGTGTAGCTCCTCACGTTGGTACTCACCATTGTGCTAGAGTGACAAGGCGGCTGTTGTGGAGGCAGTGCGGCAGACGTCGTGTCGCCCGCTTCCACTCCTAGGATGAGTACCTCAGATGTAGGTATGCTACACAGTACACCACGTGGAACACCACGAACACCTTGGGGTGCTCATGACCATGATGACTCCAAGGTGTATAGTATCCGAGATGGAGCTCCGCTGATGGATGTGGCTGGCAAAGCAATGCATGCATGTATACGAAAGCTTTTCTCCATACAGTTTGGACACTCCATCATGCTGAAATGGAGTGAATAGGATAAAGATCGAAAGAATTATATCACACAAACAATTTATCAGGAGTTTTCGACCAACCGATGGACAGTCTCTTGTCAGTTCAGAGTGGATTCTGCATATCGCATGTGAGGTTATGTCCCATCGACGATCAGAGGCTCGTGATGCTTTCAGAGCAGGCTTACCAAAGCGTGTATGGTTAGATGATGAGGAGTGGGATCTGATTCGTGACGAGCAGCAGCAAACTCCTGATCGATATCGCCAGCAGCGAGATGCCGCAACTACACGTTTAGATACGGTTGGACCGTCACATTTGGGAAGTGGCGGATATGGCACGATGCATCATGAGTTTGTAAGTACCATTTCATTTATTGAATTTATTTGTGTTAAGTTTCTCATGTATGTTCCTCTAATGTTTTGTATATTTGTTGTAGGAGCTGGTAATGGGTCGTCCTCCAACACGAATGGAAGAGGCTTACAAATATGAGGACGGATTGACTTCACTATTGGAGGACTTGGAGGGACGCAGTGCGGTCATTTCATGGGAGCGTTTGCGATGAGGTGATTGATTTATAAACTTTGTTTTTACTTGTTGTTTGTAATTTCATGTGAATTTATCTCATTCCATTAATGTTCTTTGTTACAGGACTATTGATATGGAACGTTCTTTGCATGTGTATGGTAGTGGCACACCAAAATTTTATATTTGATTTTTATATGGCAATGCATTGCTTTGCCACATTTTGTAAAAGTGTCATATATGAGAGTGGTTTGCCACACTCTTGTATAAAATTCACCATCACTCCACTATCAAAAGTAGACCTATTTTGATCGATTCGTGCGACTCAAAAGTGTTGTCCATGAGACCATACTGCACCCTATTTAATATACTCCCAATCACATCCTTTTGCGAGTTCTTCCTCTTCTTCAAAGATATCTTCATCCGCTGCCTTTGCTTGTGAGACCGCTATATCTAGCCATCTGCTCGTTGGAAAAGGTGGAAGAGGTCGAAGACTTTCTGGAAGAGGCAAAAATCGAGTGGAACGATTTCTTCGAAACTGAGCTCTTTCCTTTGCGTTAGTTTCCTTAACAAGCTCATATCTTTCTAACCACTTCTGCATAGGCTCAGAGTTAACTATGCAAAACTTCATTGCCTTCTCTCTGAAAGCTACATCCATTTTTCTCTGCAATCCTTTACCTTGTGGCTCATCGCCTACGAGACGAACATCTTCATCATCGCTCCATAAGCGAGGCATTTCGGGATCCGACATACGTAGAAACTCAATTATGAATACAAGAGATTCTTGTACAAGCCATCCCTCTGCCATGCTACCCTCTGGACGTGCTCTCTGTCGAACAAATCCTTTTAATGTCTTCATAAAGCGCTCTAAGAAGAACATCCATCGACTATGTACAGTTCCTGCTATTGCAACTTCATCTACCACATGGACGAGTAAATGAAATTGAATAGTGAGAATACTTGTGGGAAAGTATTTCTCTACCATACAAACAACCTCGATAGCATTGAGTTTCGCACTCTCTATGCTATCTCTATTTATCTGTTTAGAAGATATCCACCATACTAGAGAACTAATTTTATAAATGGTTCTTCATACATCCTCTGAAACACAATCTTTTAGAGCTACAGGGAGCACAAACTGTAAAAACTTGTGCCAATCATGAGACTTGAGTCCTGCAAGATCATCGTTTTGTGTGAAAGCAATCTTTAGATACCTCATGCATCCACTAGGTGTTCGAAACTCTGAAGTTGTTTTCTTCACTTGATGCTCTTCCATCCTGGGAAGCACCCAAGGAGCTCTTGGTAATGATACTGTTCCGTTGGGCTTAGTAATTGCCCACAACTCTCGCATACGACCTCACTCTTCTAAGTCCTCCCTTTGTGCTTTGCTTTCTTTCTTTCCGATCAAAGTTTTCCAAAGAATCTCTCCCACATTCTTAAAAATATGCATCGGGTCCACCAAATGATTGATCAACAATTCACTCCAATAAGGGAGTTCATGAAAGATGGACAACCGTTTTATGCCAGCAACTGGATTTTCTGAATCCCACAATTGTTTCCAATCGCTAGCTTTCATTTGGTGTTGCGCTTGTCGACCAATTTTTCCTTCATGTAAAACATGTCCATCACGCAAATATCTATGATTTGCTTCATTGACAGTTTTACGTAGTGCTTTGGAATAGCGTGCTTCGAGTCGTGGTCTGCATAAAGGACAAGCATGGTAACCCGAAATCGACAAACCTCAACATTCACCATAACCAGGCCAATCAAGCATTGTCCACATAAGTATGACTTGCACTCGCACGTCTGGTCTTCTTATAGGTTGAGACATGTCACGCACAGTAATCCCATCCCATAAAATGCGTAGTTCTTCCACAAGTGGTGCAAGATATACATCCATGTTTTTTACCTTATACTTACCTGGTACAATAAGAGCTAATAATAGATGACCTTTCTTTGTGGCCAACCATGGTGGGATATTAGTTGACCAAACATACAGGCCATGTGCTCCATGAAGAACTGTGTAATCCAAATGGATTCACTCAATCCATAGCTAGGCCTAGACGTATGGACCGAGGCTCACTAGCAAACTCTGGCCACTTACTATCTATGTGCTTCCAAGCATCAGAGTCAGCAGGCACTCGCATTACATTATCTGTAGACCTGCTCTTTGTATGCCATGACATTAACTCAGCTATAGATTTGCATCTAAACATGTTCTTAATTTGTGGAATGATAGGAAAGTGGTGAAGAACCTTTGCGGGGATTGCTTCGCCTACAACGTCTTCTCTAAATCTATTTGCTCCACACTTTGGACATACATGGAGATGCTCATACTCATTCTGAAAGAGAATGCAATCATTCAAACAAGCATGAATTTTAGTATAATCCATTCCAATGGGTTGTAAAAGTTTTTTCGCATCTCCACGTGTTGGAGGCATGTCATTGCCCTCTCGAAAAAATTGATCTTTAAGAAGCCTGCAATAAGCAATTAAAACGATATTAGTAAATACAGTTATTGTGATACAACAATGAAAGCGAATTTGTTCTCCACTTACCTCAACAATTCAGTGACACTACTATCTGACCATCCATAAATGGATTGTAGATTGAGCATCGCGAGTGACGCACATAGTACAGATATCTTTGCTCCATTGTAAAGTGGTAAACGAGCTAGTCTTCGCATGTTTTCATATTCTTCATCGACTTCTGATCGTGGAATTTCTGTTGTGTCCATGAAACTCTCGACACCTTCTCCACCATCATGATCTTCATCCATATCATAAAATGCTTCAAGCATCTCTTCCATATGTTCATTCTGTGTAATATTATTAGTACTTGCTTGTACTTCTAAGTCCTTTTTTGCTCTCTTCTGTCGACGAAAGGTTACCGGTGCAATGTCGTTTGGGTCCATCTGCTCACCTAGGGGACCATGCGAATGATAACGTAGGTTTTCCAGTCAATTCCTATCGAAGGATCCATACTCTCTAACATGTGCAGTACAAATCCGTCTTTTTCAATAAATTTGATACTTGCACTGTGTGCAAGGACATGTCATTCTCTCTTCAGGATCCAAAGAAGCCATGTGCTACAATATGGACATTTTATAACATTTGTTTTTCTATTAAACCTAAAAATCATACTCTTAAAGCCTTAAACCCTAATCTATATAACTATCCTATTTTATCTATATATTCGGATTTTTTCTTAATTGATCCTATTTTATATATATATTTATTTATTTATTCACATTTGTTTCCTCTTAATTGAGT
>CM035427.1:87578229-87818229 GCA_020310875.1 Ceratopteris richardii | reverse complement strand
AGAGTATAGAAATTTTTGATTTCATTGATACATGAGTGAATATCCTCAAGCAAGGCTCACATTCATTTTATGGATAATATTTGGAAAGTCATATTGATACTAATATAAGTTGAAGAGTATTTTTTTGGAGTTGAGCTTCTTGTTCCCTCTAAACTTCACAAACATACATGAACTTACACATATATCTATAAATAATTTCATCGTAGATGCATAGGCATATGCACAAATGCATATATACATATGTCCATCTAGTGAATTGATACAATTTATAGGTTGAAAAGTATGTACAAAATAGAATTATCTATTCATATAATACATTCATATTAAAAATCATAGAAAACGTGAAAAAAAAATAAAAAGTAAAAGGTAAGAAAATTTATATCAAATGGACGTATTTTGTTGCCCATTTATTGAAGGGAAAACTTAAAAAAAAAAAGTTCTCTTCTCAAAGAAGAGTGAGTGAGAGTCTAATGTTGCACTTTAAAATACATTGCTATCGTTCAAAAATGAACATTGATCATCACCTAAGCTATATATTCCCAAGCCCCCCTCTCTCTACAATGGGTGATATGTCATCCTTGATTGGTATTGGTTAGGAGATGCATGTTAGAAGATACCCACTCTTGATTAGAAATAGTGTCATGTCACCCTTGATTGTTATTGGGTAGACGATGCATGTTAGGGGATGCCCACTCTTGATTTGGGGGCATTAAGATTTTTGTGATGCCCAGAGTTGGCATCAATTTTGAGCACTGATTCCCGCCTCAAGTGTTATATTTTGACGGTCTACCATGCCCGTCAGTTTTGTAGGTTATCTACACAACCTACTTGTATTTACTATTTTTAATGTATTTTTTGAAGGCTAAAAATATTTTTCGACTGTATTTTACGGTAAAAAATGGCCAAAACGGGCAATATGGCCATCAAAAATCAACACTGCCCACCACGACCATTCAGAAGTTCCCTTAGGGATTTCGCTCGCTTAGTTAATAATCGCCTATTCTTGGCCGCTGATGGCTGAGGAGTGTTTTTGTTCATCTATTTCTACAAGGGAAAGTGCAAGATCGGGCGGACCATCTATTCTTGACCGCACGTGCCTGAAAGGGGTGGTCAGTGGTTCCTCTTCTCTTGATCTCCTCCTAACTGCCTACTCCTCCTGTGGGCGATCTGCACACGGGGGAAAATCTTTGCCCTCTGTATCTAGCGGCCCGCATAGCAAACTCTTAAGAAAATGAATGACTTCTGCAGAATTCGAGCAGTGTGAGCTCATATAGAGGCTGGAGTCGCTGGACATGACCGCGTTTTGAATGTTGATGAAGAAGACGTTTATCTTCTGTATCGGGTCTGCTGAAATAACAACTCGAAACAATTCAACTAGTTTTTGCAGAATTCGAGCTGTGTGAGCTCACGTATATAGGCTGAACATGACCAATTTCGCCCCACTGCGCGATGTACAAAGTTAAAAGTTTGCTTTTCGTTTCGTGCGCTCGTCATGAGCTCAAACTGTCCAATACATACATACATATATACTCCCTTGCGAATGTTTTTCTCTTTTTCTACGTTCGACGATGCGCAAGGTCGACGGTAGGACACTAAAGGATGCCGAAAAGTATGTTTTACGCAATTCTCGGATGCCGTCTTTATTTCGAGGCCGTCTCCTACATCATTAATGTCCACTATACTTTTCCTCGATGATCAGATAGAACTTGCGACTCCCAAGAGTTTCAGCTCTGCACTATAGTCTATCGCCCTCTTCCTTTACTTTGTTTACTTTACTTCAGGCAGTCAAGTACCGAATTCAGAGCTGCGGAAGGAAATCAAATGGCACAGACGATTAGATCGCAGAGCAAATTTGTTTGCTGCGCCGCCCTTGTCTGTGTGGTTATTACCGCCTTCATCATGACTAAACAGCAGGTACCCTCGTATGCATCTTTCACAAATAGCATGAAGCTCCTTTCCTTATCGTTCATTTTCTCGTGCTTATTTCTGTTCAGCACGCATTGCGGATTCGGCATATAGCATGGTACTCTACGTCCGAGTATCCTACTTGGCCACACTCGGAGTCCCTATGGCGTGTGCTTGCTGCCCAACATCCTAGGACACCGAATCGATGCTGGTTCGCGACTTGCCAAGACTACCTGCACCGTTCGTCACGGTTTCGAAAGCCGCCTTGGTTGCGATTCGCGTCATACTCATCTGCTACAGGTGACGTGATCCTCGATTAAGAAAGCAGAAAACTTAATTTTGGTAATTATCTTTCTCTACTATTGTGTTCTGTTTAACTGATGTACGTAAGTACCATGGCCACATATCTTTTACAGATGAACTCTTTACTGTACGAACCAGCATGACGTTCAATGAGAGCTTCTCACCGCGCTGTCCTGAATACTTCCATTTCATACATCAACACCTCGATCCTTGGAAGAAGACAAAGATATCCAGATCGCTTCTGGATGCGGTACGAATAGGCAGTTATGGAGCTTCATTCACATTAATAATAAAGTCGGGCCGCTTGTTTGTTGATCCCATCGGAAACTGCTATCAAACAAGGGCGCTGTTTTCAATTTGGGGTGTTCTACAGCTCCTCAGGTTCTATCCAGGAATGGTTCCTGATTTGGAGCTGGTATTTGGGTGTGGTGATCGGCCTGAAATCTCCAAAAATGCTTACCAGGACTCCCCTCCTCCCCCTATATTTCGCTATTGTACTACTTCCGAGCACTTTGATATTCCGTTCCCGGATTGGTCATTCTGGGGATGGTATGTTCGTTGAATTCCTTTGCATATGCCGTGGATGCGTCCATGGTCCAAACTGCCTCCTCATAATCTACTTTTCCGCTGTTCTATAACATGGTTTCTGTAGGCCAGAGGTCAACATACAACCATGGCATTCAGAACAACAGAGAATTCAGAAGGCGTCACGCGAAACCCCATGGAAGCGAAGAATTCCAAAGGCATTTTGGAAGGGGAATCTGTTCATGGGGAATGGCACAAGGATGAAACTTAAAGAGTGCAGTGAAGATGTTGCAGAGATTTCGGGTCAGGTAAACTATGGCTGAACTCAAGAGATGGAATACTATGCTGGACGGAAACGAACAGCCTAACATATATAAGCAGGTGACGCATACATAGATACTTTCCTTGAAGAGATCACTCATACTAAATTATGAATATTAATGAACTCAATTACTTTTTGCTTAAACTGTAGTAATTTAATGCCGATCTCTCCACACATTCCATGAAGCATCCAGCAAATATGCATGCATAATTCAGCACACAGGAATATTGATTCAGCATTTGTACACATATTCAAGCATACAGTAGCTATGTCGTTTTGGACTTTTAATCGGCTTAACTTCCTATTCATTACGAGTAGTGTTTTTGTATCCAACGCAATTTTCAGGACTGGAATAAAGAAGTACGGTCGGGCTTCCGGCATTCTAAATTGTCTGAACAGTGCAAGCACAGGTGAGCACGGGTATTTGTTTTTGTTTTTTCTGTGTTTTGTTTCTTGTGTCTAGAAAAGAACTGGAATAAAAGAGGGGAAACAAATCATATGGTCTCAAAGGAGAGAAATATGCTCCCCACAGCCACCTTACAGCTTGCTAATCGAGTAATTCATCAGAACGCTTTTAGGTCTTTGAAAACAGATTAATCTGTGCGTTATTCATGTGTTTGATGCTCTATTAAGTCTATGCAGAAGAGATCTGGGTCCGATCCGGATCCTTTACAAAAACACCAATGTGTCTCTTTTTTGTTTTCTTTTTTGAGAGTACAATGAATTGGAAACACGCTCACACACCTCACCTCCTAAGGTAGAGGCACCCATCTTTGAGGAACTCATAGATATGTCCAGCCATTACTTGAACTCAATACTTCCTCCCAAAGACTCAGTATTTCCTCCCATTACTATGTCGGGCTTGGACATAGTAATGTCTCTTGTGTCTCTAAGTCATCCAAAGAATTTCAGCCCTCCGTACGTTGTTAAAAGGGTAGATCTGCAAGGGTCTGCATTCGCCAAGACAGATGTCCTTGGTAGTCAAATGGATGGGGTGCAAAACTTGACCTTATAGTCAAAAGGAAGGGGTGCAGAACTTGAATAAAATCTCTGGAGAATCTGCATCCCTTGAAGATAACGAGGATGTCTTCTTTGCTTGAGCACCTCTAGCATTTACCATCACCTATTTCAGCATTTTGAGCCCAACCAGTCGTCCAAATTCATTGATTAAGATTAGCCATTTGAGGACAAGTTCCATACTATTGTTGAGCCTAGCTTTGAGTCTTGGGGAAAACACTCTTTCAAACTTGTACATCAGTTGAAGATAACTTTTGAGATTCTTCTTCGGCTTCCTGTGAAGAGAGGATGCAAAGGGAAACTAGCTTTTAATCGCATTAGCAATTTCTTTCATGCATTTGAATGTAAGATTAAGCCTCTCTCTTATTAAAAGAGGGTTAAGCATACTTGGCTTGTGAACAATGTCGACCCAAGACTTATATCAGTGTTAACACACATTTTAGCCTTGATCTCATGCATATGGTTAGACTCATGGCCGATCAAAACATATGGACACTTGAAAAGGAAAAAGTGGAAAATCCTTTTTGTAACCAAGTCAAGTCCACCATATCCTTGTGATAAGAAGGATCCTTGAGGATAGAAGATCTTAGGAGAAAGAATGATGTAGTAAAGGGATGTTGCACGGACACATAAATCTTCTTAGGAATGAGTAATAAGTGAAAACTCTAACCATCTCGAAGAGTGTTTCATCCATGCACATGGATGTCAAAATTAACATATTTAGAGCCAATTTCTTAATGGTTGACTTGGGAACCCACTCGAAATGCAAAAGGGGTGTAAGAAATTCAAGCAATTATGAAATAGATTGCCATCTATATCCAAATGCATATTAGTATCATTAACAAATATCCAAGGACACAATGGGGAGGTCCTACTCTTCAGATGGATACCAAGAGAATATCATGCTTAATGAACCAACCAAGAGAAGCACCTGTTGTAGCAAAATACTAGGGAAGAGAAGTGGAACTATGCCTTATGAACTTCTTCAACATGAAGTGATGGGTTAACTCAGGAATTAATGGAAATGTGACAATCCGCATTGTTCAAAAATGTGTGTCCATAATAAATGAACTACCAAAAACCGTTGAAGAATGACTCCCACATATGCCTTGTGAGACCCCAATCTTAGAAATAATAAAGCTCAACCCATCAATTCCATAAATATTCTAGCTTTAGTTTTCTAGATGAATTCGTTGATCTCACCAATCCGAAGGGGAAATCCAAAGACCTTGGCTTGCTTAGGATTGAAACTTTCCTCCTACCTAAAACCATTTGCACTTGAGCTCTTTGAATTTCCCCAAACCTTTTGGGAATTTTAGAGTGTAGATTCATGGTTATAGTTAATGTCGAAGTTATCAACAGGATAAAAAATGGAATACCTTTTTTATTTCTTAATATCTCAAATACACCTTTATTGGGGACATTTATTATCTTGACCCAGAATTCTCTTGTGTTTTCAAGTAGTTCTCAACATAAAAAATCTCGTCCTCTTTTTCCTTATTTATTAAGTTCAATAACTCATGAACTTGGACTTCATATATGCTAATGCAAGTGATCTTTGTCTTATAAATACCATGGATTATCATCATTATCTCGTTGTTAGCCACTTCATTGGCTAGGTTTCTATAATCAATAAAGAGTATTTGAATCCTCTCCACAAACTCTTTACAAACCTTCATGTGGCGGATGAGTGTACAGTAAAAATGAAATACATAGTTTGTGTATTTTTTAGCTTTTTAAAGCTTTACATCGAAATTTAATGTGTTCAGCTAGCTTTACATTTTTCCTAATTGCTCTTAGATTCAATTGACAGAGGTCTATGAAGCTGAGAAGTAGTGAAGAGATTGCTTTCTGCTTATTACTACAAGTGTCACCCATGTGTTGCGAAACATAGAAAAGGTCAAAATTACCAAAAGTGTTGTACCATCCAACTTTGTGATAGCCTTGCATCACCTCGGCTTTGCGTTTCAAAGTGCCTCCAACTTTATCAATCATATTAAAGTCCCCGACAATGATTCAAGGATCATCAATTATGCTCAATGATTTCAATTAAGTAGCCTTGTAAATCATAAAGTAAAAAATAAAGGACATATGTAGAAAGAAATGAATAATTGAAAGAATTGTTCAAAGGTATGAAAACCGAGTTAAGAGTTGGATCATGGAAATCCTTGCCACTACCTTTTCAGAGCGGGAGGGATGCAAATCCCTTACCTGTAGTATGATTGAAGGGGAATCAGGAAAAAAAAAAACCAAATTAAGACAAGAAAGATTCAGCATCATAGCGTCGTCAAAAATCTTAAGAGCTTAGAGGCAAATAATATTGAGTTTGTAGAAGAGATCCTCAAGCCATTTATTATGCAAGGCTGGTGGAGCTTTATGCAGTCCAAGCAAAGACATTTAATATTAGACATCTCATGCTTTCAAGTCCTTTCACGGTTAATCAGATTAAGAGTTTAAAATGATCAAAAGGATTAATCGATTCACATGATGATTTTCTGTAACCTGGCTTGCCTACCTCTTTATTCCATTGCTGCCAACTTAATTCTTCCTCCGACTTAGTTTTGCATATATTATACAAATCAATGAGAAGGGCGCGCTTAAAAAAGTCAAAGTTGCGTTTCAATTTGTACCAAGACCTACACATCGTACATACAATGTTGGAACCCGTAGGCTTAAAGTGATTAGGAGACAAAAACTGAATCATGAATGTCAAGTATAGTTCAATATTTGTAGCTATGAAGGTGAAATTAGTGAGGTGTATCTTAGTTAACAAAGCCTTAAAATCATTATTATCAAAGCCTTCTATTGACATGTATTAATCGGGGTTTGATAAAAGCTAGAATGCATAAATCTTGCAAAAATTGTACCTACAAATCCAACAAAAAATGTCCACGTTGTTTTGTTCAGTGGTTGAATCTTTGGTCTCATGAGGTGGAGGTTTAGAGTTCAATCCGTGGGCTGCACATGTAATGGCTTTGGCATGTCTAAATTAGTTTTTTTTTTTTTTAATAAAAGGAAGTTCCACCTTAGCCTTCTTTCCCGAACTTGTAGTAAATAAAGGAAAAGAAAAGTACAAGAGAAGGGGACTAGTGCCACCGGACCCCCCAAGTCCCACAGAGCGGGGGAAGATCTTACAAAGCTTAGATGGCATTACAAAGAAGGTTAATCACCCTCTGATCACTCTCGTGAGGGGCCCACTTGGGTTTAAACTTGTTGTTGGTCAAAAGAAGCACTTGATGATGCCTGAAAGGGGGGGGGGATTTCTTGCAGTTAGCGATTCTTTTACCGAGGAGGAACATCGATTTCTCAGTCGACCACTCTTTGGGGAGTGGCCAAAGTTATAAGCACATCTTTCCCGCCAAATCTTCCATACGACAGCCCCTCTGATGGCATTTCAGAGAGTTGTGGAGCACCTGATCGCTTCTCCCAGTAGGTTTCCAACTGATATGTTTCTGTAGTCTAATTCTCTTTCTGACAATCTGCCAGAGCTTGTCGGAGTTGGGACACATCTTCAATGGACCGATAGTAGTCTTAAGTTCTAGATGAAAAAAGTAGTTGAAAATAGTAGAAATCTTGTCTAATCTTTCCTTTGTGGGATATGGAGGGTCCCATAGATACTATGTCGATTCACTTGTATAGTTGTTCTTTCAAAGGTAAAGCTCAGGGGCAAGCGCTTTCAAAATGAAAACTAGGGGAGTAGGCACTTGGCTAACCTCCATTAAAAACAAAAACCATTAAAAAACCAGCAAAGAATCTTGTTTTCAGCACAATATGTTACTTTCAACTGAATTGCCTTTACGTCGTTTTCTTTTTTTTCTCGAGGTGGAGAAGCTTTTGCTTTCACCGTCATTTTCTCACTGGCCGCATGAAATTGCGAAGCTCGGCAATGCTAGAATGCTGTTCTATTAGCGGCACACATGCGCGCGCACGGATACATATACATGTATGCACTCATGGCAACACCTACATACAGAAGTAGAAGCAACAATTCCTCTGCAGTTCAGTACGTATGAATCTGAGAAAAGAGTGCAGACACAGATGAAGTATTAAGAATCCATGGAGTTCTTCCTTTGGATGTTGGCACTGCATATTAAGTACTGGATGTTGGCACTGCATAATAAGTACTGTCTGTTTGCATACTATTACTAAGATAGTAGATTACGAAATGAATTTCTATGATGTAAGAGGGTATAAGATCTATGTTGGATCACGCATCTGTTTGCATGATCGTAAGTACGGAAAGGAACGTAAGAAATTGTGTTCATTTTTCTGCAGATATAAGATCTATGTTGAAGGAATCGGATGGTCCGTGAGCTTGAAATACATCTTAGCTTGTGCCTCGCCAGTATTGCTGGTTCAGCCTCAATATTATGAGTTCCTTGCAAGAGGTCTTTTGGCAGGGAAGCATTTCTGGGATATTCCAGCAACAGACGACATGTGCCGGAAGATTTCGTCTGCAGTAGAATGGGGCAACCAACATCCGAATGAGGTAGAACGGATTATCTTCCGTAATCCTGTATTTCATATTGAAGTTGGAAGCTGTACAGAATCCTCATGCTCATTTACTTATACTGACATATGAATAAATGGAGCAGGCTATGGAAATAGGGAGGCAAGGAGCTCGCTTCGTGGAGGAGGAAGTGAGCATGCCGCATGTATACGACTACATGCTCCATCTTCTATGGAAATATGCAGAGCTTTTGGACTTTGAGCCGGTAATTGGGGACCATCTCCTTGAGCTTTGTCCCGAGGCCTTTCTTTGCACGGCTCCCTCGAAGGAGGAGCCTTTTTTCCGTGCGTCCATGGTCCACGAACCTAGCACTACTTTGCCTTGTAGTTTCATGGACGCTGTGTCAGACCAAACTCAATGGCATTCACAGTAAAGTAAAAACTGTATGCCTAATCCGTAACTTCCAGCGATCAAAAAATTTGGAGGGAGCGATGTGCTGTCAACTTTGGCCAAACCCCAAAGGAATGGTCGATTGAGAAATTCTTGTTTCTTCTAAGTAAAAGAATCTCTCGAGACAAGAGATCTCCTCCATTTAGGCACCACTGTATTTATCTCCTCATAGATAACAAGCTGAAACCCAAATGGATCCCCCATGAAGGAGATGATAATTTTGTACGCCTCATTTGTAACGCGCTCTAGCTTACCGAACTTGTCCCCTGCTTTGTGGGATTTGGGGGGTCCCATGGACACTAGTCCCATTCACCTGTAACTTTTCTTCATTATTTTAATTAAAGTCCGGGAGATTAGACCATGGCCGAACTTCCTTTTTATAAACAAATAAAAAACTTCCAGCGATCAAGCCCATTGCCGACGATCTGCATATTCTTAATAAACGATGCTGCCACAGCTCCCAATCTGCACGTCTGCCGACTTACATAAGCTTTGGATGCATGTGGATGTATTTGCACTCTACTCGTCGTGCAGTATATGAAGAATTGCTTGTAATTGTTCAGTATCAATGATTCAGCCTCACTAGTTCGTGTTTGAAGGATTATTTTGTGAAACGTTATTCTCTTAGAGGAATGAAGTGATCAGCATACAATGCAGGCAAAATGAAATCAACTAAATCATTGTATTGAAATTGTTTGGCTTTGTCCAAGCCCACGTAACCAAGTAGCTTGAGGCCTTGAATCTTAAAGAGGAAGTCCTGAGTTCAAGTCTTGGCTGGACATGTATCTATGAGTTTCTCTTAGATGGGTGCCTCTACCTTACGAGGTTGGATGTATGAATGTGTTTTCAGTTCATTGTACTCTCAAAACAAAAAACAAATTGTTCAGCTTCTGAAAGCTTGTTATAGTCTGCAAAGCAGATTACAATGATATTTCGAGGTTTAAGTGCGAAATTTCTGTCCCACGAAGTCTATCTTTCCATCCTTTTTTTTTTCCATACAGTGTCTCTTTCCGCTGAAATGTTAGTACCTTTAATCTAGCCAAGAAAAATTTTCCGTAGTGTCCAACCGTTTCATATAAATAATAGATAACATATTGGAGTGTAGAGGTCTTGCCAATTGAAATGAAGGTAATTACGGAGTTGTTGTTCTTGTTGCTGCCCTAGATTCATATTATGTAATTCATTCATTTCGCAGTTAGCATTATTACTAGCAAGCTTCTATAATAAGGCTATATTTTCACGAATAACAATTAAATATAACGTGCTGGATATCGAAACATTCACGAGATAGATGTAAGAGTATTATTATTTGTAGTGGCATAGCCAGATGAGTTAATACTTAGAATATTGGTGTTTCAATTACATGAATTTCTATATAATATATCTAGTCTCGGATGATTGGAAGCAGTTACGTCCTAGATTCAAAATCTTTATAAGATTTTCTATGATTGAAATGCTATGAATTGTAACAAAGAATATGTAAAAAGAGAGAATTTTTAACATTTTTGACTATGGGGCAATATGATCATTTACAAGAACGATATGAAGAATATACTACCTTAATCAAGTAAGCGTTGTGATTGTATGGATGAAATTAGCAGACAATACTTCTTGTCAATTTAACCTCAAATCGAAAAAAACAATCAGAATACATACACATATATACACGCACATACACATACGCATACCCACATACACATATACATGCAAACATAGACACATACATATATGCATAGATATACACATATACATACATATAACATAAACACACATATACATATCCACATATATACGTACACACATACACATGCATGCATATACACTCATTCATACAACATACATGCATTTATCCCACAATAATGTGTATTTGTGTATATGTGAATATGTGTGGATGTGTAAATGTGTATATGTGAATATGTGTGTATGTGTAAATATGTATATGTGAATGTTTATGTATGTAAATAATCACATTATTAATATCAAATATCATTATTTGTAGATTCTGATCAATCAGATGGAACTCCACCACCGTCTCCTAATCGTGCAAGGACTATATATTGTAAGTATATCAAAATTTTAATTTTAAATATATATTTGATAGATACATAACTTATATATTTTTTTGTTTCTTATTATAATCAGATTCTGATCAATCAAAGGGAACTCCACCACCTCCTACCCATGCAACGACTTCACATGTGTCCTCCACTAGGAATTATGATGAATTTTACTATCAAGAGCATATTATATGTTGGTGTGACTCTTGCTATGGCACGTATCGAAGACCACGATTGGAATTTATTGAACATGAGGCACAATATGGTACTTTTGAGCATGCACCATCACCCGATCAACGTGATAATGCTTGGGTAGGCATTTTTTCTATAAATTAATGTCATTATTTTATTTAAAAACCATATACAAAATCAAATTACTGTTGATATACATGAATATTTGCTTGATGACGATGATGATGATTATTTTTCTCATAATGTTAATATACCTCATACACATCATGGACTTGCTATTCATCAATTACAAGTAGAGTTTTCTAGAAATCCCCTACCTCCTGGTTTAGAGACTGGAACGGCTAGAGATTATCCATTGCCAGCTCATGATCATTCTCTAGTACAAACTTATGATAGAAGAAGATATGGAGGATGGAATAGAGGACCACTTCCTTTAGATGGAGAGGTTTTCAACTTTTGGGGTAATTGCTATATGATTGCACCATCCACTATTACTAATGTTGATCATGGTCTCTTTATTGTAGAGGATTTGTATGTGCCTCCGAACTTTGAAGTCACTCTTATGTCATTTTGTGGTCCTATATATGGATGGGGAGATTGGCATCGACTTGCACGTTATGTTCAAAGCATGAGTACTTATGGAATATGCTTGAATGCAACATCCCTTACTAGTAGAAGGATCTCACATGCCGAAAATGAAAGATTATATATTGATGGAAGACCTTACATGCATGGAAATATAGCATGTTTAATAAATAGTAGTCGAGGGTTACATAATAGTTCAAGGACTAATTGCACATTTGAGGAGCGTGAAAATAGTCATGAATCACCATACATGAGTAGAGATGTATCAAGATACATAGTTGTCAATTCTATTACCACATTACATATTGGTGATGAATTATTAGTGAATTATGGATGGCGTAGATCTCAAAGAGCACCTAGAGAGAGAATGAAAATTTTCTATCCATATTTAATTTTATGTGTAAAATTTACTTTTTATTCATTTATAGAATACTAATTATTTTTATTCATGTGTGTAGATTCCAACGTATGATGTTGATGATATTCCTCCACACCATTCACAATTGTGAGTAAAACCTCATTTATTAGAAGCTTCTATGAGGAGGCTACACAAAAGTGATCTTGTGGAATATGCAAGGTTGAAAGATCTATATTCAAAAGAATATAAAGTACAAGATTTGTGCGATAATGATGAAGATGATGGCATGACAAATTTTATTGAGGATTGGTATCAAAATGACAATGAGAGCATTGATATTTCTAAAAATGAGAAATATCTTCGAGAGGAATGTCTAAAGCATGTATATGAAGGAAGTCCTTTGACACGACTAAGTGCGAGCTTACTTATCAATCTTCAAAATCATTTTGGATGGAGTAATGTATCTATTTTGGCACTATTAAGGTATAATTTTCATTTTTCTATGTATTTATATATATACATGCATAAATATATACATATAAATACATGCATATATAGACATACACATAATTATACATGAATGCATACACACATATAAACATACACACACATATACACACATACACATGTTATCAGAGTAAGGTCAAATTGTACATACGTGTATCGAATGAAGATGTTTTTTCCATCTAGCCTTTAGAATTGTCCACTTAACCTTTAGAATCTTCTTGGCACATCTGTTTCTCCTATTCTAGTCAACCTAATACCTGTGCAGCTAACTTTTTTAAGAACTTTGCATACAAATATTAAGTATCACTTAGCTATGGAGGTATTAGGTCGTTAGGAAAATGGGAGGACCAAATTTATCTTAAAGATTTTGAAGGATGGAAAAATATTTTTCAAGGATGGGCGAAAGAAAGCGTCCATTCAATGCAGGTTTTTATTCTTACTTTAGCTAAGGTAAGAACAAGAACTTGCATTGAATGGACACTTTCTGTCCACCCATCCTTTAAAACTATTCATGCATCTTTCAAAATCTTCAAGATAAATTTGGTCCTCCTATTTTCCAAATGACCTAATACCTCCATAGTTAATTGATAATTTATATTTGTAAACAAATATGTATGCCTTAGTTAGCAAGGCTGGTAATAGATTGACTATAAAATGGGAGACAGCCAGACAATTTAGTGGTTTAGATAGCTATAAGAAAGTCTACAAACCACAATAAACAAAAATAAAATTAGAAATGAAATCAAATATACACAGCTACACATGCATACATACACATACATATATACATATATATACACATAAACATACATATATGCATGTTATGAGAGTAAAGTCAAATTATACATACCTGTATCGAATGAAGATATTTTGTCCATCTAACCTTTGGAATTGTCTACCCAACCTTTAGAATCTTCCTGACACATCCGCTTCTCCTATTCTAGTCGACCTAATACCTGTTGAGATATCAAGCTCAACATGTGATGATCCAAGATGACACGTACCAGCTTTTGTTTCTCTAACATGTATAGTGGTCATGCTAGTATATGTTAGGGATACTTCATTGCGCTTTATTAGATTTATGTACCGAGAGTGATGGCACATTTGTTCCTTGCCAGCTCACTCATTTGCGGACATTAGGTTTTTTCTTATGTATTGATCTTTATATATTGCACTTGTTGTATTCTTGTTTTTAGGTCATTGTTGTACATTCCTTTTTGTGGAATAAAAGAAGAAGAAGAAGAATATCATTCTTCCTTGCCTCAATCTGTGTGTGTGCTTCTCCTTGAGAGTGAGAGTGTGTGTGTGAGCTCTCTTCCTTATCTTCTTCCTCGTAACATGGTATTAGAGCCAGTGTGGCTGTAGAGAGCTTGTGGAGAAGGCGACGGTGAAGAGTACGTAGCAAGGCATGGAGAAAACGCGATTCACAAATGACCTCCATTTACTACAAAAATCGGCGTGAAGGTAGAAGACCTCAAAATATTTTTGAGAATTATCCCTTTAGGATCACTTGTTTTTGTCAGATCGAAGTTTTGGAGCCATCTCGACCTCCGTTTCGAGCTTGCAAGGTGGAGCCCACAGGAAAACCAGGTCAGTTTTAGAAACTGTAACTTGCATTGTGTTTGGCAACACTCATATATTCGAGATCCATAATTTCAAGCGATTCCATGTACTGTTGATACATGAAAACTGTGTTTTTCTGAGATCGAACTGTCACATCATAGTGCGATAGTGTTCACACAGAAGCGCTACTTGTAGTATTTTTGTGAATTGCGACAGAAATGGCAAACGCAGATGGAATGAGTCAGCTTATGAGTGATAAGCTAGACAAGAACAACTTCCATGCTTGGAGATTCAGAATGATGAATTTCGTGATGGGAAAAGGCTACTGGAACTACATAGAAGGAGAGAATGAGAATGCTCTACAGTTACCAGGAAGGAATCGAACTGCAGATTAGGTAAGAGCATATGAGGAATGGAATCAAGGAGCACGAAAGGTAATGTACTGGCTATCTGTTAGCATACAAGATAGCATGATTGGACACATACAAGATTCCAAGACTCCGAAAGAGGCTTGGAACAGTTTGGTCACATTGTATGAGACCAATACAAAGGCACGAAAATTGCAAAAATTGCAACTTAAGAACGAGCTGCATACCTTGGAGAAAAAGAGTATGTCGATAAGTGACTATACCCTGAAAATCAAAAGCATATGTGAGTCACTTGCATCTATTAGAGTGAATGTAGATGATGATGATAAGGTGGAAGTATGCCTTCGTGGTTTAGGAGCTACATATAAGCAGTTCAGAACTTCTATACAGACCAGGGAAAATATTTCAAATTTTGCTGATCTGCTATCTATGCTGATTATTGAAGAAAAGAATCTTGGTGAGGATTCAAACTCCCAAGGAAAGCCCAATTCTCAGTAGGTATTCTACTCTGGCAGAGGAAGAGGCAGAGGCAGAGGTTTCGGAAGTGGAAGAGGAAACAATATCCAAGACCAAGGTCAACAACAAAATCATGCACGAGGAAGAGGACAGTTTCGAGGCAGGGGGAGCCAAAGAGGTCACACAAATTTCCAAAGAAATGATTCAGGTAATGATAGTAAAGGATGTTGGAATTGTGGTAAATCTGGACACTTTGAACGTGATTGCAGGTTGAAGAATCAAAATAACAGAAGGCAACAAAACAACTATGCATCCACAAGTGCAGATGATTATGAGAAGCTATTCATGGTTCAACATCACATGATGAATACGATGTCTGCTGATATTTCAAAATCAAATGATAATGTCTGGTATGTTGATTCAGGTGCTTCAAATCACATGACCAATCATGCGGAATGGTTTAGTACTTTGCAGAAATTGCCAGTTCTTGGATATGTTGAAACAGGTGATGACACATCACTTAAGATCTGGTGGAGGTGAATACATGTCAAATGAGTTCAATAGTTTTCTAAAAAATCATGGAATTCGGCGTCAGTTTTCATGCAGGTAAAAAAAATCATGGAATTCGGCGTCAGTTTTCATGCAGGTACACACCACAACAGAATGGTGTTGCTAAATGCAAAAATAGATATATTGCAGAAATATCAAGAGCCTTGATGGTTGAGAAGAATATGCCTCATTGTTATTGGGCAGAAGTTGTGCATACTGATGTATACATCATGATCATATTTTCATGTTCTTCATATTTATCATGATCATATTTATATCATGTATATTTCTTTCTTTTAAAAGTATACCATCATCATTTTGTTGTAGACAAAATCATTTTGTTCAAAATATTCATCATTTCACAATAATGTTCTTCATAATTGTTCATCATAATAGATTTCTTCCTATTTGTGAAAGAAAGAAAATCATAAGTTCATCAAAGCATAATGTAAAACTTTATCATAAGCTAACTTTTTCAAGCATAAAATTTCATAACACAAAACAATTTAGGTATAGGTTTCTCAATCTTTAGGAAAACAGCATATATGGAGCAAGCAATATCAACAATTGAAAAGTTTTATCTTCATTAAACAATTACATCACAATAAGACTAATCTCTTAAATTCTTCTCCTTTTTCTTAACTTTAGATGCGTTTTTGGTATTGTTTTCAATCTTCCATATAGCTTCTTGTATCCATTTTTCCATATTCTTATCATGTTCTAATTGAATTTGAAGATTTTCATCTTCAGATGTTTGTACTATTCTTTTATCATTTTTATTTTTGTCACATTTATTGTCATTTTCTATGACTTTAGGTTCCGTTTTAACCGCATATATATCTTTATTTCCATCAATTGATTGTTCATTTTCATCATCTTTTATCCTTACATCTTCTTCTTTCTTAATCTTATTCCATGTATCTTGATCCTTAAATGTAGTTTGAATATCAATGTTACTCATAGATTTAGGTATAAGAAGGTTTTGATCATTTTCCAAGCATTCACTTTTAGTCACAACCTTGTTCATAGAATGTAATTGACATACATTGCTTTTCTCATCATGGTTCTTAGGTTGCCATTGTTTCCGAAGTTTAGTTTTAGGACTCAATTTTGTTTGATCAAAATAGTCTATCATCCCCCCTCTACCTAAGTTTAATCTCAAAGGTAGTTGTGTTTGATAATCACATATTTTCTGTTCACTTTCTAGTACCAATTGTTGGCTACATGCTTTCTCATAGGCCATACAATTCCCATAAGTATGCCCTAGTTGGTCACACCAAAAGCATCTTAAGGGATATACTTTCCTATTCATAGCCCTATAGGTGAATCTCCTAAACTCATTCATATGAGTTTCATTAGGCAACTTTGGAGATAAACTTTGCATTTCATGTTCATTACACTTGCATTTAGGGATTTCATTGACTTTTTTGGTCAAATCATCTATTTGGATCTTTAATGTTTTAACAATTTCTTGTAAAATTTCACACATCGCACTATTTGAATTAGAAAACTCACTTAACTTGTCAATTAACAAAAATACTTCTTTAAATTTTGCTTGATTTGACGAATTTAACTTATCCTCTAAATCTTTGAGTTGTGTTTCAAGTCCCGAATTTGCATTCTTAATTAAACCCTCCATAGTAAAGTTCATTTTATGCATGTTTAAATTAACTGCCTTTTTACCCATTGATATTTGAGAAACAAGAAGTCTTAGATGATAGATCAATACCTGTAATCTGAGTCGAAGAAGAGGCTCAAAGAGTGACTGTGTGAAAATTTATACAATTTTTAATACGATCAAAATCTAATACATCAATTGCTAATAGATGATTGTGCAAACGTTCCTGCTTCTAACGTCGATGAGAGGGGGTGACGAGATGAGGATAGCTACTTGCCACTCTTCGTGGAGGTGCTCAATTCCCTAGGGAACAGCCCTCAACACCTAGAAGAGTGCAAGGTTCCAAAGAACACAGCCACTGCTCCCATGGATGAAGAAGCTTCTGCAATTCAACCTGTCGATGTATGCATATGCAAGCAAAATTTAAAATTTATACCTGAGCTACATCGCCGTTTGTTCACGTCGGGTTCACCAATGTCAGCGCGAAAGTGATGGCAGGTGGATCAAGCCAACCGTAGGCATCACGGCGCACGCCGGGTGCTTCAAGCAACTCAGGAAACTCATGGAAATGGATTAGATCACTTGCAAGAATCCAACATAATCTCGTAAGCTTTAAATAAGTCTATTCATTTTTAATCTATTCATTTAAAAAAAGATTTCATCATGTATCAAGGTACTCATTTCAATCTCAGCATATAGCGAATAGTATTGTTCTTGTCGGATTTATCATAAGCACAAATTCAAGTTCAAAACAAACAAGTATCAAAACTATCCATTCATAAATAATTGGTTTATATAATGTGAAAAGAGATTCTTTTCATAACATCGGACCCTAAGATCGTAAAATATGGACGCTTAAAGTCTTAAGCGTCACAAGTTTAGCATAAACTAAGGCAAAGAAGGTAGCTCATTTTAATATGAGTAAGGTGAATTCAATTTGGGTAAAAACACAAGGAGTTCCTCTGAGTCAGTAATATCATATGAAGAGAATGTTGCTTCAATCCTGATGACTATCGACGAAATTGTGCAAACATGGGTTTGAACAAGCAATTTGTGTGTTTTTTTTTTGAATTTAATAATTAGTCACCCATCGACTTACGCTTAGATTTCATTGTTCGAAAACAAAGTTTTCATTTTCTTAAGGCGTTTATCATCGAAATAATGGAGGTTCACCTTTCTGAAAGTCGCTACTAAGCATCGGAGCTTGCAGAGCATCGAACACATTAGAATTAGCAATCTGTTCTTAAAGATGATTGTTTGAGCATTAACGAAATTCGGCATGCATTCTTTGTGGATGAACTTGCGGGGACAAATTATGGATCAAAGGAATGTTAGAGCTATGTACGTAAGACAAAATGAAAGCGATGATAGCGAAGAATATGCGAATTTTGTGTGCAGCTCATAGATAATTGCAATCACAAATTTCATTGGTTCTTCAACTTCTATAAAACAAGTCGGACTTTTATGTTTATATGAGCAGTAAAATCAATGTACATAATGTTCAGAAATCAGTAGAGTAATGTTGCGCCATCGTTTGAAAACAAAACTTGCAGAAAAGATGATCATAAATATGTATAGTGCTTCATCTTCCCAGCATCGTCTTCAGATAACGTCTTCAGAACTGTAGCGGCAATATCATTTTATGTCTTTAAACTAGTAGATAATACGACGCAGAAGAAGTGATAGAGAGTTCTTCCATGCGATATCAGAAGAAAACATGATAGGCAATCGCGCAGTGGTCCGCAAATATCTCAATACTTATCAGAATTTCTACAGGTTTTTTTAGAGCTGTAGTGCAAAACTTTGATGAGTTACCAGATATCTCTGTATTGATGAACCGCCACAGCAGATCAGATGTGTGCCAACAGATAAGTGATTTGATCGACAACACCCAATCGTCAAAATTTGCTAGTGCGTATGTTTTTTAGAGCTTTGCAAGCTTGGATTGTATCTTCCTTTGTGCGCAGACGATCTTCTCAAATTCATGAAGCAGCGTCAATCGAATTTCTTCACACTATATGTCTGCGCACAAGAAAAGAAGCTGTTTCCGAATTCAAATATTCAATGTTCCGTCCTCGGAGTCGCTGCTTTAGAATTGGGCGGCTAATAGAACGAAGCTTTAGCATGCAGCGCTTGTCAAAGGACCATCCTGATGGCACGTTTTGGCATCAGAAATTAGAATTGTTTTGGTCATGGGCATGAGAAACAGTAGAGAAAATCCGTTGTAAGAGGCAAAGCATCATTGGAAATCTTCACAGAATAGAGATCGCTCAGAGTGTTCGGAGATCTTCAGAAGTATCGAGCATAGTCAGATGAATTTCGCCAAAAAAATAAACATGAATTGGCCTCCTTCTCTCACTAAATATTGCTGCCCGAAATAATGTGAAATTGGCCTACCAAATATTCGGACCCCCAATATGGAGCAAAGCCCCCATATTTATACACACAGAGATCTGCTTTTAACCACTCTTTTGGTTTTGTACTTTAAGTTCTCATCCACACTTTTTCCCACACATCTCTACCACACTTTATTTAACTTTTCTCACTCAACCTCTCTTTTAATTCTTTCTACCATTCACATTTTCCCACTTTAATTGCATAAATTATCTAAACCATCCTTTTAACTTACACAAATAACTACCACACTTTTATCTACTCACTTTAACCACTTTAGTTACACACTTATTTCACACCACACTTTAAACACCACTCACATAAACCACTCATTAATTATCCACTTCATTTTCATTTTAAGTCAATTATCTTAATTTTGATAATTAAATAATTCTTTTAATTTAAGCTTAGAATAAGAATTTAATTAAGTAGAACCTTAATATTTAACTTCACTAACATGATTGAATTAATTAAATAAATCATATTTTAATTTTTAATACATAAATGTTCATTTTAAAGATTAATTTAATTAAATACCGGTTATTTTAACCCTTAACATTCAATAAAACACTTGAAAACCTACATGAAACCCTTTGGAAACCCTTGATAACTCATTAAAATCTTTCTGATCCCTATCATTAGTCCATTGACATTGACATAAACCCTAACAGTAACCCATTAGAATCTTTTGAGACCCTTCAGATTAACCCAACTAACATAAAATCATATGAACTTATGAAATCCTAGGGTTGAATACCCATGAATCTTGCATGTATAAATATTAAATACTCATTAAATGAGTAATTAGGGTAAACCCTAGTATGAACATAGAATCTTCATCATCATTTGTACCTGTAAACACTTTCAAGGTAGTTAATTCCAATCCACACAATTGATTAACAGTGATATATAAGGTTTGAGATCACCAATAAAGTTGTTTTCATTTTCTCTGGTCATCAACGGAAAGGTTGAAATCTTTCCGACATCGCCAATATAAGCGCCTCGAAGTCTGCCACAGGTCTAGCGGAATTCATCTGGAAAGTTCTGTTCAACTTTTTGAGATACAGTCAATTTTCTACATCAAGGTATTTTAGTCACCGGTCAAGGCTGAAAGCAGTGATGTATTTCGTATGTTGGCTGTTGAGGATAAGTTGGATGGTACCAACTACCCATTATGGGCTTATATGATGTGACATGTGTTGGTTGCAAAAGGACTGTGGAACATTATGTAGGGTGTTGAAAAATGTCCTATCACACCTGCAATTGTTACAACTACAAGTACTGAAGCTGATGCAGAAGGTGTCGAAGATGATGATATTTTGCATATTCCTGTTCGTGCTACGGTTTTTGTTGCACCTACTGTAGAGCAGATTCGTTGGGATGGCAGAGATGCCGAGGCACATGCATTGATAGCTTTGTCTGTCAAACATTGTGGGAGCGAATGGTGACAACTGGTGGATCAATTCAATCGTCTCGGCGCACACAGGGTGACTATGCAGAACAAGTATTTTTTTTCCTAAGGTCCGTAGGGCAAAGCGTTTTTATATCTATCGACTGCGTCTAAATAGGATAATAGGATCAATTCTTCACTCAAATGTAGATGGAGGTAATAAAATACTACTTGATGAAGCTTCTTCAGACATAAGATGAAATGTAAATAGATTAATGATTGATTTTCTATACAAAGCTATCAGATAATGTTTATAAAATGATATCCTATATGAACTAAACAATAGATTTTCAGCTTCGTCTTCAACAAGGCTCCATATCATCTGAAAAATCACATGAGAAATATAAGTATGCTTTTATAAAAGATTAAACACTCATTTAAAACTTAACATATTTAAAAAACTTAGTTTAATATAAGATAATTAATTTTTCTAAACACACATATATATAAGTTCATACATTTATTTTAACATACACATTGCAATAAAATAATGCATTCATACATTACTTTATCATACATCTTTTAATTCATATATATACATAGAATTCATACACTTTAACATACATATACATACATATTACATAAGCTAACATACATCTCATGCATACTAACATACATGTATGACATAACATACACTAACATAACTCACATGCATACATGCACATGCATAAATGAACATGTATACATAACATGTACTAACATAACTCACATGCATACATGCACACTAACATACATGCATGACATAATATACAATAACATAAATGAACATGCATACATAACATACATGCACTAACATAAATGAACATGCTTACATGCACATGCATAAATGAACATATATACATAACATGCACTAACATAAATGAACATGCTTACATGCACATGCATAAATGAACATGTATACATAACATGCACTAACATAAATGAACATGCATACATGCACATGCATAAATGAACATGTTTACATAACATGCATACACATAAATGAACATGCATTTAACTATCATGCACTAACATAAATGAACATGCATACACTAACATACACACATGCATACATAACATACACTAACATTAATCACATGCATACATACCTTACACTAACATACATACATACCATTCCTATCATGAACTTACATGTACTAACATACATGAACATGCATACAATAACATACACATATATGAACATGTATGCACTAACACACATGCATACATGCACATGCACTAGTACACATGCATGAACATACATGCACAAACACACAACATGCAAGCACTAATATCTAATATACATGCATTAACTATGCATACACTTACTAACACTTAACATGCAATAACATATGCATGCACTAACATCTAACATCTATGCACTATCAAACATTTACATGCACTTCCTAACATCTAACATGCACTACCTAACATCTAACTTCTAACATACACCCATTAACTAACATGCCTAATATGCACTAACATGCCTAACATTTACTAATCATGCCTAGCATGCACTAACATGTCTAACATTTACTAATCATGCCTAACATTCACTAACATGGGTACAACATTTACTAAATTCAATGCATTTCCAATAAGTTTCTATCAAGCTAAGGGTTCAAGAAGCTTGGCTAATGGATAAGAAAAGGAAGGGATAAGTGAAGATTAGATAGGATAATTATTTGGAAATAGAGAAGTTGGAAAGAATAATGAATTATTTGGAAAAAATAAGACTAAATGGCTCCTTCTTTTTGCTAACCTGTGAACATACAAAAAACTTTAGGATAACAATTCATACATTTAATATGTAACCCATCTAATTAATTAAACACAAACACATACATAAATACTTAGATACACATAAATCATATATTTTTCATATACAAAAATACATATACTTTTCATATACATAAACTCATCATATTTATTTATACTAAATATTCATATTTTATATAATTCTAATATATATTTACTAAATAGTATTGATATTAATATCCGAAAATAAACATATAGAATATATATTAATAAAACTTAAAACATAATATAAATTAAAAAGAAAAAGAAGAAAAAAAATAAAGCACTCAAATCTCTCTCTCTCTCTCTGTCTCTTTCTCTCTCTCTCTCTCTTTCTCTCTCTCTCTCTCTACTGTCGTCGTTGGTTCCATCGGCTGGCTGCAGGGAGAGGAGGGGATGAAGTAAATTGAATAAAAATAAAGTAAAAAAAAAAGAATAAATAAAAAAACATAAAATAAATCTCTCTCTCTCTCACTCTCTCTCTCTCTCTCTCTCTCTCTCTCTCTCTCTCTCTCTCTCTCTCTCTCTCTCTCTCTCTCTCTCTCTCTCTCTCTCTCTCTCTCTCTCTCTTTCTCTCTCTCTGTTGCGCGTGCAACGCTGCTCCACCGCCAGCAGAGAGGAAAGAGAAAGGGAGAGGATTAAAATAAAAAAGAGATAAATAATAATAATAATAATAAACAAAATTTCATTCTTTCTTTCACTCTCTCTCTCTCTCTCTCTCTCTCTCTCTCTCTGCTATGCGCGCAGCTCTGCTGCGCCGCTTGCAGCGAAGAGAGAGAGAGGGAAAGAGAGGAATAAAATAAAGCATTTAAAGAATGGAAAGGGAAGAAAGAAAAAAGAAAGAAGAAAATAGAAGGAAAAAAGAAAAAATAAGAAGAAGGAAATAAATTGAAGGGAAAAGAAAAAACAAAACGCCTCCCTTGTCTCTGCGTCGTCAGATTCTTAAAGCAAAAAAAATTGCTTTGAATTAAATGAGTGACAAAAGCAAGAGAGATGGACTTCTCTCTCCTCTTGCCGGAAGGACAGTCATGGAAATGTGTGCACAAATAACTATAGTCTAGAGCATAGAGAAAATAGAGTACCTGAAAAATCACATGAGCTTCAGAATACGACTCCCCTCTTTATATAGATGAGAGTAGCCCACCATAGCCCACATTTTCCCTAAGATAACTGATCCATGCAGCCTACATTTAACTCCTCAACAACTCAACTCTTTCCAACCAGAATTTAGGCATGGGAATTTCTCCTTTTTGATTTTCCAAAAATACACTTGGCCTTCCATTTAGAATTTAATAAATACAACCCTTCAATTCCTTTTTATTAATCTAATCACTTTTAGAATAAATGCAACCCTTTAGAATAAACTAAATTAAACCCATCAATAATTTTAAATGTATCCATAACCTTAGTGTTAATATGACAATTAATAATTCACATATTTAATTAATCATTTTTATTTGAAATATTTTGCTAAGGATCTATTTATTATATTTATCCTATTTATTAACTCATTTATAGACTAAAACCTACTTAATTAATCTCTTAACCATAGGTTTATCCTTCAACTAACTTCAAACCATGATTTTTAACCCCAACTAACCCATAAACTAATCTTCTAACCTTCTATAATCCTCTAGAATTAATAACTAGCCCTTTATTAATCCTGAAATTAAGCTTGAACCCTAAAAAACATGATCAAAACCTACATTTAACCCTTAAATATCCTTGAATTAACTTTCAAAACATAAATAAACTCTTAACTAACCCTTGATTTTTAATCTATACCCACAACTTCATTAGAAAACATCTTGATAAATACTTCACATCTTTGAATTAGTCATCAAACTTCTTGTCCTGCAAAAATTAAAATCAAACATTAGTCAAAATTTTCATAAATTATTCAAACTTATTTCAATCAAATAATCTTTTAACTTTTAATAATATTTTAAGAGGAATAAATTCTTTCCGACATCCGCCCCACTAAACTTGCACATCGTCCGGATGGGCCAACCTGCAAATTCAAGTGGAACATATCAAATTCTTTTGAAAATAAGTTTTTAAATTTTCAATGTTTTATTTTATCATGCATTCATACTTTGTGCAATTAAAAAGATTAGTACAAATCATTTAAAAAAAACAAAGTAGATGTAAGTCATATAAATATCATGTTATGTCTCTGAATCCATATTTAAACAAGGATTTATAAGAATAAATCATAAGTGTCATAGTCCTTTTGTTCAGGTAACTTGCTTGGAATAAGTAACTTATCTTGCATAATAGCATATACCAAAACTTTGTCATCAGTTAATAGAATTAAATGCCTCCTACTTTTATTTCCAATGGTCTGACTCTCCATTCCTTTCTTTTTTTTTCATATCATTTTTCTTTTGCTTTATTACTTCATCCCAACTCAGCTCTTTATTTATTTTTAACAAATCGGTCTATACCGAAATTGGGTGCGACTCCTAGACTTGTCGACCCAGCCAAGTTTATTCTACTTGTCTGCCAACCCGTCATAGCACACGACAAAACTATGTCAGCCCTACATGAAATCGACGTCAGCTCGTAGCTCTATCCGCGTGACCAGAGTAACTCCACCTACCTACCGACCCATGCAGGCGCATAACAACATAAAGATTAGGCCTATGATGAAACTAGCGTCAGCTCGTGGCCTTGATCACCCGACCAAGGTTGTTCCACCCGCCTACTAGCCCAACATAGCGTACCAACTACAAACACATACATATATGCTAATTGGGTATGAAGTTTTATTTTTGAATTTCATTTAGAGGTCAGAACTCATAAGGAATAAATAGCAAGATACAAAAATCCCACTTACTAATGGATAAAATTTTCAGCATATACATATATTCATAATAAGGCTACCATTTCTTCCACAAGCTTCCAATTCTAAAATTTCTATTTAACTATCTGATTCAGTTCATATAAATACAAGTTTTCATGCTTCAATCATAAATATATCAGATATTTAGCATCTTAAATACTACTTGATTTCTTTTAAAATAAATTTGAACATATCCTTTTAACTCAATCAGTAATGCAGTGCATATACACAAAAAATCAAAGAATTTTTAATTAAAACTTTTTCACCTGATTTTAAATAGATATTTTAATCATCATCTTCATCTTCATCAGCATAATCATTAGCATCAATCTTGTCAATCTCATATTCTTCATTATTTCTCTTCTTGAAGAGTTTAACTCTTTTCCTTGCAATCAAATTCCTCAATAAAGAACCATCAAATTCTCTCAGTTTAAATGTACCATTATCAAATATAGTTACAACTACATACGGACCAAACCATCTTTTAATTAACTTCTTCCTAGCATCATACTGTGTATCAAAAGTACTATCGTAAACTAATACCCAATCATCTACTTCTATAGTATAAGGCCTAAGTCTATGTTTTTTATCAAAATAGATTTTATTTTTAAGACGTGATTCTCTAACTTTTTGTACAGCTTCTTCAATCATTTTATTTCCTAAATTTAAGTGCATAATCCTAACAGAAATGAGATCTTCACGAGTCATCTCATTATTCCATGGAAGCGTCATCCATGAAATAATTTGGGTATGGATAGAAAAAAATGGCTTCTGACAGTACATTAGTTTTGTAGGCATAAATCTTGTAAATCTAGTATACGTCATCCTGTCTGCCCATAGTGCAAAAGGAAGAAATCTAGGCCACTGTGCTCTATCACCATTGCAGGCCTTAGAAATTACCTTCACAATAGGATGATCCCGTTCAATCTTACTATTAGAATCCCGATTATAAGCAGTAGTGAGAGACAGACGAATCCCATGCTGGTCAAAGAATTCGCTAGCCTCTTGAGCATCTAACTCACCCCTATCTACTACTATCTTTTCTACATAGCCAAATCTAGAAATAACTTCTTCTAACAAAAAATTACATACATTATAAGTAGTTTTAGTACAAAGAGCTCTACCTTCTACATGATTAGTCAAGTCTTCCCTAGCTAAAACTATATACCTCATCCTATCTAAACCTTTAGGCATGGTCACTAAATCAACCTACCACTTGTAATGAATACAAGGAGGATAGGTAGGGTGCAAAGGTTCTCTATGTCTAACTGACGAATGTACCTGAAAAGTAGTACAAGAACTTACAAAGTCATGTATATTCACATACATACCTGGACACCAATAAGCTTCTCTAATTTTATCATACGTCGCATAGAAGCCTTTATGTCCTGCCCAAAGAGTTTCATGCATATTTATGATAACTCTATTTTGAAGATTTCTATTTCCTAAAACTCATTGAGGATATCTAATTTTTCCTTTTGCATGACGCAAAATAAAACCATCTTTTAGAAAGAAATTAAATGCACATTTCCTAATATCTCTAAATTTATTAGCAGACCAAATAGGTAATTGCTTCAAAGTGCTAAGATAATATCCTATATCATACCAAATTCCCTCATACTCATTTTGATTAAATTTTTCATACACATAAACATCAGAAATATAATTAATCACATATAATTTAGTTTCAGTCATATCATCATCTTCAAACTTAGCCTAGAAAGCATATCTATAACAAAGGTAGTTTTTCTAGAAATATGATTTAAAACAGGATTAATAAAGTTAATATAAGATATCCACCTTAACATTCCTATATCTGGAGAAGAACAATTAGTAATAATTGGTTTAGTATTTGAATAATTTACACGTTTTAAAACAGGTGCATTAGAAAGTAAACTTTTTAATTTCTTCATTGCTTTAACATGAGTTTCAGTCCATTTAAATTTCCTATTTTTCCTAAGTAAATCATACAATGGATTAGCTACATGGGCGTAATGTGGAATCCAAATAGCATAAAAGCACAAGCTCCTAAGAAATGTCTAACCTCACTAATATTCTTACAAGTTTCAGATAATTTATTTATAGTGTCTACTTTTGGAGGATAAGGCCTACGACCATAGTAACCACATAAATGTACTACAATTAGAACTTCATTAACACCAAAAACTATTTTTTCTATGGAAAATGTTGATCCTACTTGTTCAAATCTTTTAAGTATTTTCTCATAATCTAAAATATGATTAGATACAAACTTCCTACATCCTAAAGAATCTAATGTTTCATCTTTTTCTTTTTCTTCACAGCCTTTAATTGGAATATCATCTATAAACGGCATGGTCATATTAGGAATAAAATCATGAAGAACCATATTCATTGCATTCATCATATGTGCTATCGAATTTGTAGCTCCTTGAGGAAGAGTACACATACGAACTAATCCTAAAGGAGTCTTCATCATAGTAATATCTCTACTCTCAGTAGCAAGCTGGAACTGATCATAACCTGAATATAAATCACCCATAGAATAGATAGAATGCCCAGCAAAAGCTTCAACAAATTCTCCTACAATAGGGCCAATTCCCACATTCCTAATTGTAACTTTATTTACGGGTTGTAAGTCTTGGATAAATCTAAGTTTATAATTCTTTTTAAGAACAATATATCATCTATTAGAATAAGGTGCGGAGGAAGGTTCTAAAATTTTCATATGCATCTTCTCCTTAAGCAGTTTCATTAGCTCAGGTAAATGAGCCTTTGGAACTGGTATAGGGCGAAGATTCCAAGGTATATGGGCAACTGTAAATATAATCATAGGAGATACTAGTCTAGAATCAATACATTATATTTCATGATGATAAAGAGAAAAAGCTTTTCCATGTTTTCTTATCATTTCATGAAACAATTCACGTTCAATAGGCAGTAAAAAAGAATCTTTATTTCCTATTTTTATCAATTTAATAGTCTCATCAGTAAAATTATGTCCTATTTTTGAAATATCACGTAAGATGGGATCATTAGCCACTTGTTTTATTTTCTGGTCACTTCCTTCAAGTAAAGCTTGAGCTACAGGTTTCACTTTTTTATCTACTGTTTTATACTTTGTATTAATTTTAGCTTCATGAAAATCAAAAACAAATTTTAAAATTAATTCATATTCATTTAATGAGTCCAAAAGTATAACTTATAATAATTTTTCATCATGTAAGGTTTCATTAATTTCTTCAAGTAAAGTAGAAGAAAAAGAAGTTTCAATTATATTTTCAATAACTTCATCTATAGACATATATCCTTTATCTTTAAAATATTTTTCATATTTTTTCATTATTTTTCTAGGAATATCTTTACTATTTAAAATTTATAATTTTGAAGATATTAAATAAATAAAAAATATATATATTTTATGTACACATTTTTGCAAGATTTCAAACCAATTACCACTGTTGTCCCGCTCAACAATGGTGTCTAGTAAAAATTCTGATCGAAGTATGTTCTAGAATCACTAAGAGGTAGGTGACTCTCATGCATCTTCTCTTTTGATCTGATAGGTGTTTTCCTATTTTTTTCTCTATTTCTAATATGGTTTGGATTAACAGTCATTACTTGTAAGGATTGTAAATCATCTTTTGATCTAAATCTAGCTTATGCAGAACCGTCTTCCATTATTTTTGTTTCCATTCGAGTTTCACAGATAAAGGGTTGTCCTAAGATGATTTCATAAGAACAATTATCTTGTATAAAAAAGTAAAATGTTTCACTTATTCCACCTATTGAAATTGAAATGTTTGCACAAGCTCCTAGAAGTGCACCACATCCGTTGTCTGCTATTCTCATAATCCATCCATGCTGTTTATCTATAGGTCATCTAAATTTATCATATAATTCTTTTGATATAACGTTAATTTTTGAACCTGAATCTAGTAAAGCTAAAGCTGTACATGAATTTTTCCTATCTCCTAAATTTACTTTGATCTCAGGTGTTCCCCTAGCCCAAAAGCTCTTTTTGTAATTGCTTTCAGATTTTTCCTGTATATTATCTAGAAGAATTGATCCTAAAATTTTTTATTAACATATTCTTCACTTTCTTCCTCATCATAAGAGTTAGAAAAAGAATCTTTAGAAATATGAGATACATCTACATTGTCATGCATTTCAGTATCAGTATTTAATGGAAATCTTTTTCTTTTAATCATTTTAATAAAGTTATCTTTAAATTCTAATTTAGCTATAGTAAATAATTGTTCAAGTGACATAGTCACTTGACTTTTTAAAAGAATATCATACAGTATTTCTTTTGTGTCATTTTTTTGTTCTAGTTCTGAAGTTAAAATAGCTTTTGGAATTCTTTTGGGTTTCTTTGTTTTTCCCTCATTTTTATCTGTTTCTTCATTAGTCTTTGAATTTAATTCACTAGGCTTTGATTCTAAAGGTTTGTTTGATGTCTCAGGTTGTTTGACCTCCCTTATATCTCTTCTTTTCTGCTCATTTGAATCTAAATTTGTATTTTCATTAAATTGTATATTTTTAGGTTCTTTTCTTAATTGTTTTCTAGTTATTCTTTGATTTGTTTCATATAAATCTTGAGTTTCATCCCTTTTTCTCTTTTCTTCCACATTTGCAATATGCAAGAAGATAGAGAAATGATCTACAGGTGAGTTCCATGTTGTTTTATTCATTATATCATCTCTAGCTTTTATTAATGCTTATATTGAATAATTTTTAGTTTCGTTTGATGTTTCATTATCTAGATCACTCTCATCGCATTCTAATCTAACTCCAGATGAGCTTCTTTGTGCTTTATATATATTTTGTATTCCACCTTTTCCCCAACTTATTGCTAGTGGTAGGTGGGTGTGGTAATCACATAGTTTTTTATCAATATTAATTACTACTTTTCTTTCTTTTGCCTCTTTTAAAGATTCACAGGCATAAGACATATGTTCAGTAGAGTCGTACCAAACACATTGTCCGGTGGGTGCGCTGTCGGAGAGATTCTCTCTCCTCACTTGAGAAGACAATCAAAGAAAATAACTCATTCATTTAGAGAATAAGAAGATTAATAATCAGTGATTTTTGAGCTTTATACATATATTTTCATGAGTTACTTTTCATGAGTTACCCAAAGCATGACTTCTACAAAGCTTGATTTTCCTAATAGAGCTTACCTTTCTTAACAAATTTGAAGAGGCTCAAAGAAAAGAACTTTTGTAGTTACGAAAGGCCAGTAAATATGGATGGTAAGCATTATTTGCAAGAGCATGCAATACGCGGTGCATGCAACCACTGAAGAATGGGCAGCTTCTGATGAATTTGTACGAAAACTCCAAGTCTTGGGGATCTCGATCGAAGGGTACAGAATGCTGATCATAAAGGACGTGGCAGACATGCAAAATATGAAGGGAATGAAGGCTCACTGGAATGGAAAAAGTAGGCCACGTTCCGTTTTCTGAGGGAAGGCTCGGTCGATCATTGAGGAGGATAGCAGAAATCTACAAAAGGACGGCTCTGAGCACACTACAGAAAAGGCCAAATTATTGTTCATTATCTGGCACGGAGGTCCATGCTGATATGGAGGAGGAGCTCTCTATTTTCTTTCTGGGAGGACTGGGGCTGCAAAAGAGTTTGCATGCAGAAGTCTGAGAGGGTTGATACTTGCCACACAGATTTGAAGATACAAACTATTGAGAGCTTGCGCAACAGTTTGGTGTGGCTGATCGTGCACACTGTTTGAAGACCATTTAGGATAAGGGAGGCATATTAAAGGTTTGGCGGCTGCAAGAAAAGAAAAATTGGCTGCTGCGCAGAAAAATAGAAGAGTAAAAGTGGATGCCGAGATGACAATAATGCTGAGAACTCAAACAGAGGAAGATGTGAAAAGTGTTGATACTTGCCGCACAGATTTGAAGATACAAACTATTGAGAGCTTGCGCAACAGATATGGTTAGCGCCTTGTTTAACCATTCAATGTATATGTTCGTAATTGTTTGAATTAAGTTTTATCGTTTATTTTGAATGGGCGATGGCTAAAATTCTATGAACTAAATGCGGCACTTTAGATTTGCATGGATGTTTTAATGCTGTACAGATTGAACACACCTTTACCATCGTTTTTAATGCGCCAGTATCACAAAAATCCTATTGGCCTGAAGAATTCCAGAAAAGGTTTAATTAAATCAAGGTAATATTGATGAAGGACGCATGAAATATTGTTTGTTTTTGGGTTTTTTCGAGAATATAACAGGTTGAAAACATGATCGTGAATTGCGATGCAAAAGTGGAGGACTGTTATGGATGAAACTGATATACATGATGACGCACAATAAGTTGATCAACTAATTAAACCTATGCTTGAGGAAAATGATTGCTGGATTGATTTTTGCACGCTGAGATCTTTCTTGATTTGAATCGGTTTGCTTATTGGAATCTTTGTGATAAATCATAACGCTGGTGATTTCCAATTAGTTTGAATAATATTTGGTAACCAAAACGATTGCATATTGGATTTTCATGTTATGTATGAACGAAAGATTGATTATCTCGAGTTCGCGCACAAATTTGGTTTTTCCTGTTTATACATCATCGCTTCTCCATTTCTACAGTTCATCATCAACCATCATTGTGATAGCCCTTCAGCACTTTTGAAGCTCAAGTAGATTGCGAAGAATACTTTACGATAGGAATTTGGATATACTTTTGCATTTATACAGAGATTGGAGGGTTTTCTACTATCAACAGATACAAATTGCTATGCAAATGTCACGAATAATGTGAATGATGGAATACTGTTCTGTTTTGGGTGACATGTTCTCCATGCTAAGTTTTGATAGTTATTCTTAGCTAATGTTGCTTTTTATTTGTTTGAATTTTTTTCCCGCATGACTCTGTTCAGATGCTTTAGTAACTGAATTTACATTTTTAAAGTTTATAGATTCATGCGGAAAAAAAAAAACTGATCAAAAGGTTTTAGGAAATGGTTTCTAGACGTTGCGTTCAGTTAAAATGCATTAGTTAAAATCAATAACTGACAAAAATCTCTCCATTTCTTCTATCAGTTGCTACAGGCTACTAAACTGTCGGTTATGTGATGCTTTTTGTCCGTTTAGATAGAGAGCGACGCTTTGCAACTAGCCTATACAAAATCTGAGTAACCTTCTGCACCTCAGATACTGTAGAGAGTGAGATTATGTAATCGCTACTATATGTATCACCACTCGTGAAGCTTAAGCTCACTGCTTAACTTTAAAACCGGCACATCATCTCTAAAAGACACATTTTTTTTATGAGAAAAATAAAATCTCGCAACATACGCAAATAATTATAGATGCGCAAGAACATTCGCATGATTTATCTGTGTGTTCAATTTCCTTTCCTCATAATTGGAACACAAGTTTTTGGATGCTCATAGGAAGCATGAAGAAGCATTCGCGTTGACCATCATAGAAAGTGACATTAGATCTGAATAGTGAAGATTTTTGTACAGAAATATGCACCCTAATTCTCAATTACACGAGGATGATTATTCTTCTTCTGGATATTCAAATAAGCTTCATTATTGACATTGATAATTGTGAGGTTCAATAATAGAATGAGTTTTTTTTTTTATCCCTACAATGCATGACTTAGAGACATTTATAATATCATAGAGAGTACTTGATTCTTGATGATTAAGCTCAATGGTCTCAAATTTTTCCTTGTGCCCATCAAGTTGAGAAGTTTTAAACCTGCCGCTTCTCTTTCATGATGTATTTGCAATCAATGCCAACGATATTACTTGTACTCTTTCCTTTTTCCTTCGGTAAACATTATGTCGTCTGTTCATTCGATTAGTTGGAACATTTTCTTGTGAAAGTATTTTTGAAGGAAGTAAAAAGGAGATCTCCTGTTCATGAGAACTGAGAGCGAAAAAACGAGAACATACAGTTTTCTAGAGAACTAAAGATCGAATTGATTATGGAACATGAAACATAAATTATGATTTGAAGAAACCTTCAATGTTCTTCTTGAGTTTCTGCATCACGTGAGTTTGCGGAAACTATGTAATGAAATTACATATAATCGATGTGACAATATACTCTCTGCAATTTCACATTCATTGTCAAATAAATTAAGGATAAGTCTTCAATCGTGGAGATTTGGCATAGAGCTAGAGACCGATAGCTCGACGATAGTGCCATCTATTTATTTCCTTAGTTTCTGATTTGATGCTTGTTTCTACTTTGACTCGGAAAAGTAGTGCCATTGATTTAACCTCCCATGATATTGTATATATGGACTTTCGATTATTTGCTTACTGAAAGTTGCTTATGACCTTAACTTAGAGTATGTAAGTTTCAGTAACAAAAACTTAATACTTTTTCGAAAGTGTGTTGCTCTATGAAACCACATTCTGACACATATAGAAGCAGAAGGTTAAAACAAAATATTTATTTCAGCACCCTCTTAATCACCGTTTACAATCATTATGAAATAATGTTAGAGAAGCTCATATGTGGTTTACAAAATAGCTACAATCCAGATGTATCAAGTGATAAATCGATTATATGTTTACCTTTAGAAAAGTATTGAAACTCCAAAAGTCGAACAATTTTTTGTCCCTCGCATAATTATGTGTGTTGATAAATAATATGATGATGATGTAATTGCCAAAGTAGATCGTTGGAACATCGAGTTTTGATAAAATGATGAGCTTTTCAAGAATCTACTAAATTTCTTAAGATTATGATTCTTTAGAATCTTCCTTGGTTATAAGAATTTCCCTTACCTGAGGTTGCTCCAAGCACCCTGCGTGCGCCGTATTATCGACGGTTGGCATGATCCACCGGCCATCGCTTTCGTGCCTACAGTGCCTCTTTGTTCATTGTTCTGAGCTACTGGTTGATTCACTAAAGGTGCTATAGGTATAGGATTTATTTGTGGGGCATGAGTAAATTGAGGTCCTAAAATTGTTCTATCTTGACTAGTTAAAGAATGAACTGTGTTTTGAAGTGTAGCCACTTCCTTCGATATATTCGTATGCATCTGCATCATATTATCTAATTTATTAAATAGTATTTCAAACTGTAACTCACTAGGAATTTTAGATGTTGACGTTTTCTCAGTTGTACTAGAATTTATATTAATTTTAGGATTTTGAGTAGTTGGTCCTATTGTTGGAAAACTTAAATTCATATCATATAGTAATAATTGCCTCTGTTTCATTTGTGCTACTACTTCTACTACTTGTTTTAGAACTGCCCAGTCCTCCGTTAAACCATATCTTTTCCCAGGGTCCTCTAGTCTTCTTTCTACTTCACTTTTAATATATGTAGGTAAAACTTTTGGGAAATAAAGAACTATATCTAGTGTAAGTGCAGTCCTATCTTGCTCAGGCAATTGTGAAAATCTCTTCATAAATTCACCATGTAGTTGTGTAAGGCATATTTGGGACTTGGGAGTGTTAAGCCACTTCATAAACCCTTCCCTAATGTGTTGACTATAATCTTCTAAGTAAAATTCTTTATGCATTTGTTTTTTAAATTCTTCCCACTCAAGTGCACTATGAGGTTCTATTACACTAATGGCTAAACCTATTGCAAGTCTTACTAAAAATGTTACCCATTTGGTTACTCGTAAACCATGTAGTTTTGCTAGATCTTCAAAAGTGTCTAAATAACTAGTTGCATTAACTCCAGTGAATTTTCCTTTTTCTTTTAACATTGCTTCAACTACTTTCTGTCCTTGGATTTCTGACATCATATTTCTAAATAACTCATCCATTTTATTATGTATGTTAGAACTAGACTTAAGCTTTTTAATATAATCTTTAATTTCTTCTTGTACTTTAGTTTTTTGTTCTCTTACCAAGCTACTTACATTGTTTGGTTCCAGTTTTATTTAAGTTTAAAACCTTTAAACAATTCTTGAAAAATAGATACTAATTTTCAAATGAAAATTCTTGTTGAATTTTCAAACTGAAATTATGCTAATCTAACAATCCTTAATAATTTAATGAAAACTAGATACTAACTTTTCAAATAAATTTCTTTTTGAATTTTAAATCTAGCAATTCCTAATATTTTAATGAAAAATAGATTCTAACTTTCAAATGAAATTTTTTTGTTTTTTTAATTTTAAATCTAACAATTCCTAATATTTTAAGTTCTCCTAAAGCCTACTTAAATAGTAACAAACAGATTCAAGTTTAGAAAATATACCTGACAGTTGATGCAGAAGCTATAGTGCATGTGAAATTTTCAAATATATATTTATTGAGCAATAAATGCGTAATACAAAGAATCCTGATGTGTGTGCAAACGTATTTCTTCAAGTACTTGATGGTAAGGGTGAAGAGATGAGGTTCAGCTACTTGCCTATTCCCGTGGAGGTGCTCAGAGCATAAGCTCAGCCCTCAACATCCAGGGAATTACAAGGTTTGTGAATCCTTCCTATGCAAGATGACCACCTCATGCTGCTGCAATCGCGTAACCTAAACCAATCTATTGCATATGCAATCAAAGGGAAAGTGTTTATACTTGTCCTCCTGTGCCGTTGTTTCACGTCTGGTTGAAAGCGATTCGTATCGGTTGGTGGATCAAGTCAACCGTCTTGCTAACGACGCACACAGGGTGCTTGGAGCAAGCTCAGGTATAATGGAGATTCAAAGAATTCATAATACATTAAACTTACATACAAACTCGTTTATGAAGAACAAAAGGATTTTCGTTCCATATGAATCAAATGACGATGAATCTTGATTTTCATTTATGCATCCTTTATCATGAGAAATCATTGCACTTTATTTCAAATCACTAGGAAGTTGTTCAGAAAAGTAAGCCAGAATCATTGTAAGGCACAAAACTTAATTCTTTATTAGAAATTAGCCTAACTTCTCGATGATATTAAATCCTTACTATCATAAAAAAAAACACATGCATACATTAAGTCTTCGATGTTAAGAACAACACATGCTAAGCCTTTCAACCTCGAGTTAAAATTCTCCTTTATACATCGTAAATCTTTAAATTCAAAGGACAATAAGGTTTTTATATGCATCAGATGACTCACAAGGTGGAATCTTCTTGTATTAAATCTCAGGCCGTATGTTATATCCTAATCATTTTTGCTGCAATGAAGAAAGCAAAAACCTTAATGGTGATATGCTTTCGACACGAGAATGGAACTCAATTCTTGAGGTTTATTTATTGTGTGATCTTTCATGAACAATCGTGCAATGAAATAAGAATCATCATCCGATAAAGAAAAAAGAACACCCTGATTAAAGAATCCTATTTTCTTGGATGGGAAGCAGAGGTGCAATTAGCTTTAAGTAGAAGCCTACAAATGCTTAACCTTATTCAACATTATTTAAGATCCACTGCTACTTACGAAAATATGGAAGAGATTTTCAGTCGAATGCTACATCTGCCATTAAATCCGTGATCAGAAAGCATAGAACATAAATCAAGGTGAACAACGAAATGATCTTAGCCTATTCTCAGTGAGCAATGGATGGGCGACTTCAACTCAGGTTGCCCTATTACATGCAAACTCCATGACACTTCATATATTTAGAAGTCGAGGAGATGCTGGATATCATGAAAAATATCTAATTTTGTCAGAGTCAGAGTACAACAATTCTTCAAGGGATTTTCCAAATATAATCAACAAAGCCAATCTCTGAGAACTGGAGCTTCTTCAAAATCAATTCACATTATAACAAGAACATCACGTATGCACGCCAGATCATTCGTATGGCTCTTCATCAATTAATACCTCGTTTCAACAAATAAAACGTTAAATGCCGAGAAAGGTTTGAAGTAGATCAAATCATCAGTTAACTCACAACTCATATATGCACATCATCTTCATCAACATCATCATTTAGCTTCTTCTGTTATCGTTGTCGTCACATAGATCTATGATTGACCTCTCGCATAGCTCGATGCAGCAGATGAGAAGTGTCTGCACATTTTCCCCTTCCGAGAGAAGCACTCCAGCCACCAAGAGCCCTTCAACACATCATATTCACTCGCATTGATAAGAGTTTTTCTCTCCCTTTCTCCTCTCTGAAATTGACTACGCACTTGTCTATGGCTCTGTACCTTCCTCTTATAAGATGCGCCCCTCCTTTTTCCTCTGATCAACAGCGCTTTTAATTTCTAAGAATGATCATTGATCAACGACGCTCCAATCTCTGAGGATGATTACTATTCAACGGAATTTTCCCATCTCTGAGAATATGCTTTTTTTTTCTCTCTCATCAGATTTTGCACACCAGAGTATTGTAGAAATTATCATCTCCTACCTCTCAGAGCATCATTGCCGGTTTCAGACGTGTGAATGGACTCTTTCGATCTCCTTTCCTCACTGCAATCACACTTCCTCTTTCTCAGATAATCAGCGTGCCTTTTTCTCTGTCATATGGCCCTCCAATCTTCAGCATGATAGCACAATTTTCCTCCTATTCCCCTTCAATTCCCCCTGATCATCAGCGCCCTCCCTCCGATATCCTCTCTAATGAGTTCTTCTTTTCTCCTTTTTCTCTGCAGCGATCATCTGTTGATTGTTTTCTCTGAAGAAAATGCAACAGCTCTCTGATCGTACACTTCAGCCCGATGATTCCCTCCCCCCCCCTCCAGAACGAGTCCGCCTCTTCTTTCCAGTTCTGCAGCCAGTTCCTTCTTCTCTCCAGCGTCCAATCTTCTCTTCCCCTCTTCGTCTTTCTAACCGTACGCACCTAAAAAAAAAACATTCCCCCCCTAGAAATCATACAGACACATATATATAAGTTCATGAACATGCATATAACCGACTTATAGTTAGTTAACTTAGTTAGTTATCATGCATACTAATGTTAACTATTAACTAACACACTAGTAAACTAACACATAAACATATATAGATAAAAACACACGTAGAATTTTATTACATTAAATAATTAGATCAATTATATTTTATCTATTTACTTAATATTATTTCTTTTAACTTATAATTTAATTACTTAGTTATTACTTATCTATTTAACTTATATTATATTTAATTTTATTAACTATAATTAAACATAAATATCAAAGTCACCTATTAAAATATGAAACTTGTTAATTATATATGATCTTAAAATAATTTAGGCATTTTAGGTTAAGGACATATAAAAATCTTTATTAATGCACATTTAACATGGATCTAATCACCTAGAACAAACCTTTATTATACCCATGTTTAGGTAGGTAATTTTTCATAAATTCGTAGACACAGATGTGCACTTAAGTATCTTTTAAATATTCATATATAAATACATACACATAGCATAAAATCCACATTATCATTCACTCTCATAGCCATATGAACACATACACTATTGAGTGTATTTCACATATATATAGAAACTCAACCCTATAATCATTGGCACATATAATCAAACTTAAATTCTCCTTTCTTCTCTCCTAAATGTACTCTTATGATCATATACACATTCTTATAAACATATAATAGGTATAAAGTGAAAAGTTAAATTAAAGTATCAATTAATCCTCCATTTTGAATATATTATCATCTTTTTCTTGCAGGTATCCAAGAGAAAAGATTAGTGCATTAAAGAATATGTGAAAGAGATATCAACTACTCAACTTTGAATCAAAACATTTTTATTTATCCATATGTGAATTCAAGTGAGGAAATCTTTCCGACATCCGTCCCCACCAAACCTGCACATCGTCCCGATGGGCCAACCTGCAAATTCAAGTGGAACATATCAAATTCTTTATAAATAAATTCTAAATTTTCAAAGTTTTATTTTATCGTACTTTCATACTTTGTGCAATTAAAAAGATTAGAACAAATCCTCTAAAAAAACAAAGTAGAAGGTTGCGTGTTCGATTCACGTCAGGTTCAAATGTGGGAGCGAATGGTGACGACTGGTGGATCAATTCAATTGTCTCGCTAACGGCGGACATAGGGTGACTATGCAAAAGAAGTATTTTTTTTCCTAAGGTCCGTAGGGCAAAGCATTTTTATATCTATCGACTACATCTAAATAGGATGGTAGGATCAATTCTTCACTCAAATGTAGATGGAGGAAATAAAATACTACTTGATGAAGCTTCTTCAGACATAAGATGAAATGTAAATAGATTAATGATTGATTTCCTATACAAAGCTATAAGATACTATTTATAAAATGATATCCTATACAAACTAAACAATAGATTTTCAGTAAGTAGATTCTTTCCACACTTTAAATCTTCAGTTCATCTTCAACAGGGCTACATATCATCTGAAAAATCACATGAGAAATATTAGTATTCTTTTATAAAAGATTAAACACTCATTTAAAACTTAACATATTTAAAACTCAGGTTATTATAAGATAATTAACTTTTCTAATACATAAATATCATAAGTACATACATTTATTTTAATATACACATTGCAATAAAATATTGCTTTCATACATTACTTTAAGCATACATCATATAATTTATATATATACATAGCTTCATACACTTATACATATTCATATATTTTACATATGCTAACATACATCACATGCATACATGCACATGCATAAATGAACATGCATACATAACATGCATACACATAAATGAACATGCATTTAACTAACATGAATAAACTTTCATGCACTAACACACAAACATGATATGCAAGCAAAATCATATGCATACATGCACACTAATATACATGCATGACATAACATACACTAACATAAATGAACATGCATACATAACATACATGCACTAACATAAATGAACATGTATACATAACATACATGCACTAACATAACTGAACATGCATACATAACATACATGCACTAACATAAATGAACATGCATACATGCACATGCATAAATGAACATGTATACATAACATGCACTAACATAACTCACATGCATACATGCACATGCATAAATGAACATGCATACATAAATTGCACTAACATACATTCATACCATTCCTATCATGAACTTTCATGTACTAACATACATATATGAACATGCATGCACTAACATACATATTTGAACATGCATGCACTAATATCTAATAAACATGCATTAACTATGCATACATTTACTAACACCTAATATGCAATAACATATGCATGCACTAACATACATTCAACATTCATTAACATACCTAATCATGCACTAACATTTACGTGCAACACATCTAACATACTACAAGTACTAACTAACATCTATCATGCATTAACATATTCATGCACTAACATTTACATGCACTTCCTAACATCTAACATGCACTACCTAACATCTAACATGCATTAGCATATACATACCTATCATGCCAATCACTCACTAACATGTCTAACATTTACTTATGGGTACATGCACTAATATTTAACATGGGTACAAACAATCATTAAATTCAATGCATTTCCAATAAGTTTCTATCAAGCTAAGGGTTGAAGAAGCTTGGCTAATGGGTAAGAAAAGGAAAGGATAAGTGAATGGATAAGGAGAAAATAATGGAATCTTTCAGAAAGATAAGGAATAATGGCTCAATGGACCCTCCTTTTGGTAACCTGAAACTCATAAAAAAGGTTTAGGAATTCAAATCATATATATGAAATCAATTTAGATAAATAATTATACATATACATCCTTCATACCCTCCATTTCATACATAATAAAATCATTAATCATTTATCTCATACCTCATGCATATGTATCTCATCAAATAAAGGGAAAACACTAACACTTAAAACATTAAAATTAAACTACTTAAAACATACACACATAAGTACTTACTTATATTAAAACATATATATTCACATTCATACATAAATACATATACATATATTAAAAGATATACATATATTAAGACATATATATTCACATACAAATATAAAGCCATATACATATATTAAAACATATACATATATTAAGACATGTATATTCACATACAAATATAAATACATAAACCTTCATACACATAAATATATTTTCATACATTAATACATATACTGATCATAAATAAATATTTAATTTATATAACTCTAATATAAATTTAATAAATATTATTTAAATTAATATATGAAATAATCATATAAAATACATATTAACTAAACATAGAGTATTTAAAAACATAATATAACAAAAGAAAAGAAATTAAATAGAACTATTAATATAAATAAAAAAAGAAAAAAACAAAATTAAATTAACCTCTTTCACTCTCTCTCTCTTTCTCTCTGTCTCTCTTTCTCTCTCTCTCTCTCTCTCTCTCTCTCTCTCTCTCTCTCTCTCTCTCTCTCTCTCTCTCTCTCTCTCTCTCTCTCTCTCTCTCTCTCTCTCTCTCTCTCTGTGTGTGTGTCCGTTGACTGCAGGAAAAGGGAAAGAGAAGAACGAAAATAAATAAAAATAAAAAAGAACAAATCAAAAAAATAAAATATTCTCACTCTCTCTCTTTTCCTCTCTCTCTTTCTCTCTCTCTTTCTCTCTCTCTCTCTTTCTCTCTCTCTCTCTCTCTCTCTCTCTCTCTCTCTCTCTCTCTCTCTCTCTCTCTCTCTCTCTCTCTCTCTCTCTCTCTCTCTCTCTCTCTCTCTCTCTCTCTCTCTCTCTCTCTCTCTCTCTCTCTCTCTCTCTCTCTCTCTCTCTCTCTTTCTCTCTCTTTTGCGGCCGTTTGCGCCCGTCGACTGGCTGCAGGCATCAAATTCTCTAAGTTTAAATGTACCATTATCAAATACAGTTACTACTACATATGGACCAAACCATGTTTTAATTAATTTCTTCCTAGCATCATACTGTGTATCAAAAGTACTATAAACTAATACCCAATCATCTACTTCTATAGTACGAGGCCTAAGTCTATGTTTTTTATCAAAATAGATTTTATTTTTAAGTCGTGATTCTCTAACTTTTTGTACAGCTTCTTCAATCATTTTATTTCCTAGAATTAACTGCATAATCCTAACAGAAATCAGATCTTCATGAGTCATCTCATTATTCCATGGAAGCGTCGTCCATGAAATAATCTGGGTCTGGATAGGAAAAATCAGCTTCTAAGAGTACATAAGTTCTGCAGGCATAAATCATGTAGATCTAGTATACGTCATCCTGTCTGCCCATAGTGCGAAAGGAAGGAATCTAGGCCACTGCGTTGTATCACCATTGCAGACCTTAGAAATTGCCTTCACAATAGAGGGATGACCCGGTTCAATCTTACCATTAGCCTCTGGATTATAAGCAGTAGTGAGAGATAGACGAATCCCATGCTAGTCAAAGAATTCCCTAGCCTCTCGAGCATCTAACTCGCCTCTATCTGCTACTATCTTTTCTACATAGCCAAATCTAGAAATAACTTTTTCTAACAAAAATTTACATATGTTATAAGTAGTTTTAGTAGGAAGTGCTCTACCCTCTACATGATTAGTCAAGTCTTTCCTAGCTAAAACTATATATCTCATCCTATCTAAACCTTTAGGCATGGTCACTAAATCAACTACCCACTTGTAATGAATACAAGGAGGATAGGTAGGGTGCAAAGGTTCTCTATGTCTAACTGATGAATGTACCTCACAAGTAGTACAAGAACTTACAAAGTCACGTATATTCACATACATACCTGGCCACCAATAAGCTTCTCTAATTTTATCATATATCGCATAAAAGCCTTTATGTCCTGCCCAAAGAGTTTCATGCATATTAATCATAACTCTATTTTGAAGATTTTTAATTCCTAAATCTCATTGCGGATATCTAATTTTCCCTTTTGCATGACACCAAATAAAACCATCTTTTAGAAAAAAATTAAATGCAAGTTTCCTAATGTCTCTAAATCTATTAGCAGACCAAACAGGTAATTGCTTCAAAGTGCTAAGATAATATCCTATATCATACCAAATTCCCTCATATTCATTTTCATTAAATTTTTCATACACATAAACATCAAAAATATAATTAATCATATTTAATTCAGTTTCAATCATGTCATCATCTTCAAACTTAGCCCTAGAAAGCATATCTGCAACAAAGTTAGTTTTTTCCAGAAATATGATTTAAGACAGGATTAATAAACTTGATATAAGATATCCACCTTAACATAGGTATATCTGGAGAAGAACAATTAGTAATCATTCCTATTAATGGTAAACAATCTATTTCTATTATTACATTAGCCCCTATAAAATACTCCTTATCAGTTTTTAACGCAGTAACTAAACCCCATAATTCACGTTTTATTTGTGGATAATTTTTTTGAGTTTCACGTAAAATTTTAGCTCCGAATCTAAAAGCGTATCTATTTCCCTCACTATCATCTTGTCCTATTACCCATCCTATTCCGATGGGACTAGTATCTACAGTTATATTAAGCAGTTTATTATTAGAATAATTTATACATTTTAAAACATGCGCATTAGATAGTAAACATTTTACTTTCTTCATTGCTTTAACATGAGTTGTAGTCCATTTAAATTTTCTATTTTTTCTAAATAAATCATACAACGGATTAGCTACGTGGGCATAATGCGGAATCCAAATAGCATAAAATACACATGCTCCTAAGAAATGTCTAACCTCACTAATATTCCTACAAGTTTCAGATAATTTATTTATAGCGTATACTTTTGGAGGATAAAGCCTACGACCATAGTAACCACATAAATGTCCTATAATTAAAACTTAATTAACTCCAAAAACTAATTTTTCTATGGAAAAAGTTAATCCTATTTCTTCAAAAATGTTAAGTATTTTCTCATAATCTAAAATATGATTAGATACAAACTTCCTATAACCTAAAGAATCTAATGTTTCATCTTTTTATTTTTCTTCACAGCCTTTAATTGGAATATCATCTATAAACGGCATGGTCACATTAGGAATAAAATCATGAAGAACCATATTCATTGCGTTCATCATATGTGCTACCGAATTTGTAGCTCCTTGAGGAAGAGTACACATACGAACTAATCCTAAAGGAGTCTTCATCATAGTAATATCTCTACTCTCAGTAGCAAGCTGGAACTGTTCATAACCTGAATATAAATCACCCATAGAATAGATAGAATGCCCAGCAAAAGCTTCGATAAATTCCCCTACAATAGGGCCGGTTCCCACATTCCTAATTGTAACTTTATTTACAGGTTATAAGTCTTGGATAATTCTAAGCTTACCATTCTTTTAAGGAATAGTAAACCATCTATTAGAATAAGGTGCAGAAGAAGGTTCTAAAATTTTCATGTGTGTCTTCTCCTTAAGCAGTTTCATTAGCTCAGGTAAATGAGCCTTTGGAACTGGTATAGGGCGAAGATTCCAAGGTATATGGGCTACGGTAAATATAATCATAGGAGATACTATTCTAGGATCAACACATCCTATTTCATGAGGATAAAGAGAAAAAGCTTTTCCATGTTTTCTTATCATTTCACGAAACCATTCACGTTCAATAAGCAGTAAAAAAAGAATCTTCATTTCCTATTTTAGTTAGTTTAATAGTTTCATCAGTAAAATTATGTCCTATTTTTGAAATATCATATAAGATAGGATCATTAGCCGCTTGTTTTATTTTTTGGTCACTCCCTTCAAGTAAAGCTTGAGCTACATGATTCACTTTTTTATCTATTGTTTTATACTTTGTATTAATTTTAGCTTCATGAAAATCAAAAACAAATTTTAAAATTAAATCATATTTATTTAATGAGTTTAAAAGAATAACTTGCAATAACTTTTCATCATGTAAGGTTTCATTAATTTCTTCAAGTAAAGTAGAAGAAAAAGAAGTTTCAATTACATTTTCAATATTTTCATTTATAGACATATATCCTTTATCTTTAAAATATTTTTCATGTTTTTTCATTATTTTCTTAGGAATATGTTTACTATTTAAAATTTGTAATTTTGAAGATGTAAAATAAACAGAAAAATTTTCTATTTTATGAACACATTTATGCGAGATTTCAAACCCGTTACCATTGTTGTCCCGCTCAACAATGGTGTCTAGTAAAAATTCTAATCAAAGTATGTTTCAGAATCACTAAGAGGTAGATGGCTCTCGTGCATCTTCTCTTGTGATCGGATAGGTGTTTTCCTAATTTGTTCTCTATTTCTAATATGGTTTGGATTAAGAGTCATTACTTGTAAAGATTGTAAATCATCTTTTGACCTAAATCTAGCATATGCAGAGCTGTCTTCCATTATTTTTGTTTCCATTGGTGTCTCACAGATAAAGGATTGTCCTAAGATGATTTCATAAGAACAATTATCTTGTATAAAAAAGTGAAATGTTTCACTTATTCCTCCTATTGAAATTGGAATGTTTGCACATGCTTCTAAAAGTGCACCACATCCGTTGTCTGTTGTTCTCATAATCCACCCATGCTATTTATCTATAGGCCATCTAAATTTATCATATAATTCTTTTGATATTACGTTAATTTCTGAATCTAAATCTAGTAAAGCTAAAGCTGTACATGAATTTTTCCTATCTCCTAAATTTACTTTGATCTCAGGTGTTTCCCAGGCCCAAAAACTCTTTTTGTAATTGTTTTCAGATTTTCCCTGTATATTATCTGGAAGAATTGGTCCTAAAAAATTTTTATTAACGTATCCTTCACTTTCTTCCTCATCATCAGAGTGAGAAGAAAAGGAGTCTTTAGAAATATGAGTTACATCTACATTGTCATGCATTTCAGTATCAGTATTTAATGGAAATCTTTTTCTTTTAATCATTTTAATAAAGTTATCTTTAAATTCTAATTTAGCTATAGTAAATAATTGTTCAAGTGACATAGTCACTTGAATTTTTAAAAGAATATCATACAGTATTTCTTTTGTGTCATTTTTTTGTTCAAGTTCTAAAGTTAAAATAGGTTTTGGAATTCTTTTGGGTTTTTTTGTTTTTCCCTCATTTTTATCTGTTTCTTCATTAGTCTTTGAATCTAATTCACTAGGCTTTGATTCTAAAGGTTTGTTTGATGTCTCAGGTTGTTTACCCTTCCTTATATCTCTTCTTTTCTGCTCATTTGAATCTAAATTTGTATTTTTATTAAATTGTACATTTTTAGGTTCTTTTCTTAATTGTTTTCTAGTTACTCTTTGATTAGTTTCATCTAAATCTTGAGTTTCATCTCGTTTTCTCTTTTCTTCCATATTTGCTATATGTGAAAAAATAGAGAAATTATCTATAGGTGATTTCCATGCTGTTTTGTTCATTATATCATCTCTAGCTTTTATTAATGCTTCTATTGAATAATTTTTGGTTTTATTTGATGTTTCATCATCTAGATCACTTTCATCGCATTCTAATCTAACCCCAGATGAGCTTCTTTGTGCTTCAGATATATTTGCATATAGTTTTTGCATTCCACCTTTTCCCCAATTTACAACTAGTGGGAGGTGGGTGCGGTAATCCCATAGTTTTTTATCAATATCAATTATTAGTTTTCTTTCTTTTGCCTCTTTTAAAGATTCACACGCATAAGTCATATGTTTTGTGGAGTCGCACCAAACACATCGTCAGGTGGGTGCGCCTCTTCGTTCATTATTCTGAGCTACTGGTTGATTCACTAAAGCTGCTATAGGTATAGGATTTATTTGTGGGGCATGAGTAAACTGAGGTCCTAAAATTGTTCTATCTTGACTAGTTAAAGAATGAACTGTGTTTTGAAGTGTAGCCACTTCCTTAGATATATTCGTATGCATCTGCATCATATTATCTAGTTTATTAAATAGTATTTCAAACTGTAACTCACTAGGAATTTTAGATGTTGATGCTTGTTCAGTTGTACTAGAGTTTACATTAATTTTAGGATTTTGAGTAGTTGGACCTACTGTTGGAAAACTTAAATTCATATCATATAGTAATGATTGCCTCTATTTCATCTGTGCTACTACTACTACTTGTTTTAGTACCGCCCAGTCCTCCGTTAAACGATATCTTTTCCCAGGTTCCTCTAGTCTCCTTTCTACTTCACTTCTAATGTCTGTAGGTAATACTTTAAAAAAATATAAAACTATATCTAGTGTGAGAGCAGTTCTATCTTGCTGTGGTAATTGTGAAAATCTCTTCATAAATTCATCATGTAATTGTGTAAGAGATATTTGGGTTTTAGGAGTGCTAAGCCACTTCATAAATCCTTCCCTACTGTGTTGACTATAATCTTCTAAGTAAAATTCTTTAAGCATTTGTTTTTTGAATTCTTTCCACTTAAGTGCCCTATGAGGTTCTATTACACTAATGGCTGAACATATTGCAAGTCTTACTAAAAATGTTACCCATTTAGTTACTGGCAAACCATGTACTTTTGCTAGGTCTTCAAATGCGTCCAAATAATTAGTTGCATTAACTCCAGTGAATTTCCCTTTTTCTTTTAACATTGCTTCCACTACTTTCTGTCCTTGGGTTTCCGACATCATATTTCTAAATAATTCATCCATTTTATTATGTATGTTAGAACTAGACTTAAGTTTTTTAATACAATCTTTAATTTCTTCTTGAACTTTAGTTTTTTGTTCTCTTACCAAGCTAATTAAATTATTTGGTTCTAGTTTTACTTAAGTTTAGAAGCAAAACTCTGATATGAATCAGGAAGACCATTCAGAATGGTCTGCACAAGTGAGCTATCTGGTATAACCTCATCAGCAGAAATCAATCGTTCCTTCAAATCTTTGATCTTCATTAGGAAACTCTCCATAGAATCACCTTCATTCATGTGCTCACTCTCCAACTGTTTTCGGAGGTAAGCAATACGAGCCTCATTCCTAGCTTGGTACAATGTGGTAAGTGTATCCCAAGCATCCCTAGCTATTCTGCAAGAGCGAATATGAGGAATAATGGCATGTTTGACAGACAAAGCTATCAATGCATGTGTCTAGGCATCTCTGCCATCCCAACGAATTTGCTCTACAGTAGGTGCAACAGAAACAGCAGCACGAATAGGAATCTATGGAATATCATCTTCGACACCATCTTCATCAGCTCTAGCACCTGTATTTGTAGTACCTGCCATTACAGGTGTAACAGGACGTCTTTCAACACCCTACACAATGTTCCATAATCCTTTTGCAACCAAAACATGTCGCATCATATAAGCCCATAATGGGTAGTTGGTACCATCCAACTTATCCTCAACAGCCAACATACGGAATACATCACTGCTTTTAGCCATGGCCAGTGACTAAAATACCTTGATGCAGAAAATTGACTGTATCTCAAAAAGTTGAACAGAACTGCCCAGACGAGTTCTACTAGACTTGTAGCAGACTTTGAGACGCTTAAACTGGCGAATAGAAACTGGTATATACCTTTGGCACAAAAAGACGAAATAGCCTACACAAGCACTGTGATAGTGCGTTCGGAGGCCAAAACGAGCTCAGATCACGATTTCGGCACGACAAAGCAAAGCTCTTTTGATCTCAGAAACACGTTGAGTATGCTTACCAAAATTTGTACGATTCTGAGACTGCAAACGGAGGACTGTCGACGGCACCCTAGATGAAGCGATGACTTGCTCTGATACCAATTGTTGTTGTTAGACGTCTACCGAAGCATGCGAACAGCACAAGGAAGAAGAAGAAGCTTGGAGCACAAACACACAATACTGAATGTATTACTAGAGAATGTACAGAGATAAGTAGCCCATTAGGGCAATAGGCGTATATACAAGCCGGGGGAAAAAAACCTCCTAAAGAGGGAAAGAAGTGCCTCGATGGTCCTAGTGTGTTCACACACATCACTACCTAAATATATCAACAAATGAGTGAGTTATGTGCAACAGACTTTCTGTGTAGTCACCTTCTTCATAGTTTGTTCAAGATTTTGATAATTGAGCATTGATCCTCCAAATTGGTGAAGGTTTTAAGTTATTCTTGATATAGAGGTGCTCTAACTTCAAGGATAACTTTTTCTTTTGGAGTTTAACACTCTCCATCACGAGCTGCATCTTGTACGAGCCTTCGACCCTTTGTAAATATGACATGCCTGAACTTCCTGTAGGTCTCTCCATACCATGAGACATCTCGAACTCACTAGTTTCTGAGCTAGGGTAGTGCGAATAATGGCTCAATTGATGGGCCCAAGAACTAGCCCTGTGGTTGACACTAGCCTCTGAGGACCTAAGGCTTTGTCTATCTCTTCCTAGGTGTCCTCCTGATCTAAGGTTCATATGCCCAATTGAATAATCCCAAATTTCCCAAGTACAACTTTGTTGCTGAGTTCTTTTGTATTAATCACTTGTTCTTTTTAATTTTTCTTAGGATGTTACTTCTTGTCCAATCAATCTTCATCACATGGAACACTTAGGTTTTATCGTACTTGAGTTTGGTCGCTTGATTTAAATTCTTTTCCCTTAGGTTGTTTTGCAATTGCAATTTCTTTGTACTTGCACTTGAGTGATTAGAGTTATTGGACTTGGTGATGCTTAACGTAACCCTAATTGATCAAAACCTCTATCCGTACTTAGCCTAAGCTAGGAATTGACAGAGGGTGTTGAGAATTTCCAACCTTTAGTTTCCTTCCTTGGTTTCCCTTGTATGCCCAGGAAGCGTGTTCCCAAGCTTGCACTTACTCTTGCTTAGAATGCCCTTCGATGCTCTCAATGGACCTGTAACAGTCCCAAAGCTAGATCAAGATTTAAATTCAATTGAAACAACATACCATGTTCATTCATGCATTTCAATGACCAAATTGTTCTTTGGCTTTATGGAAAACAATCCTAAAGATCCTTCAGTTTTCTTCCCCCTAGGTATGATCAACTTAAAAATATTATATCTAATCATCCAAAATACTCCCCACGAGCTTTCCAACAAAACCAAAATCACAGCAAATGGATTTTGTATGAGAAAGTTATGCCAGTTCAGGGTTCTGGGCCTAAAATAGGGTTAAAATAGGCTAATCAGGCAAGGAGGATTTCTCGAATTACTTGCGTAGCGGCCTCACAATGCTCTAATAAACTTTTAATGTTTCCCAAATAATTTCCAAAAATTGACCAAATATCTTTTCCCTAAAAAATGGTTGAATTCGCTCGTCAATCGCGATCGAGTGGTCTGTTAATCGCCATTGACATGTCAGTCGCGATCGACGTGTTGGTCGCGATTGACAAGTCTGTCATGGCTGTCAATCGCGATTGATGGGTCAATTGCGATGGACACGTGGCCCAGAAATTCAGTCCATCGTGGTCAAAGGGTCGTTGACTAAGTCGATCACGATTGACAGGTCAGTCACAATCGATGGGTCGGTCGTGATTGACAGGTCAATCACGATCGATGGGTTGGTCGCGATTGACATGTGTCACGTGCGGTCTCTATCGGTCATGGTCAATCAATCGTTGACTTTGTCAGTCACGATTGAGAGGTCTGTCGACAAGTGTCCATCGTCGTTTCTCGATCGCGATTGACGTGTCGATCGCGATTGACAGAAAACAGAAGAGTTTTAAAATTTTAAACACAGATTTAGGATGCTCTAGGCCTAAACTTCATGATTATGCACTTTGTTTAGCAAAAGGATCACTTTTTCTGTCGGTCGCGATTGACAGAGGTCAACACCTTGGGACCTGCACAGTCAAAAATTTTACATGCTGGAGCTGGTGCAGCTGTTGGGGATGTTGATTCCTGCAAAAAATCTCAGAAAACACACAATAGCACAAACACACATACGCTCTCTCGCTCTCTCTCACAAGTGAAATGAGGGGAATGGTATGGGAATGGTGATATGCCCAAAAAACTAAAAATTTCATGATGATGGAGATGGATGTGGGAGATGGAGATGATGATGATGGTGAAGATGATGGTGAAGAAAATAAAAGAAAATAGATAAAAGTGAAGAAAATACCTAAGAATCCAACGTCTCAACTCTACGTCTTACCATCACATGCTCGTCCTCAAAGCTCGATCCCCGGCAACGGTGCCAAAATTTGGTGTAGCTCAGTGATGAGTAGCACCTCCTTTAATGTCAATCCGGGAAGAGGTGAGGATGGTATGAAGACCTCGAACAAGTGATGGCACAAGTGTGTGAGTGAGAAGCACACTAACATGCACACACATACACACACACACACGCACACGAGGCAAGCACAAAGAGAGAGACAATGGAGTTCTTTAGATTGCTCAAAAGTGCTCTTACAAGTTCAATTCTACAACAAGTTAACCTCAAAAATGAGCTCTCTAGCTCTTTTATATTTTTGACTAGCTTTGGCCCTGTCTAGACCTACTGTCCAACCTAGTTAAAAATTAGGTTCTAGGGCTTATTTGAGGGCTCAAAAGGAGTCTAAAAAATATGAAAATTGATAGGTAGGTACTTCGAATGCTCCTCAAGCTCAAGGACTCCTTGGCTTGCACAAAATGGAGCTACAATAATATGAAATGGTATTTACAATGGCTTTTACTGATGAAAATCACTATTTTTGTAGTGATTTCTTCTGAAAATTTGACATACACCTGGAGCTCCCTACTTGCTCCTTCTTCTTGTGTGTCCACCTCTTTGATGTGCTCTTGTACCTTGTCCTTGACCTTCAGCTTCATGAAAAATGATAGGCCTATTTGCCATATCTACATTGACTGCTCTATCTACTTGGCCCTTCTCGTTGGCTTCCTTGTCTTGTAAGTCCGTGACTGCCCTGACCACTGCCAACAAGATGTATTGGGACCAAGTCAAGAACCTTCATTGGCAGGATCAAGGCATTATGTCTCATTTATTGACGACCATAGTAGATGGACTGTTATATACTTTATCAAGAGTAAGAATGAAGTGTTTGATCGCTTCAAGAAGTATCTTGCACATGTGGAGAATCATACAGGTAGATCACTAAAGAAGCTCAGATTTGATGGAGGGGGAGAATACTTCTCCAAAGAGTTTGATGAGTTCTTGCAGGAAAAATGTATCAAAAGGGAAGTGACTACTAGGTACTCTCCTCAACTAAATGGAATTGCATAGAGGAGAAACAAGACATTGGTTGGATCAGCCCGAACAATGCTTGAAGACAAGAAGTTGGCACATTATCTATGGGCAGAAGCTATTTCAACTGTTGTGTACCTTGTCAATAGACTACCATCCAAATCACTTCAAGGTATGACTCCTTATGAAGCATGGCATGGAAGAAAACCTAGTCTTGGACATTGCAAGGTTTTTGGTTGTTTAGCTTATGTTCATGTACCATCACAAATAAGAGGTAAAGTAGATGAAAGGGCAACAAAGGCAGTGTTCATTGGATATGATTCAATTGAGATGGGTTACAGGTTCTTCAATCCTTCAACCAAGCAATTCACTATAAGTAGAGATGTTGTGTTTGAAGAACAAAGGTCCTGGTATGATGAAGACAAACAAAAGGTAACACTGCCATATGATCTTGATTTTGACTCTCATCAATTAGGAAGCAAGCATGATACACACGTCTAGGATCCAAGAAGTGATACAGACGATGACCAAGATGAAAGAGAAAAGGATTACAAGCTATGGAATTCAAGAGGCAAAGCAAAGATACAAGAGATTGGAGAATGCTCCAAACAAGCACCTAGAAGATCAGCAAGAGAGAAGAAACAACCAAAGGTATGGATATGATTCCACATTTGTTACGAAGCATTCAATATACTTGGCAAAAGACTCTATTTCAGAGGAACCCTCAACCTATGAAGGGGCAAAGGGAAACCCTAATTGGGAAAAGGCCATGAAAGAAGAGATAGATGCATTGAGGGAAATGGACACTTGGGATTTGGTTCCAATATCACCGAATCAAAATGTAATTGGTTGCAGATGGGTATATAAAGTTAAAAGAAACTCAGATGGATCAGTTTGCAGGTACAAGGCAAGATTAGTTACCAATGGATGCTCACAAACTCATGGTATAGACTATGAGGAAACATTCTCACCAGTTGCAAAGATGACTACAATCAGAACATTGATAAGTGTAGCTGCTGCAAGGAATTAGAGACCTCTCCAACTTGATGTGAAAAATGCATTCTTAAATGGTTGGATAAGTGAAGAGGTATACATGTCACAACCACTAGGTTTTGAAAACCCTAATCATCCATCTTATGTTTGCAGCCTTAAGAAAGCATTGTATGGATTGAAACAAGCTCCTAGAGCTTGGAATTATAGGTTGGTTACATATCTTCAAGATCAAGGGTTCAAAGCTAGCAGCTCAGATCCTTATCTATTCATCAAACAGGATCACAATGAGGTTATCTATCTATGTGTATATGTACATGATATTATTGTGAGAGGTGATGATCTAAATGGCATTCAAAGGATCAAGAGACACATGCAAGAGGAGTTCAAAATCAGTGACCTAGGTGAGCTCACATATTTCCTAGGTATGCAGGTGATATACACAGATGAAGGAATGTATTTGACTCAAAAGAAGATACATTCAGGATCTTCTTCTCAAGTTCAAAATGGAGAACACTAAACCTATAGGTACACCTTTGGAGATGAATCATAAACTAAGTGTTTATGAAGGAGCGAAAGTTGAAGACCTAAAAGAATATCAAAGCTTGGTAGGTAGCTTCATATATGCTACTCATACAAGGGCACTCATCTCATATAGTGTGGGAGTGCTTAGTGAGTTCATACACTCACCGAGAAGACCACACATGGATGGGGCTAAGAGAGTACTTAAGTATCTCAAAGGTACAATCAACGAAGGTATATTCTATCCTTACTCTTCAGATTTGGATATCAAAATCTACTTAGATGTAGATTGGGCAGGAGCTAAGGATGATAGAAAAAGTACATCTGGTTACTTAGCATTTGTAGGTTCGCAGCTAGTGTAATGGAGTTCCAAGAAGCAACCAACAGTTGCTTTATCCTAAATTGAAGCAGAGTATAGAGGCTTGACCATAACAACGCAAGAGGAAATATGGTTAAAAGCATTGTATACAGATTTGGGACTTGTGAGTTCAAAACCTCACATATTTGGAGATAATGTAAGTTCCATGCATCTAGCAGCAAATCCTATTTTCCATGTGAAAACCAAGCACATAGAAGTCCATTACCACTTCATCAGGGAGAAACTCATGGCAAAGGAGATTGACATGTCTTTTGTTCCTACTAAAAAGCAAGTAGCAGATATGATGACGAAGGCACTTGATGGAATTAAGCTTTGTAGCTTCAAAGCTATGGCAGGTATTCAACCTATCAGAGAATGAAGACTCAAGCATACTTTAGCTTAAGGGGGAGCTGTTGGAACATCAAGTTTACACTCTGCTTGAGGTGGTTTTGATCTACATCAAAGGCTATCACGTTGAAAGAATATCCGTTGAAGAGTTCTTTTTCTTATGCTCATTTATTGCATTTTTCTGAGAGATTTTTGATGGTTCATTTACCATTGTAAAAGCCTTGAGCTTTACACATGTAAAGGTAGAAAGATAGAGCCCAAATTCCACGAATTTTTGGTGGTTGAATTTGCATTCAATCAAGCAATCAAATCACCTAAAAGTAGATCAAACTAGACCTTCACTTTTCCTAGATTGTAGGGAAGTGAATTGATTCCCTCCAACAACCATTCCCACCTTCATTTGAATTCAAATTTCACTTGTAGAAGTCGTGGAACACTCTTAGAGTCTATATAAAGACTTGAAATCACTTGTACATTACATGGAAGCAATATACATACACTTGTGACCATCATTGTCTTGCTCCTTCAATTCTCTACATCATCTTCTTCGCCAACAGTAATCTTGCATAGGCTACTGCTCTCTTTTGAGAGCTCCAAATTGAGCACAATATGTCTCATTGGAAAGGTATATGTGTCTACTCTATTTCTATAAATTGGCAAAGCATTTGGTTCAGCAGAGTGGGAGATTTTGGAGTTTTTCTACCTCGGGGTCAATCTCTACATATTCCTGAAAAATAGGAAGTACCACCGGTGAATGTCGCATTTATTCCTATAGCATATTTTGCTTATTCCTTATACTTTTGTGCATTATATACACTCAACCCTATGTGTATCACTCCCATAAAAGGATTGTTTCTAATTGTAATCACGCTGGTCACTATGGGCATTTGAAGTTCATTGTCTCTTCCATAGATAGTAAGTTTTTTGAGCTAGTCGACCCGTGAACCTATCTGTTTTGTCTCCATAACCTCAAAGGCTGGTCTTGTGCTGGTTGGATGGACCAAACGTTATCGCTTTGAAACGCATTTTTCTACCTTCGACAAGCTTCTCCAAGTTCTTTCAATGGTATCAGAGCTACATCAACATGGATGACGGATTTCCCTCAATGACCAAGAAGCTTGATCGACAAAACTACGTGGCTTGGCAAATCAGGATGGAGGCCTATTTGGAAGGTAGAAATCTTTATGGAATTGTAGCAGGTGATGAAGCTAGGCCTATTCCAAGATCCAAAGGAGGACCTACACAAGAGGAGACAGATAAGCTCACACTTTGGTGTGCAAGGGATGCTCAAGCAAGGTCGTACATACTAAACTCTATCTCTGACTTTCTATTACCACATATTAGAGGATGCAAGACATCCCAAGAGACTTGGGATGCCCTCGAGACTTTCTTTTCTGCTAGTACCAAAGCAAGAAAGAATCATCTTTGGAACGAGTTCAACCAAATGAAGAAGACACCTAAACAAACCATCACAGAGTTTGTTACGAAGGTCAAGGAGGTTTCAGATCAGTTAGCATCCATTGGAGAGCTGATTGAAGAAGAGGTCATCATGAGGCAAATTCTCAACGGCATTCAAAGTGATAAGCAATGGCAATCCTTCACGACGGCTTATGATCTCATCATGGATGTGCAAACTCCAGACTTCAACACCTTTCTTGGACAACTCTTCAATCAAGAAGCCAACAATAGCATAAAGGAAGGTAACTCTTATCATGGTAATTCAACTAGTGCTCTATATGCAGATAAGAAGGATAAAAAGCAGAGAGGCAAGAAGAATGAAGAAGATGAAGAAGAGACTTCTCAAGCCAACTCTACAAGCAAGAGCAAGTGGAAAGGGAAGAAGAAAGGACCAAAGCAAGACAAAACCAAAGGTCAGAATGTTCAACCTTGTGCCATATGCAATAAAACCAAACACACCACTTAGAATTGCTGGTTCAATGGGAAGACCTAGAAAGGAAGTGGAAGAGGTGGATATGGTAGCAATAGAGGCAGAGGTGGACACAACTTCAACAATAACAATAGAAGTTTTAATAGAAGGGACTACAAAAATAATTCAGAAGATCAACCAGATGAAGACTCATTGCTTCTTATGAATCTAAGCCACAAAGATTAAGGTAAAGAAGATGATCATTTGTTCTACATAGATTCAGGATGTTCGAATCATGTTGGAGGCAACGTTGCTCTTCTATCTGATTTGGAAAGTCCAAAGCATAGACATGAAGTGCAAACAGGGGATGACACGAAGCACAATGTGGAGAAGATTGATAATGTCAAAGCTTCCAATGGTAGGACTAACATTCTGAGTAAGGTTCTCTATGTACCCATTATCACTAAAAACCTAATAAGTGTAGGCCAAATAGTTGAAAAAGGCTTGCAAGCTAGGTTCACCCAACATGGAGCTTTTGTGGAAGATCCATGTCAAGGCTTCAAAAAGATAGCCTGAGGTGAGAAGCATGGTAGGCTCTTCACTTTTGAAGTAGGAGAAACCAGGGACATAGCTCTATTCAACATTGGGTCTCAAACCCTAAGCGAGCTTGAAGTGTGGCATAAGAGACTTGCTCATGTGAACGAAAGAACCTTGAAGGATATATGCAGGGATCAAAATGTTCTAGGACTACCAAACATATCAAAGCAACACATGATCAACAAGTGTGATGCTTGTCAGATTGGGAAAGTACAAAGACAACCATTCAACCACAAAGGCTACATCCATAACAACTTATTGGACTTAGTACATACAGATGTATGGGGACCAAGTCAAGAACCTTCATTGGTAGGATCATGGTATTATGTCTCATTTATTGACGACCATAGTAGATGGACTGTTCTATACTTTATCAAGAGTAAGAATGAAGTGTTTGATTGCTTCAAGAAGTATCTTGCACATGTGGAGAATCATACAGCTAGATCACTAAAGAAGCTCAGATCTGATGGAGGGGGAGGATACTTCTCCAAAGAGTTTGATGAGTTCTTGCAAGAAAAAGGTATCAAAAGGGAAGTGAATACTAGGTACTCTCCTCAACTAAATGGAATTGCAGAGAGGAGAAACAAGACATTGGTTGGATCAGCCCGAACAATGCTTGAAGAGAAGAAGTTGCCACATTATCTATGGGCAGAAGCTATTTCAATTGTTGTGTACCTTGTCAATAGACTACCATCCAAATCACTTAAAGATATGACTCCTTATGAAGCATGGCATGGAAGAAAACCTAGTCTTGGACATTGCAAGGTTTTTGGTTGTTTAGCTTATGTTCATGTACCATCACAAATAAGAGGTAAGCTAGATGAAAGGGCAACAAATGCAGTGTTTATTGGATATGATTCAACTGAGATGGCTTACAGGTTCTTCAGTCCTTCAACCAAGCAATTCACTACAAGTAGAGATGTTGTGTTTGAAGAACAAAGTTCCTGGTATGATGAAGACAAACAAAAGGTAACACTACCATATGATCTTGATTTTGACTCTCATCAATTAGGAAGCAAGCCTGATACAGAGGTCCAGGATCCAAGAAGTGATACAGACAATGACCAAGATGAAAGAGAAAAGGATTACAAGCTATGGAAGTCAAGAGGCAAAGCAAAGATGCAAGAGATTGGAGAATGCTCCAAACAAGCACCTAGAAGATCAACAAGAGAGAAGAAGTAACCAGAAAGGTATGGATATGATTCCACATTTGTTACGAATCATTCAATATACTTGGCAAAAGACTCTATTTCAGAGGAACCCTCAACCTATGAAGAGGCAAGGGGAAACCCTAATTGGGAAAAGGCCATGAAAGAAGAGATAAATGCATTGAGGGAAATGGACACTTGGGATTTGGTTCCAATATCGCTGAATCAAAAGGTAATTGGTTGCAGATGGGTATATAAAGTTAATAGAAACTCAGATGGATCAATTTGCAGGTACAAGGCAAGATTAGTTGCCAAAGGATGCTCACAAACTCATGGTATAGACTATGAGGAAACATTCTCACCAGTTGCAAAGATGACTACAATTAGGACATTGATAAGTGTAGCTGCTGCAAGGAATTGGAGACTCCTCCAACTTGATGTGAAAAATGCATTCCTAAATGGTTGGATAAGTGAAGAGGTTTACATGTCACAACCACCAGGTTTTGAAAACCCTAATCATCCATCTTATGTTTGCAGACTTAAGAAAACATTGTATGGATAGAAACAAGCTCCTAGAGCTTGGAATTACAGGTTGGTTACATATGTTCAAGCTGAAGGGTTCAAAGCTAGCAGCACAGATCCTTCTCTATTCATCAAAAGGGATCACAATGAGGTTATGTATCTATGTGTATATGTAGATGATATTATTGTGACAGGTGATGATCTAAATGGCATTCAAAGGATCAAGAGACACATGCAAGAGGAGTCCAAAATTAGTGACCTAGGTGAGCTCACATATTTCCTAGGTATGGAGGTGATATAGACAGATGAAGGAATGTATTTGACTCAAAGAAGATACATTCAGGATCTTCTTCTCAAGTTCAAAATGGAGAACACTAAACCTACAGGTACACCTTTGGAGATGAATCATAAACTAAGTGTTTATGAAGGAGAGAAAATTGAAGACCTAAAAGAATATCAAAGCTTGGTAGGTAGCTTGATATATGCTACTCATACAAGGGTAGACATCTCATATAGTGTGGGAGTGCTTAGTGAGTTCATGCACTCACCGAGAAGACCACACATGGATGCGGCTAAGAGAGTACTTAAGTATCTCAAAGGTACAATGAAGGAAGGTATATTCTATCCTTACTCTTCAGATTTGGATATCAAAATCTACTCAGATGCAGATTGGGAAGGAGCTAAGGATGACAGAAAAAGTACATTTGGTTACTTAGCATTTGCAGGTTCGAAGCTAGTGTCATGGATTTCCAAGAAGCAACCAACAGTTGCTTTACCCTCACATGAAGCAGAGTACAGAGGCTTGACCATAGCAACTCAAGAGGCAATATGGTTAAAAGCACTGTACACAGATTTGGGACTTGTGAGTTCCAAACCTCACATATTTGGAGATAATGTAAGTTCCATGCATCTAGTAGCAAATCCGATTTTCCATGCAAGAACCAAGCACATAAAAGTCCATTACCACTTCATCAGGGAGAAACTCATGGCAAAGGAGATTGACATTTCTTTTGTTCCTACTGAAAAGCAAGTAGCAGATATGATGACAAAGGCACTTGATGGCATAAAGCTTTGTAGATTCAAAGCTATGGCAAGTATTCAACCTATCAGAGAATGAAGACTCAAGCATACTTTAGCTTGAGGGGGAGCTGTTGGAACATCAAGCTTACACTATGCTTGAGGTAGATTTGATCTACATCAAAGGCTATCGCGTCGAAAGAATATCCGTTGGAGAGTTCTTTTTCTTATGCTCATTTATTGTATTTTTTTGAGAGATTTTTGATGGTTCGTTTACCGTTGCAAAAGCCTTGAGCTTTACACATGTAAAGGTAGAAAGATAAAGCCCAAATTCCACAAATTGGTGGTGGTTGAATTTGCATTCAATCAAGCAATCAAATCACCTAAAATTAGATCAAACTAGATCTTCACTTTTCTTAGATTGTAGGGAAGTGAACTGATTCCCTCCAACAACCATTCCCACCTTCATTTGAATTCAAATTTCACTTGTAGAAGTCGTGGAACACTCTTAGAGTCTATATAAAGACTTGAAATCACTTGTACATTACATGGAAGCAATATACATACACTTGTGACCATCATTGTCTTGCTCCTTCAATTCTCTGCATCATCTTTTCGCCAATAGTAATCTTGTCAAGGGTTCTACTCTCTCCCCAGAGCTCCAAATTGAGTGCAAGATGCCTCATTGGAAAGGTATACATGTCTAGTCTATGACTATAAAGTTTTAAAGCATTTGATTCAGCACAGTGGGAGAAATTGGAGTTTTTTCTGTCTCGGGCTCAATCTCTACATATTCCTAAAAAATAGGAAGTACCACCTGTGAATGTCTCAATCATTCCTATAGCATATTTTGCTTATTCCCTATACTTTTGAACATTCTATATGCTCAACCCCGTGTGTATCACTCCCATAAAAGGATTGTTTCTAATTGTAATCACGCTGGTGGCTATGGGCATTTGAAGTTCATTGTCTCTTCCATATATAGTAAGTTTTTTGAGCTAGTTGACCCGCGAACCTATCTGTTTTGTATCGACTTATTCTCCTTGATGCTCCAAAGTACATAGTGTGTTTCTTTGCACTTATCGCATGCCTATAAGGTCTATTTGAGTCTCCATAAGCTCAAGGGCTGGTCTTATGCCGGTTGGATAGAGCAAACGTCATCGCTTAGAAATGCATTTTTCTACCTTCCACAAGCTTCTCCAAGTTCTTTCAGTGGTATCAGAGCTAGATCAAGATGGGTCACCGATTTCCCCCAATGACCGAGAAGCTTGATCGACACAACTATGCGGCTTGGCAAATCACGATGGAGGCCTATTTGCAAGGTAGAAATCTTTATGGAATTGTAGCAGGTGATGAAGCTATGCCTATCCAACATCCAAAGGAGGGCCTACACAAGAGGAGATAGATAAGCTCACACTTTGGTGTGCAAGGGATGCTCAAGCAAGGCCGTACATACTGAACTCTATCTTTGACTTTCTATTACCACATATTAGAGGATGCAAGACATCCTAAGAGACTTGGGATGCCCTTGAGACTTTCTTTTGTGCTAGTACCAAAGCAAGAAAGAATCATCTTTGGAACGAGTTCAACCAAATGAAGAAGACACCTAGACAAACCATCATAGAGTTTGTTACCAAGGTCAAGGAGGTTGTGGATCAGTTAGCATCCATTGGAGAGCTGATTGAAGAAGAGGTCATCATGAGGCAAATTCTCAACGGCATTTGAAGTGATAAGCAATGGAAATCCTTCACGACGGCTTATGATCTCATCATGGATGTCCAAACTCCAGACTTCATCATCTTTCTTGGACAACTCTTCAATCAAGAATCCAACAATAGCATAAAGGAAGGTAACTCTTATCATGGTAATTCAACTAGTGCTCTATATGCAGATAAGAAGGATAAGAAGCAGAAAGGCAAGAAGAAGGAAGAAGATGAAGAAGAGACTTCTCAAGCCAACTTTACAAGCAAGAGCAAGTGGAAAGGGAAGAAGAAAGGACCAAAGCAAGGCAAAACCAAAGGTCAGAATGTTCCACCTTGTTCCATATGCGATAAGACCAACCACACCACTCAGAATTGCTGGTTCAATGGGAAGACCCAGAAAGGAAGTGGAAGAGGTGGATATGGCAGCAATAGAGGCAGATGTGGATAGAACTTCAACAATAACAATAGAAGCTATAATAGAAGGGACTACAACAATTATTCAGAAGATCAACCACATGAAGACTCATTGCTTCTTATGAATCTAAGCCACAAAGAAGGTAAAGAGGATGATCATTTGATCTACATAGATTCAAGATGTTCGAATCATGTTGCAGGCAACATTGCTCTTCTATCTGATTTGGAAAGTCCAAAGCATATACATGAAGTGCAAACAAGCGATGAAAGGAAGGACAATGTGGAGAAGATTGGTAATGTCAAAGCTTCCAATGGCAGGACAAACATTATGAGTAAGGTTCTCTATGTACCCACTATCACTAAAAACCTAATAAGTGTAGGCCAAATAGTTGAAAAAGGCTTGCAAGTTAGGTTCACCCAACATGGAGCTTTTGTGGAAGATCCATGTCAAGGCTTCAAAAAGATAGCCCAAGGTGAGAAGCATGGTAGGCTCTTTACTTTTGAAGTAGGAGAAACCAGGAACATAGCTCTATTCAACTTTGGGTCTCAAACCCTAAGTGAGCTTGAAGTGTGGCATAAGAGACTTGCTCATGTGAATGAAAGAACCTTGAAGGATATATGTAGGGATTAAAGTGTTCTAGGACTGCTGAACATATCAAAGCAATATATGATCAACAGGTGTGATGCTTGTCAGATTCGAAAGGCACAAAGACAACCATTCAACCACAAAGACTACTTCTATATCAACTTATTGGACTTAGTACATACAGATGTATGGGGACCAAGTCAAGAACCTTCATTAGCAGGATCAAGGTATTATGTCTCAGTTATTGACGACCATAGTAGATGGACTATTCTATACTTTATCAAGAGTAAGAATGAAGTGTTTGATTGCTTCAAGAAGTATCTTGCACATGTGAAGAATCATACAGGAAGATCACTAAAGAAGCTCAGATCTAATGGAGGGGGAGAATACTTCTCCAAATAGTTTGATGAGTTCTTGCAGGAAAAAGGTATCAAAAGGGAAGTGACTACTAGGTACTCTCCTCAACTAAATGGATTTGCAGAGAGGAGAAACAAGACATTGGTTGGATCAACCCGAACAATGCTTGAAGAGAAGAAGTTGCCACGTTATCTATGGGTAGAAGCTATTTCAACTGTTGTGTACCTTGTCAATAGACTACCATCCAAATCACTAAAAGATATGACTCCTTATAAAACATTACATGGAAGAAAACCTAGTCTTGGACATTGCAAGGTTTTTGGTTGTTTAGCTTATGTTTATGTACCATCACGAATAAGAGGTAACCTAGATGAAAGGGCAACAAAGGCAGTGTTTATTGGATATGATTCAATTGAGATGGGTTACAAGTTCTTCAATCCTTGAACCAAGCAATTCACTTCAAGTAGAGATGTTGTGACCAAGATGAAAGAGAAAAGGATTACAAGCTATGGAAGTCAAGAGGCAAAGCAAAGATGCAAGAGATTGGAGAATGCTCCAAACAAGCACCTAGAAGATCAGCAAGAGAGAAGAAACAACCAGAAAGGTATCGATATTATTCCACATTTGTTACGAAGCATTCAATATACTTGGCAAAAGACAACCTATGAAGAGGCAAAGGGAAAACCTAATTGGGAAAATGCCATGAAAGAAGAGATAGATGCATTTCTATTGTTATTGTTGAAGTTGTGTCTACCTCTGCCTCTATTGCTGCCATATCCACCTCTTCCACTTCCTTTCTGGGTCTTCCCATTGAACCAGCAATTATCAGTGGTGTGGTTGGTCTTATCACATATGGCACAAGGTTGAACATTCTGACCTTTGGTTTTGTCTTGCTTTGGTCCTTTCTTCTTCCCTTTCCACTTGTTCTTGCTTGTAAAGTTGGCTTGAGAAGTCTCTTCTTCATCTTCTTCCTTCTTCTTTCCTTTCTGCTTCCTATCCTTCTTATCTTCATATAGAGCACTAGTTGAATTACCATGATAAGAGTTACCTTCCTTTATGCTATTGTTGGCTTCTTGATTGAAGAGTTGTCCAAGAAAGATGTTAACGTCTGGAGTTTGCACATCCATGATGAGATCATAAGCCGTCATGAAGGATTGCCATTGCTTATCACTTTGAATGCAGTTGAGAATTTGCCTCATGATGGCCTCTTCTTCAATCAGCTCTCCAATGGATGCTAACTGATCCGCAACCTCCTTGACCTTGGTAACAAACTCTGTGATGGTTTGTTTAGGTGTCTTCTTCATTTGGTTGAACTCGTTCCAAAGATGATTCTTTCTTGCTTTGGTACTAGTAGAAAAGAAAGTCTCGAGGGCATCCCAAGTCTCTTGGGATGTCTTGCATCCTCTAATATGTGGTAATAGAAAAACAGAGATAGAGTTTAATATGTATGACCTTGCTTGAGCATCACTTGCGCACCAAAGTGTGAGCTTATCTGTCTCCTCTTGTGTAGGTCCTCGTTTGGATGTTGGAATAGGCATAGCTTCATCACCTGCTACAATTCCATAAAGAATTCTACCTTGCAAATAGGCCTCCATCCTGATTTGCCAAGCCGCATACTTGTGTCGATCAACCTATGAAGAGGCAAAGGGAAAACCTAATTGGGAAAATGCCATGAAAGAAGAGATAGATGCATTGCTATTGTTATTGTTGAAGTTGTGTCTACCTCTGCCTCTATTGCTGCCATATCCACCTCTTCCACTTCCTTTCTAGGTCTTCCCATTGAACCAGCAATTATCAGTGGTGTGGTTGGTCTTATCACATATGGCACAAGGTTGAACATTCTGACCTTTGGTTTTTTCTTGCTTTGGTCCTTTCTTCTTCCCTTTCCACTTGTCCCTTGCTTGTAAAGTTGGCTTGAGAAGTCTCTTCTTCATCTTCTTCCTTCTTCTTGCCTTTCTGCTTCCTATCCTTCTTATCTTCATATAGAGCACTAGTTGAATTACCATGATAAGAGTTACCTTCCTTTATGCTATTGTTGGCTTCTTGATTGAAGAGTTGTCCAAGAAAGATGTTAACGTCTGGAGTTTGCACATCCATGATGAGATCATAAGCCGTCATGAAGGATTGCCATTGCTTATCACTTTGAATGCAGTTGAGAATTTGCCTCATGATGACCTCTTCTTCAATCAGCTCTCCAATGGATGTTAGCTGATCCGCAACCTCCTTGACCTTGGTAACAAACTCTGTGATGGTTTGTTTAGGTGTCTTCTTCATTTGGTTGAACTCGTTCCAAAGATGATTCTTTCTTGCTTTGGTACTAGTAGAAAAGAAAGTCTCGAGGGCATCCCAAGTCTCGTGGGATGTCTTGCATCCTCTAATATGTGGTAATAGAAAAACAGAGATAGAGTTTAATATGTACGACCTTGCTTGAGCATCCCTTGCGCACCAAAGTGTGAGCTTATCTGTCTCCTCTTGTGTAGGTCCTCGTTTGGATGTTGGAATAGGCATAGCTTCATCACCTGCTACAATTCCATAAAGATTTCTACCTTGCAAATAGGCCTCCATCCTGATTTGCCAAGCTGCATACTTGTGTCGATCAAGCTTCTCGATCATTGAGGGAAAGCCATCACCCATCTTGATTTAACTTTGATACCACTAAAAGAACTTGGAGAAGCTTGTAGAAGGTAGAAAAATGCATTTCAAAGCGACGACGTTTGGTCTAGCCAACCGGCACAAGACCAGCCCTTGAGCTTATGGAGACTCAAATAGACCTTATAGGCATGCGATAAGTGCAAAGAAACACACTATGTACCTTGGAGCATCAAGGAGAATGAGTCGATACAAAACAGATAGGTTCGCGGGTCGACTAGCTCAAAAAACTTACTATCTATGGAAGAGACAATGAACTTCAAATGCCCATAGCGACCAGTGTGATTACAATTAGAAAACATCCTTTTATGGGAGTGATACACATAGGGTTTAGTGTATAGAATGCACAAAATTATAAGGAATAAGAAAATTATGCTATAGGAATGAATGAGACATTCACCGGTGGTACTTCCTATTTTTCAGGAATACGTAGAGATTGACCCCGAGACAGAAAAACTCCATCTTCTCCCAATCTGCTGAACAAACAGATTTGTAATTTTTTAGGCATAAAATATACACTTATAAATTTCCAATGAGCCATATTGCACTCAATTTGGAGCTTTGGAGAGAGAGCAGCAACCTCTTCAAGATTACTATTGGCGAAGAAGATGATGCAGAGAATTGAAGGAGCAAGACAATGATGGTCTTAAGTGTATGTATATTGCTTCCATGTAATGTACAAGTGATTTAAAGTCTTTATTTAGACTCTAGGAGTGTTCCAAGACTTCCACAAATGAAATTTGGGTTCAAATGAAGGGGGGAATGGTTGTTGGAGGGAATCAATTCACTTCCCTACAATCTAGGAAAAGTGAAGATCTAGTTTGATCTACTTTTAGGTGATTTGATTGCTTGACTAAATGCAACTTCAACCACCACAAATTTGTGGAACTAGGCTCTATCTTTCTACCTTTACATGTGTAAAGCTCAAGGCTTTTACAACGGTAAATGAACCATAAAAAATCTCTCTAAAAAATACAATTAATGAGCATAAGAAAACGAACTCTCCAATGGATATTCTTTCGACGCGATAGCCTTTGATGTAGATCACATCCACCTCAAGCATAGTCTAAGCTTGATGTTCCAACAACACATAGACACACACACACATACACACACACACACTAACACATGTATACAGACAGACATACACACATAGACACACACACACACTTACAAACATAGACACACACACATACACACATAGACACATACAATCTTACACACACACACAGATACACACACACATATGTAAACACACACATACACACATAGACACATACAAACTTACAAACACACATCCACACATATTTACACACACACATACACATGCATAGAGACATATATATACAGATACACATGTATATACACACTTACACACACATATACACACACATACACATATCCACACACATTTACACACATACATACACATGCATATAAACACATATATATAGATACACACATATATACGCACATAGACACACACATAGACACACACACACACATAGACACACACACACATACACACACATGGACACATACACACACATATATGCATAGATAGACACATAGAGACATACACACATATATATGCATACACACACATAGAGACACATACACACACACATACATGCATACATAATGCATATGCATATGCATACATACATACTTACATGCATACACACACACACATACACACACATGCATACATTTGCATACATAATGCACATGCATATGCATACATAATGCACATGCATATGCATACATAATGCACATGCATATGCATACATACATGCTTACATGCATACACACACTCACATATACACCTACATACACATATACACACATACATATGTACACGTATATATATTGATTTCTAACCCATTTTGTTTTATATGTATAGGTATTATGGATCCTAGTAGAAAGAGAAAGGCGAAACTCACTCTCATAAAAAGTCTTATGAGAGCAAGAGTTGCACCTGATACTCTAGGGATCATCATGCATGAGTACTCAGAGATGGCTGATGATGAGCTGGATTATATGATCCAAATGCTTACCCAGTGATCAGAGGAGGGCTCTTCTACGCCTCCACATGCATGAAGATAGCTATCTGCTCATAGGTATGTTTTTTTTCAAAAAAAAATTTAATTATATTATAACACATATTTCTTTTTATTTTTATCTATCTATTTTCAGGACACCTATACCACCTCCAAATCATGATAGCAGAGCACAGGTGCCGATGAGGACATGCATAGGCACCTTAGGGCTAGAGTGCAATATAGAGCCAGAGGGGAACATTGTGTACATAGGGATTGGATTGGATTTCAAGAGAAGAATGCAAGCATTATGCGACTCTTGCCTGCACCTTGTCCACTTACAGTGGAAGTAAGTATAAATTTTACATATAAATTGAAATAAATATCTTATGTTTTATTTACATGATTCTTTTTATTTTTGTAGTGAGCATGATGAGAGGAATAAAAAATATTTACTTAATTCACTTGAGACAGAGTTTGGGATAGGATGTTTGCATAAGTGGTGTCTAAAAGAGATGAGGACACTTATGGCTCATCTTTGCGATAATGCACGGTATTCATTGCTTTTATGTATATATATGTGGATATGAGTATGTGTGTTTATGTATGTATGTATGTATATGAGAGAGAGAGAGAGAGAAAAAAGAGTGAGAATAGAGGTACAAATACAAGCATACACACACATATACATCATACATGCACATTTACACACATATACACATACATGCACATTTATACATACACACACATACATGCACATTTTTACACACACATACACATGCATGCAGTTACACACATATAATGAATACACACATAGACACATACACATACTCACATACATATACACACATAATCATATGTACACACACATAGACACATAATCATATTTACATGCATATGTACACATACACATGCATACGCACATATAGATACACATACATACACACATGCACATATATATATATATATATATATATATATATATATTATAAATATATAAATTACACTATATATATCTCATTTTATAATAATACACACACACACACACACACACACACACATATATATATATATATATATATATATATATATATATATATATATATATATATATATATATATATATATATATATATATATATATATATATATATATATATATATATATATATATATATCTATATATATATATATATATATATATATATATATATATGTATGTATGTATATATGTATATATATATGTATATATATATACTTAAATATCTATATATAAATAAATAAAAAAATACACACACACACACACACACACACATATATATATATATATATATATATATATATATATATATATATATATATATATATATATATATATATATATATATATATATATATATATATATATATGTATATATATATATATGTGTGTGTGTGTGTGTGTGTGTGTGTTTTTATTTATTTATATATATATCCTAATTCAAAAACCCTATTATAAATATTCTAATTCAAAAATCCTATTTCAAAAATCCTAATTCGAAAACACTAATTTTGACATTAGGGTTTTAAAAACCCTAATTTAGAAACTCTAATTCAGCCTTTTCGCCATATGATTGAAGTATATGTACACATTGCATCTATTCCTCCGATGTCCTACTAGAGAGATGTCTCTCCTCCCAACCTTATGCCTCTATATATAGCTACTCGCATCAACAAGGATCATAATATATATAAAGATATATACACATCATGTAGATACACATACATAAATATAAAATGGAGTAGATACATTATGAATCACACATACATGCCTAAATGCACACATAAATATATATACATGCATACATATTTACATGTACACATTTACACATAGACACATATACATATATACATGTACACATCATATATACATGCCTACATGCACACATGTATACTTATACATGCATATACAATTATAAACACTTGCATATATTACATGAATATTTTACACAAATGCATATGCATATATACACATATGCATACTAACACATGTCTACATATATCACACACATGCACACACATAAATATACATGAAACACATATATATGCATACTAACACATATATACATATAATACACATGAATACACACACATATGCATACATACATGAGAACAATTTGCTCCTCAAAGATAAATCTATATATAAAATAATTAGCCATACCCCCGAGCGAACTCCCTTACCTGATAATACCTCATCTATTATTTTTGAAGAAGACTCGTTGGTCCACGCACGTGGAGCTTCTTCACGAACTCTTTCAAGGTACTCACTAACATAATACATGCACTCTTCAAGCATCCAACCCTTTTCCATGGATCCTTCTAGTTTCACTCTTTGTTGCACATAACCTTTTAATATTACAATAAATTGCTCAACCCAAAACATCCATCAAGTGTTGACAACACTTGCAATCTCTATTTCATCTACAAGATGGACTAATAAATGAACCTGACTATCAAAAAATGAAGTAGGAAGCTCTTTCTCCATCAAAGATAGCAGCTCTTTCATTCACGTTTTTTTTGTGGGATCGAGTTTTTGTCAATCTCTTTTGATGTAATCCACCTATACATATCATTAAAAAAATTATAGATAAGTTAATTAAAAAATCAAAGATATCAAATATTGATATATATTAAATATAAAAGTATCATAATTACCTTATAAGTGATCCAAGATGATAGATCACATCTTGTACTCCTTTCATTGTACATCCATCAATAACCAAAGGTAAAATATGTTTCAAAATGTTATGCCAATCATGGGTCTTTAATAGAGATAAGCTCTTATCATCCATAGTAAACATGTTTCGGAAAGATGCTCCATATCCTCTAGGAGTCTGAATGAATTGAATCCTATTGTTGATAGTCTGTATCTCTTTTGTTGTAAGTACCCAAGGAGCAGGTGCATAAGTCATTTCCTGTCCATGTCTATCAAAAACTGGCCATAACTTTGGTTTTGAGTTTTGATCTTTCAAATCATTCCTTGACGCTATGGTATCTTTTAGTCCAAGAAGATGCCACCATAGTGAATAACCAATATTCTTGAATATATGCATAGGATCAAGAAGATGACATAATTTTAACTCTTTCCAATACTCCAAAGAATACCATATTGATATCTTCTTTGCGAGTGCCAATTTTCCTTTACCTCTCTTCACATACTCATTATCTTCATCCTCACTGAAGATTTCTAATTCTGGATCTATCAGAGGTCCATCTGTCCATTTTTTATACCAATTCATAGGCGTCATAGGTTTTGGACACTGACCTGTTTCAAGCTTTCCATTAAAATGTATCGCCTCTCCTTTAGATCTTAATGGATGATCATCAGGCAAGAATCGTCGATGTCGAAGATAAATATTCTTGTTGAGATTCTTACTATAGATTGATCTCAACTAATCACCACAATATGGAGAAGCTTTATGACCCTTAGTAGATATTCTTGCATCATGAAAACGATAAAAATATAATTAGATTAAATCACATTTATTTGTATGCATATTGAATAAATAAATTACATCAATACCTGAACAAACATCATATCCTAGAAAATCGTGAATAGTCCAAGCCACAATACCATGAGCCATAATATATCTTTCATTGATACTTTTTGATACATCAATGACATTAATACCTCTCCATAAGTCTTTGACATTTTCAATGAGAGGAGCAAGATATATATTCATATCTTTAACTTGTCTTTTTCCAATGATTAAAAGTGAAAGCATTAAATGTTCCTTTTTAATGCTAAGATATGGCGGAAGATTGTAGTTTATGACTACCACTCGCCATGCTGACCATTTACTGGATTTCATGGAGAATGGATTAACCCCATATAATGCAACTCATAACTTTAGATTCTGTGAATTTTATGCAAATTCAGGCCATGTAGAATCAATATGCTGAAAAGCAACACTATCATGAGGAATTCTGATTATTCCATCAGTACTTTTATGATCATGTCCCCATGTCAAAAGCTTTGATAATTCGGGACATTGAAACATATGTCTAATCTATGGAGCCAATGGAAAATGTCTCAATACCTTTTTGGGATTTTACCTTCTTTGTCCTTATATCGAGGAGATTGACATTTGGGACATGTAAAGAGTCTGCATATTCTCCTCTATATAAAATACAATCGTTAGAACATACATGTATACATTGATAATCTATACCAAGATTGTTGATTATCTTCTTCATTTCATCATGTGAGGTAGGAAGAATATTCTGACTTGGTAAAACTTTTCAGATAATAACCTATAAGTTCATCAAAAAAAGGCATATTAATAAAAATAAATATATATATATATATATATATATATATATATATATATATATATATATATATATATATATATATATATATATATATATATATGCATATAATTTTATATATATGTATGCTTATGTGTATGTACTATATGTGGATGTGTATATGCATGTGCATGCGTATATGTATGCATATGTGTATATGTATGTATGTGCGTATATGTGTTTTATAGGCATATATGTATGTATATATATGTATGTGTATGTGTATGCATATATGTATGTGTATGTGTGTATATATGTGTATGTATGTATTTATGTATGTATGTATGTGTATGTATGTATGAATGTGTATGTATGTATGTATATGTAAGTATGCATGTGTAGCTGGGTATATTTGATTTCTTTTCTCTTTTGTATATTGTGGTTTGCAGACTTTCATATCTAGACCATTGAATCATTTGGCCTTTTCCCATTTTATAGTCAATATATTAACTGCCTTGCTAACTAAGACTTACATATTTGTTTACAAGGATTAAGTATCAGCTAACTATGGAGGTATTAGGTTGTTTGAAAATAAGACAAGCAAATTTCTCTCGACGATTTTGGAAAATGGATGAATAATTCTAAAGCATGGGCGGACATGAAGTGTTCATTCAATGCAAGTTCTTGTTCTTACTATAGCTAAGGTAAAAACAAAAACCTGCACTTAATGAACACTTTGTGTCTGCCCATACTTTGAAATTATTCTTCCATCCTTCAAATTCTTTGAGATAAATTTACTTCTCCTATTTTTCAAACGACTTAATACCTCCATAGCTAACTCATACTTAATATTGTTGGGAAAGATGGATGGATGCTCCAAGAGACTCAGTAGGCAGTGCTCAAACCTGCTTTGTATCAGCCCTCTTTTGCTTCAGAGTTGATAACTAGACCTCCTTAGCTTTCCAATGACACCATAAAATGTCCTATGTCCTTTGGAAATGATGTGTGCAATGATTGAATCAAAACAGATAACTTTGGAAGTCACAAACTCAAGAAAACCTTCTATTTATGGCTTGACACCTACTGAGTATTTTGCTCAGTATTACCAGCACAGTAGGAATTGGAAAAATTCCTTTTAGGGGTATCTAATTAGCTTAGTAAGCTACCTATTCCAAGTGGAATGATGTAAAATGATAATCTATGCTAAGAGAAATCAATTTAGCAAGTTAAGCTATACCCCCGACTTTTTAGGATTGTAGCAAAAAATGACCAGAGTTCACCTCAACGTAGATTTCTCCAAAATGGCTGAATAGAATGTCTTCAAACTTTGATAGCATGTAGACTACTTCAAGAAAAATCCAACAAGCTTTGAATCACTTAAATATGGTGAAGAATTGACCGAGATATGCCCTTGACAAGTTGATAGACTTTTGAGTAGACTAACAGAGAACTCAGAGATGGACAATATGAATGTATGTATTAATGAACATTTGTATACAACTCCATTGGCATGAATCTCATTGCCAAATGGTGTAGAGAGGTGTGAGCTTGAGTGTATACCTCACACACACTCAGAAAATTAGTAATGATAGGCTCGGGAGTGCTCTCTCTTACCCGCGACTTTTCATAACCATTTTTATAAGAGATGAGTAAAAGTTTGAATTCAAATTCAAACTTTTGGCTCCCTATGATCAAGCTCCTAAATGCTTGGAGATATTCTTTCAATCAAATAGCTACTTTTATCCACGAATCCTTTTGGTAGGTGATTACAAAAGATTCCAAGTCAATTTGACTTTTACAATTAGGTAAAGTGGTAATTAACCACTAGCATATGTTCCTATGCTTCTTCATGTATGTGTAGACTTCAATGCATCCTTTGAGCCAAATGTGTAGGCTTGTAATTTACACCAACAGCTCCCCCTCAAGCCAAACATTTTGGCTTAAGTCTTCATCTTTAGTCTTCAAGTATGTCCTGTAATCCAATCATGGATTTGAACCTGCAAAGTTTGGTTCCATCCAAAGCTTTAGTCAACAAATCTGCACATTGCATGTTGGTTGATACATAGGTAAGTTGAATGTCCTTGCTTATCAATTTCTCTCTCACATAATGGTAATGGACCTCTATGTGTTTGGTCCTAGCATGGTAAATAGGATTAGAAGGTGAAGAGAAGTTGTATTATCTCCAAAGATGATTGGTGACCTAGTATATAATCCCAATTCAGTATACAAAAGCTTAATCCATATTGCTTCTTGTGTGGCATTAGCCATCCCTCTATACTCTGCCTCTGTGGAAGACAAAGCAACAGTAGGTTGCTTCTTTGAAGACCATGAAATTGGTTTGTCACTTGCAAAAGGAATATATCCAGAAGTGCTCCTCCTATCATCCTTGCATCCTGCCCAATCTGCATCTGAATAAATTTTGATATCAATATCTGAAGTGTAATGGAAATACAAACCATGGTTCTGTGTACCCTTGAGATACTTCAAGATTCTCTTGGCAGCCTCTAAGTGAGGTATTCTTGGCTTGTGCATAAATTGACTTAGCACACTAACTCCATATGCAATATCTATCCTTGTTAAGGTAGCATAGTTCAAACTACCCACCATACTTTGATAACCTGTAATGTCTTTGACTTCATTACCTTCATGGGCACTTAGCTTTAAGTTTACCTCCATTGGAGTGCTTGCTACTTTGGCATCCTGCAATTGAAACTTCTTCAACATGTCCTGTATATACTTTTTTCTGAGTGATGTATATCCTTGAATTAGTGTAGACTAATTCAAGTCCCAAAAAATACTTCAATAGACCAAAGATCATTGATCTTGAACTCCTTCATCATTTGACTTTTGATATATCTGATTCCATTGATATCATTATGTAATGATGATGTCATCAACATAAACTCAAAGGTATATTACCTCTGAATTACTTCTCTTGATGAACAGAGAAGTATCTGCCTTGCTCATGACAAATCCTTGGTCTTGGAGATATGTAGTTAACTTGTAATTCCATGCCCTAGGTGCCTGCTTCAATCCATATAAAGCCTTTTTTAATTTGCAAACATAAGTTACCTTCTTGGGGTCCTCATAGCCAAGAGGTTGTGACATATATACCTCCTCTGAAATCCATCCATTCAAGAAAGCATTCTTGACATCCAATTGGTACATATTCCAATTTTTTGATGCAGCCACACTTACCAACACTCTGATGGTTGGCATCTTGGCCACAGGTGAGAATGTCTCCTCATAGTCGATGCCTTGGGTTTGTGAAAAACCCTTGGCTACCAATCTGGCTTTGTACCTAGTAATGGTGCCATCAAAATTTCTTTTAAGCTTATAGATCCATCTGGATCCTATTACCTTCATTGAATCCTTCTTAGGTACTAACTCCCATGTGTCACTCTCTTTGAGAGCATCAATCTCCTCATCCATAGCTTCTTTCCATTCTGATTTGGTTATTGCTTCTTCATATGATCCTGGTTCTTCATTTGACAAATCTTTGGCAAGATAAACAGAATGTTTAGTAACAAGAGATGTATCATACCCATATCTGATAGGTTTCTTGCTTTCTCTTTGTGATCTTCTAAATGGTTGAGTTGAGGATTTAGGTATGTCTTCAAGCTTCTTCATCTTCATTTTGCCTTTGGACTTCCATGCTTTGAATTCTTCAAGATTGATAGTGTCTTCATCATCTGAACTTGAGGCTTCATTCTGAGTAGGTTCCTCCTTTGTAAGACTTGGAAATTCCTCTTCCAAATCATAGGGTAGTTTGACCTTCCTGCATTCATTCTCATACCAAGAATCATTTTCATCAAAGACAACATCTCTGCTTACCATAAGCCCCTTATTGATAGGATTATAAAACCTGTAACCTTTTTTATTTAAATCATACCCAATAAAGATGCATTTTTTAGCCTTTGGGTCTAGCTTACCTCTTATCTGAGAAGGAATGTGTACATATGCTACACATCCAAATATTTTGCAATTGTCAAGTGAAGGTCTCTTACCATGCCATGCTTCATAGGGTGTCATGCCATCAAGAGACTTAGATGGTAACCTGTTTATGAGGTAAGTGGCAGTAGAAACACTCTCTGCCCATAGATAGTTAGGTAACTTTTTCTCATTAAGCATAGATCTAGCTGTCTCAACAATTAATCTATTTCTTCTCTCAGCTACCCCATTTTGTTCAGGAGAATACCTTGTGGTTATCTCTCTTTTGATGCCTCTGTCCTGCAAGAAGTCTTTAAATTCATTGGAGAAGTACTCACCTCCTCCATCTGACCTTAGCCTCTTCAAATTCCTTCCTGTCTGATTTTCAACTAATGCAAGATATTTTTTAAAGCAATTAAATACCTCATCCATGTGCTTCATGAAGTATAATACAGTCCATCTGCTATAATCATCAATGAAAGACACATAGTACCTTGATCCTGAGACTGAGGGGTCTTTGCTTGGTCCCCATACATCTGTGTGTACAAGCTCCAGGTATTCTTCATGCATGTATCCTTTCTTTGAGAAGGGTAACCTGTGAGACTTCCCAAATTGACAAGCACCACACTTATAAATCATATGTTGCTTGGATACATTAGGTATCCCAAGCACACATTGGTCCCTGCATATTTGTTTCAAGGTTCCTTCTCCTATGTGCCCTAACCTTTTGTGCCAAATCTCAAGCTCTGAAAGTGTTTGATCTTTATAACTATATAGTGCAATATTCTTTGTATCTTCCAACTCAAAAGTGAAAAGTCTACCTGATTTTTCTCCTTTAGCAATCCTCTTGAACCCATGTCTTGGATCCTCCACATATGCTCCATATTGGTTGAATCTAACCTGCAAACCTTTCTCCACAATCTGACCAACACTCATCAAATTTTTGGTAATGGTTGGTACATAGAGTACCCTGCTCAACAAATTTTGATTTCCATCACAAGTCTTAACATTTCCAACTTTAACTACAGAATGCTTTGTGTCATCACCTGTTTGGACTTGATGATTACCTTTTGGTTCCTCAAGATCAGAGAGTAATGCTACATTGCCAGCCACATGATTTGAACATCCTGAGTCAATGTAGAATAGGTGGTCATCATTTGTACCTGATTTTGAAGTCATGTTCATGATTAGAAGAGAGTCATCATGCGCCTCTGTGTAGTTGTTGTAATCCTTCCTGGATTTGAATCCTCCTTGGTAATCGCCATTGTAATTATTGTTGTAGTTGTTGTTGTAGTTATTGTTGTAGCCTTGGTGATGGTTGAATCTACCTCTTGACTGTGAGTAGCCACCTCTTTGGTATCCTCTTTCTCTCTGATTCTTGTAATTCCTGAAACACTCATCTATAATGATTTGATAAACCACAAATGTTGCATGGTGAGGAGTTATAAGATCTTTCCCTACCTGGCTTACCTCCTCTGCCCCTTTCTCTTGAAGATCTACGTCTCCCTGCATAGTTGGCTTGAGAGGTTGATCCTTCATCTTCCATCTTCTTGCTCTTGCCTTTATCTTTAGACTTCTTATCAGTGTATAGGGCAGAAGAGTTATTACCTTTGGATGTGTCTCCATTTTTGTTGAGCTTTGCTTCATGAGTAAACAATTGTCCCATGAGGGTTGTAAGATCTGGAGTGTGCATGTTCATGTAGAGATCCATGGCAGTGGTGAAGCTTTCCCATTTGTCATCAGCCTTGATCCCATTGATCACTTGCCTTACAATCTGTTCTTCTTCAATCTCTTCTCCTATGCTTGCTAACTGATCTGCTACATCTTTAATCTTGGTCACAAATTCTGAAACATCTTGCTTAGGTTGCTTCCTTAATGTTGTGAATTCAATCCACAACTGATTTTTCCTAGCCCTTGTGTTGGAGGAAAAATATGATGACAAGGTTTCCCAAGTCTCTTGGGATGTCTTACAATTTCTAATATGTGGCAAAAGAAAATCAGATATAGAGCTGAGTAAATAAGACCTTGCCAATGCATCCTTAGCACACCATGTGTTGAGCCTTTCATGTTCTTCCTTGGTTGGTAGGTAATCCTCTTGTTTTGAATGAGGGCAATTCCTCATCTCCTGAGATGTATCCATAGAGACTTCTTCCTTGTAGGTAGGTCTTCATCCTTAGAGACCATGCTTGATAGTTGTTTCTGTCTAATTTATCAATGAATGAAGGAAAACCATCTCCCATTTTACCTTAGTTTGCTCTGATACCACTGTTGGGAAAGATGGATGGATGCTCCAAGAGACTGAGTAGGTACTGCTCAAACCTGCTTTGTACCAACCCTCTTTTGCTTCAGAGTTGATAACTAGACCTCCTTAGATTTCCAATGACACCATAAAATGTCCTATGTCCTTTGGAAATGATGTGTGCAATGATTGAATCAAAACAGATAACTTTCGAAGTCACAAACTCAAGAAAACCTTCTATTTATGGCTTGACACCTACTGAGTATTTTGCTCAGTATGACCAACACAATAGGAATTGGAAACATTCCTTTTAGGGGTATCTAATTAGCTTAGTAAGCTACCTATTCCAAGTGGAATGATGTAAAATGATAAACTATGCTAAGAGAAATCAATTTAGCAAGTTAAGCTATACCCTCGACTTTTTAGGAATGTAGCAAAAAATGACCAGAGTTCACCTTGACGCAGATTTCTCCAATATTGCTGAATAGAATGTCTTCAAACTTTGACAGCATGTAGATTACTTCAAGCTGAATCCAACAAGCTTTAAATCACTTAATTTGGTGAAGAATCGACCGAGATATGCCCTTGACACATTGACAGACTTTTGAGTAGACTAACAGAGAACTCAGAGATGGACAATATGAATGTATGTATTAATGAACATTTGTATACAACTCCATTGGCATGAATCTCATTGCCAAATGGTGTAGAGAGGTGTGAGCTTGAGTGTAGACCTCACACACACTTAGAAAATCAGTAATGCTAGGCTCGGGAGTGCTCTCTCTTACCCGGGACTTTTCATAACCATTTTTATAAGAGATGAGTAAAAGTTTGAATTCAAATTCAAACTTTTGGCTCCCTATGATCAAGCTCCCTAAATGCTTGGAGATATTCTTTCAATCAAACAGCTACTTTTATCCACGAATCCTTTTGGTAGGTGATTACAAAAGATTCCAAGTCAATTTGACTTTTACAATGAGGTAAAGTGGTAATTAACCACTAGCATATGTTCCTATGCTTCCTCATGTATGTGTAGACTTCAATGCATCCTTTGAGCCAAATGTGTAGGCTTGTAATTTACACCAACAAATATTTGTATGCAAAGTTCATAAAAGAGTTAGCAGCGCAGGTATTGTCACGAGGAAGGAGATAAGGAAGAGAGCTCACACACACACTCTCACTCTCAAGGAGAAGCACACACATAGATTGAGGCAAGGAAGAATGATCTTCTTCTTCTTCTTCTTCTTCTATTACATAAAAAGGAATGTACAAGAATGACCTAAAAACAATAATACAACAAGTGCAATATATAAAGATCAGTACATAGGAAAAAACCCAATGTCCATGAATGACTGAGCTAGCAAGGAATAAATGTGCCATCACTCTCGGTAGATAAATCTAATAAAGCTCAATGAAGTATCCCTGACATATATCGGTGTGACCATTATACATGTTAGAGAAATGAAAAACTGGTACGTGTCATCTTGGATCATCACATGTTGAGCTTGATATCTCAACACTCCCCCTCAAGCTCAATGCCATATCCTGTAATCACAGCATCTCCTGAAACTTCTTCAACTTCTCAGCTCCAAGTTCTTTGGTGAAAATATCAGCAACCTGCTCATATGTTCTCACATAAACAAGATCAATATCACCTGCTAGTACCTTCTCTCTGATCAAGTGATAATGTACCTCGACATGTTTTGTTCTAGCATGGAAAATAGGTTTTTGTGCTAATTGTATGCTACTAAGATTATCACAATAAATGGTGATAGGCTTTTGCACTTCCACACCTAAATCCGCAAGTAGCATCTCCAGCCATGATGCCTCAGATGCTGCCATTGGAGCACCTCTATACTCATACTCTGTACTCGACAAAGCAACAGTGGGTTGCTTCTTGCTGCTCCATGTAACAACTGCACTCCCAAGTGAGAATAGAAAACCACTAGTAGATCTTCTATTTGGAATGCTACTAGCCCAATCGGCATTGGTGTATCCATAAACCTGCAAATCTACACAAGCCTCATAAAACAGTGCATAATCCAAAGTAGCACTCACATAACGTAGAGTGCACCTCAGAGCATCCAAATGTGGCTTCCTGGGAATCTACATAAACTGACTTTCAAGTCCAACAGTATAACTTAGATCAGGCCTTGTAATTGTGAGATATATAAGACTTCCCATAATTTTCCTATACATAGTAGCATTTTCCAATGCTTCACCTGATGTAGTATCCAACTTCAAATTCTGATCTAATGGCATAGAAATTGGCCTACAATCAGCCATACCATACTTTTGCAGCATATTCAAGGCATATTGCCTTTGCAACATCCATATACCTGTTTCTGTATGTATAAACTCAATGCCCAAGAAATAGCACAGCATACCAAGATCTTTCATGTCAAACTGCATAAGAAGTTGCTTTACCTCTTTGATGCTTCCTTCATTATCACCACCTACAATCAGGTCATCAACATAAATAGCCACAATAGTGATGCCATCATCAGCCTTCTTTGCATATAGTGAGTGATCTGCATCACACATAGAAAACCCAATGCTAGTTAAGTAATCAGCAATCCTTACATGCCATGCATGAGGGGCTTGCTTCAGCCCATACAAAGCCTTTTGCAACCTACAAACATATTTTGGATGCTTTGAATCTTCATATCCTTGTGGTTGGTCCATATATACTTCTTCCTATAACTCACCATGTAGGAAAGCATTCTTCACATCCATCTGATGCAAAGTCCATCCTTTTGTTGTACTTAATGCAACAAGTGTTATGACAGTAGACATTTTAGCTATAGGGCTGAATGTTTCCTCATAATCAATGCCATATGTATGTGCATATCCTTTAGCTACCAATTGTGCTTTATACTTGCTTATGCTACCATCAACATTATGCTTTACCTTGTAAACCCATTTGTAGCCTATGGGTTTCTTTCCTTGCGACAATGGAACCAGCTTCCATGTATGATTTCATAAAGTGCAGCCATCTCCTTATCCATAGCTTTTTCCCAATCTGCAATTCCAATTGCATCTTCAAATCAAGAAGCTTTAGGAAGGTTGAGCATCTTGTATTACCTTTGTCATGTACGCACAATGACGAGCCATATAACTATCATACATCAATCATTGCACTAAATTATGCATCCTCCCAGATCTTCTTGGTCCTGGGTCACTTCTCCTTGTATCATCTGCATGTGCCCTTCTTACTGCTGGAGTCTTCACAGAGGGCATGTTGGAGTTAGACATCTGCGGAAACAAGTGAACAACACAAATGAAGAAGAAGAAGCTTGGAGAACAACACACAATAATGAATGTATTACTAGAGAATGTACAAAGATAAGTAGCCCATTAGGGCAATAGGCGTATATACAAGCCGGGGGAAAAAGTGCCCAGGCGGTCCTAGTGTGTTCACACATATCACTACCTAAATATATCAACAAATCCCCCCTAGGAGTGATGCGGTGAACAAGGAGCTAGCACTCATGTATAAGGAAGTGCCAAGCTATGTGGAAATCACTCCACAAAAGGAAGTAAGCCCAAAGCTTTGCTGAAAGCTTCAAACTTCTCCCTAGGCAGAGCCTTCATGAAAAGGTCTGCAATGTTCTCCTGCGTGAGCACATATGCCAAGCTATACTCCCCAATAGAGAAACTCTCCCTAACATAGTGACATCTCAATGTGCTTAGTGCGAGCATGGAACACAGGGTTCCTCGCAACTGCCAATGCACTCTGACTGTCAATGAAGATGGTGGTGGCAGAAGTCTGACCAACACCCAAATCAGCCATAAGGCGTCTGAGCCACACACACACTCAACAGTAGCTGTGAAAGTTGCCCTATACTCAGCCTCACAACTAGAAGTGGCCACAGTAGGCTGCTTCTTGCTCAACCAAGATATACATGAGCTACCAAGCATGAAGCAAAAGCCACTAGTGGACACACGAGTGTCATAGCAACGATCCTAATCAGAGTCAAAAAAAGCATGCAAATTTTGTGGTAGTGATCCCCCCTTGGGATAAAACAACCCAAGTGGCCGAGTACCAGTCAAGTAGTGAAAGATGCGCTTAACTGCCTGCCAATGCTTGACTCCTGGACAATGCATAAACCTGCTCATCTGTGAGACAGCAAACTGAATATCTGGCCGAGTAATGCATAAGTAAATCAAGCATCCAATAGCCTGCTGATAGAGAAAAACATCAAATGCATCTCTAGCATCATGAAGACTCAATCGTAAACCAGTCTCCATAGGAGTGGCAATAGGCTTACAGTCTTCAAGGCCAAAACGCTGCAATAATGTGTCAATATATTTCGTTTGACACAAAGTCATTCCACCATCAACTTGCATAAACTCAATGCCCAAATAGTGATGCAAATGCCCCAAATCAGAGATCTCAAATGAGGCATGCAAATCAGCCTTAAAATCAGCAATATGCTTCTCAATAGGACGAGTGAGCAACATGTCGTCAACATAGACAACAATGATCAAAAGCACATCATTAGCACGCTTAACATATAAGGTGCTTTCAGTAGGACTATTCTCAAAACCATGTGCAATTAGATAGGCATGTATCTTCTCATACCAAGCACGTGGTGCTTGCTTTAAACCATATAATGCCTTCTTTAACCTGCACACCTGGTTTTCATGCCCTTTCTGCACAAAGCCACGAGGCTGAAAAACATACACTTCTTCATGCAAGTCACCATTCAAAAATGCTATTTTAATGTCCAACTGATGTACATTACAACCATGATGAGCTGCAACTGCACAGATGCTCCGAAGAGTAGTCATATGGCATGTAGGTGCAAACGTCTCATCAAAATCAATGCCCCTTTCCTGTGCATAACCCTTTGCAACAAGCCTAGCCTTATACCTGTCAACTGTACCATCAGGTTTATGCTTCAGCTTGTATACCCACTTAGTGCCAATGGCCTTCTTGCCTAGAGGCAAGTCACATAAAGACCAAGTACCATTCTTCATTATAGCATCATATTCAGATTGCATAGCAGCCATCCAATTTTTTGAATTTTGTGCTTCATCAAACGAAACAGGCTCATTCTCATCACAGAGACTAGATGCAGCCATAGCATAACAATCTGATGCAAAAGAGGCACTATGAGAGTGTGAACGAGTACGATATGACAGAGGTGCATCTAATTTGCTGTCACGCAAAGTCTGCACCAGCCATTTTGGCATAGTTTTTTCCCTGCTCAATATTAGCTCTCTCATGAACTAGTGCATCATGTAAATTTGCATCAGAAATGGAATGATCTGCATCATCACATGAAACCTGCAAAGGCAGAGAAGTTGCCTCATTGGGACCAGCGCTAGACTCTCCACCTTTAAAAAAAGGCAGCAAAGTATCATACATGTCTTTGGAGCTAACAGATGTCCCCTTAGTACATGAAAGCAATGGCTGAATAGCATCTTCCACAAAAACAACATCAGGGCTAACCAGAATGCGTTTAGTGTATGGATGATACAGACGATAGCATTTACTTTTAGAACTGTACCCAACAAAAATACATTTTACTACTTTATCATCCAATTTTCTATGATGTTGTTCAGGCACTAATGCATATGCCAAACAACCAAAAACAAACAAATGAGCAACAGATGGCTTACGATCATGCCAAGCCTCATATGGAGTGATAGACTACAGCACTTTAGTGGGACACCTGTTCAATACATATGCTGCACACATGACAACCTCAAGCCAGAAACTATGTGGTAGAGCCTGACTCTTGACCATACACCTTGCCATCTCCATGAGTGACCTGTTCTTTTGTTCAACAACTCCATTCTGTTGAGGTGTATATGGCACTGTACACTGGTGTTTTATCCCAGTTCAACCAGAAATGCATTAAAATCAGAAGACATATATTCCCCCCCTCGATCTGAACGGAGGGTGCCCATTTTACATGCTGACAGATTTTCAGCCAAAACCAAAAACTGTTTGAAGCACACTAACACTTCCGACTTTTCCTTCAATGGATATACCCATGCATGCCTGGAAAAATCATCAATGAAAGTCACGAAGTAAAGATAATTTCCAAAAGAAGGTGTCTGCATAGGACCACAGACATCACTATGTACAAGCTGCAATTTCTGAGTAGCCCGAACTAAACCATCTTTTGGAAATGAGGAACGTTGCATTTTTCCAAAATAAGCCTTCACAAACATATTTTCCAGGTGCCTCAAGTTTGGGGAAAGAGGACACCATTTCAGATTTCTGCAGGCGTAGCAAACTAGCAAAATTTAGATGACCAAAGCGTGTATGCCAAAGCTTTGTATCTAAGAGAGCCTGAGAATCATGTACTACACATGCCGAATCATTCATAGATCTTTCATAGTCTATGAGCTTATAGAGCCCATGACATAAAATGCCAGAAGCAATAATCACATCGCCATTTGACAGATCATGAACTGTACAGCTGTCATCAACAAATTTCACAACCAAGCCAATCTTGGCTAATGCAGAAACTGATAACAGGTTCTTCTTGATCCGTGCCATAAATAAAGCATCTGACAAAGTGAAAGAACTACATCAGCAGTAGTCAAAATGATCTTACCAACACCCATAACAGGATAAGAGGAGTTGTTGGCGCATGTAACAGTATTCCCTGTAGGGGCAGACTCGAGTGAAGAGAAGAAACTACACTGCGAGGTAATATGTTTGGTCGCCCCACTATCAAAGTACCAAACATCTGAGTCCACTTCAGACATGCACTGCTCATGAGAAGATGGGTCGAAACTGCAAACAGTAGTAAACGTTGTCGGAAAGAATTTATTCCTCTTAGAATATTATTAAAAGATTATTTGATTGGAATAAGTTTGAATAATTTATGAAAATTTTGACTAATGTTTGATTTTAATTTTTGCAGGACAAGAAGTTTGATGACTAATTCAAAGATGTGAAGTATTTATCAAGGTATTTTCTAATGAAGTTGTGGGTATAGATTAAAAATCAAGGGTTAGTTAAGGGTTTATTTATGTTTTGAAAGTTAATTCAAGGGTATTTAAGGGTTAAATGTAGGTTTTGATCATGTCTTTTAGGGTTCAAGCTTAATTTCAAGATTAATTAAGGGTTAATTATTAATTCTAGAGGGTTACGGAAGGTTAGAAGATTAGTTTATGTGTTAGTTGGGGTTAAAAATCATGGTTTGAAGTTAGTTGAAGGGTAAACCTATGGTTAATAGATTAATTAAGTAGGTTTTACTCTATAAATGAGTTAATAAATAGGGTAAATATAATAAATAGAACCTTAGCAAAATATTTCAAATAAAAATGATTAATGAAATATGTTAATTATTAATTGTCATATTAACACTAAGGTTATGGATACATTTAAAATTATTGATGGGTTTAATTTAGTTTATTCTAAAGGGTTGCATTTATCTAAAAGTGATTAAATTAATAAAAAGGAATTGAAGGGTTGTATTTATTAAAGTCTAAATGGAAGGCCAAGTGAATAATTAATCTGAGTGGTTAAGTGTATTTTTGGAAAATAAAAAAGGAGAAATTCCCACGCCTAAATTTTGGTTGGAAAGAGTTGAATTGATGAGGAGTTAAATGTAGGCTGCATGGATCAGTTATCTTAGGGAAACTGTGGGCTATGGTGGGCTACTCTCATCTATATAAAGAGGGGAGTCCTATTCACAAGCTCATGTGATTTTTCAAGTACTCTATTTTCTCTATGCTCTAGACTATAGTTATTTGTGCACACATTTCCATGAATGTCCTTCTAGCAAGAGGAGAGAGAAGTCCATCTCTCTTGCTTTTGTCACTCATTTAATTCAAAGAAATTTTTTTTGCTTTAAGAATCTGACGACGCAGAGAAAAGGGGGGCGTTTTGTTTTTTCTTTTCCCTTCAATTTATTTCCTTCTTCTTCTTTTTCCTTTTTCCTTCAATTTTCCTCTTTCCTTTTTCTTTCTTCCCTTTCCATTCTTTAAATGCTTTATTTTATTCCTCTCTTTCCCTCTCCCTCTCTTCTCTGTGGGCGATGCAGCACAGAGAGAGAGAGAGAGAGAGAGAGAGAGAGAGAAATTTTGTTTTCTATTATTATTTTTTTAAATTTTTTTTTTATTTGAATCCTCTCCCTTTCTCCCTCCCTTTCTCTTTCCTCTCTGCCGATGGTGCAGCAGCACTGCGCGCGCAGCACAGAGAGAAAGAGAGAGAGAGAGAGAGAGAGAGAGATTTATTTTATGTTTTTTTAATTTATTCTTATTTTTTTTAGTTTATTTTTATTCAATTTACTCCATCCCCTCCTCTCCCTACAGCCAGCCGACGGAACCAATGGCGACAGTAGAGAGAGAGAGAGAGAGAGAGAGAGAAAGAGAGAGAGAGAGAGAAAGAGAGAGAGAGAGAAAGAGAGAGAGAGAGAGAGAAAGAGAGAGAGAGACAAATAGAGAGAGAGAGAGATTTGAGTGCTTTATTTTTTTCTTCTTTTTCTTTTTAATTTATATTATGTTTTAATTTCTATATATATATATATATTTTATATGTTTATTTTCGGATATTAATATAAATACTATTTAGTAAATATATATTAGAATTATATGAAATATGAATATTTAGTATAAATAAATATGATGGATTTATGTATATGAAAAGTATATGTATTATCTTATGTGAAAAATATATGATTTATGTATATTTAAGTATTTATGTATGTGTGTGTGTGTTTAATTAATTAGATGGGTTACATATTAAATGTATGAATTGTTATCCTAAAGTTTTTTGTATGTTCACAGGTTAGCAAAAAGAAGGAGCCATTTAGCCTTATTTTTTCCAAAAAAATCATTATTCTTTCCAACTTCTCTATTTCCAAATAATTATCCTATCTAATCTTAACTTATCCCTTCCTTTTCTTATCCATTAGCCAAGCTTCTTCAACCCTTAGCTTGATAGAAACTTATTGGAAATGCATTGAATTTAGTAAATGTTGTACCCATGTTAGTGAATGTTAGGCATGATTAGTAAATTTTAGACATGTTAGTGCATGTTAGGCATGATTAGTAAATGTTGGGCATGTTAGTGCATATTAGGCATGTTAGTTAATGGGTGTATGTTAGATGTTAGATGTTAGGTAGTGCATGTTAGATGTTAGGAAGTGTATGTAATTGTTAGATGGTGCATAGATGTTAGATGTTAGTGCATGCATATGTTATTGCATGTTAAGTGTTAGTAAGTGTATGCATAGTTAATGCATGTATATTAGATATTAGTGCTTTCATGTTGTGTGTTTGTGCATGTATGTTCATGCATGTGTACTAGTGCATGTGCATGTGCATGTATGCATGTGTGTATGTTAGTGCATACATGTTCATATATGTGTATGTTAGTGTATGCATGTTCATGTATGTTAGTACATGTAAGTTCATGATAGGAATGGTATGTATGTATGTTAGTGTAAGGTATGTATGCATGTGAGCAATGTTAGTGTATGTTATGTATGCATGTGTGTATGTTAGTGTATGCATGTTCATTTATGTTAGTGCATGAAAGTTTATGCATGATAGTTAAATGCATGTTTATTTATGTGTATGCATGTTATGTATACATGTTCATTTATGCATGTGCATCTATGCATGTTCATTTATTTTAGTGCATGTTATGTATACATGTTCATTTATGCATGTGCATGTAAGCATGTTCATCTATGTTAGTTCATGTTATGTATATATGTTCATTTATGCATGTGCATGTATATTATGTATGCATGTTCATTTATGTTAGTGTATGTTATGTCATGCATGTATGTTAGTGTGCGTGTATGCATGTGAGTTCCGTTAGTACATGTTATGTATACATGTTCATTTATGCATGTGCATGTATGCATGTGAGTTATGTTAGTGTATGTTATGTCATACATATATGTTAGTATGCATGAGATGTACGTTAGCTTATGTAATATGTATGTATATGTATGTTAAAGTGTATGAATTCTATGTATATATATGAATTAAAAGATGTATGCTAAAGTAATGTATGAATGCATTATTTTATTGCAATGTGTATGTTAAAATAAAATAATGCATGTAAAATGGGCACCCTCCATTCTGATCGAGGGGGGGAATATATGTCTTCTGATTTTAATGCATTTCTGGCTGAACGTGGGATAAAACACCAGTGTACAGTGTTGTATACACCTCAACAGAATGGAGTTGCTGAACGGAAGAACAGGTCACTCATGGAGATGGCGAGGTGTATGGTCAAGAGTCAAGCTTTACCACATAGTTTCTAGCTTGAGGTTGTCATGTGTGCAGCATATGTACTTAACAGGTGTCCCACTAAAGCACTGCAGTCTATCACTCCATATGAGGCTTGGCATGACCGCAAGCCATCTGTTGCTCATCTACGTGTTTTTGGTTGTTTGGCATATGCATTAGTGCCTGAACAACATCGCAGAAAATTGGATGATAAAGCAGTAAAATGTATTTTTGTTGGGTACAGTTCTAAAAGTAAAGGCTATCGTCTGTATCATCAACAGAGTAAACGCATTCTGGTTAGCCGTGATGTTGTTTTTGTGGAAGATGCTATTCAGCCATTGCTTTCATGTACCAAGGAGACATCTGTCAGCTCAAAAGACATGTATGATACTTTGATGCCTCTTTTTACAGGTGGACAATCTAGTGCTGCTCCTAATGAGGCAACTTCTCAGCCTTTGCAGGTTTCACGTGATGATGCAGATAATTCTATTTCTGATGCAGATGTACATGATGCACTTATTTATGAGACAGCTGATATTGAGCAGGCAAGAACTATGCCAAAATGGCTGGTGCAGACTTTGCGTGACAACAAATTAGATGCACCTCTGTCATATCGTACTCGTTCACACTCTCATAGTGCCTCTTTTGCATTAGATTGCTATGCTATGGCTGCATCTAGTCTCTGTGATAAGAATGAGCCTGTTTCGTTTGATGAAGCACAGAATTCAGAAAATTGGATGGCTGCTATGCAATCTGAATATGATGCTATAATGAAGAATGGTACTTGGTCTTTATGTGACTTTCCTCCTAGCAAGAAGGCCATTGGCACTAAGTGGGTATACAAGCTGAAGCGTAAACCTGATGGTACAGTGGACAAGTATAAGGCTAGGCTTGTTGCAAAGGGTTATGCGCAGGAAAGAGGCATTGATTTTGATGAGACCTTTGCAGCTACATGCCGAATGACTACTGTTCAGAGCATTTGTGCACTTGCAGCCCATCATGGTTGGAATGTACATCAGTTGGACATTAAAGCAGCATTTCTGGATGGTGACTTGCATGAAGAAGTGTATGTTTTTCAGCCCCGTGGCTTTGTGCAAAGGGCATGAAAACCAGGTGTGCAGGTTAAAGAAGGCATTATATGGTTTAAAGCAAGCACCACGTGCTTGGTATGAGAAAATACATGCCTATCTGGTTGCACATGGTTTTGAGAACAGTCCAACTGAAAGCACCTTATATGTTAAGCATGCCAATGATGTGCTTGTGATCATTGTTGTCTATGTTGATGACATGCTGCTCACTGGTCCTATTGAGAAGCATATTGCTGATTTCAAGGCTGATTTGCATGCCTCATTTGAGATGTCTGATTTGGGGCATTTGCATCACTATTTGGGCATTCAGTTTATGCAAGTTGATGGTGGGATGGCTTTGTGTCAAAAGAAATATATTGACACATTATTGCAGCGTTTTGGCCTTGAAGACTATAAGCCTATTGCTACTCCTATGGAGATAGGTTTACGATTGACTCTTCATGATGCTGGAGATGCATTTGATGTTGTTCTCTATCAGCAGGCCGTTGGATGCTTGATTTATTTATGCATTACTCAGCCAGATATTCAGTTTGTTGTCTCACAGATGAGCAGGTTTATGCATTGCCCAAGAGTCACGCATTGGAAGGTGGTTAAGCGCATCTTTCGCTACTTGAGTGGTACTCTGCTACTTGGGTTGTTTTATCCCAAGGGGCGATCACTACCTCCAGATTTGCATGCTTTTTCTGACTCAGATTGGGCTGGTTGCTATGACACTCGTGTGTCCACTAGTGGTTTTTACTTCATGCTTGGTAGCTCATGTATATCTTGGTTGAGCAAGAAGCAGCCTACTGTGGCCACTTCCAGTTGTGAGGCTGAGTATAGGGCAGCTTTCACAGCGACTGTCGAGTGTGTGTGGCTTAGACGCCTTATGGCTGATTTGGGTGTTGGCTAGTCTTCTGCCACCACCATCTTCACTGACAGTCAGAGCGCATTGGCAGTTGCAAGGAACCCTGTGTTCCATGCTCGCACTAAGCACATTGAGGTGCATTATCACTATGTCAGGGAGAGGTTCTCTGCTGAGGAGATCAGCTTGGCATATGTGCCCACGTTGGAGAACATTGCAGACCTTTTCACGAAGGCTCTGCCTAGGGAGAAGTTTGAAGCTTTCCGCAAAGCTTTGGGCTTACTTCCTTTTGTGGAGTGATTTCCACATAGCTTGGCACTTCATTATACATGAGTGCTAGCTACTTGTTCACCGCATCACTCCCAGGGGGGATTTGTTGATATATTTAGGTAGTGATGTGTGTGAACACACTAGGACCATCGGGGCACGTTTTTCCCTCTTTAGGAGGTTTCTTTCCCCCGGCTTGTATATATGCCTATTGCCCTAATGGGCTACTTATCTCTGTACATTCTCTAGTAATACATTCAATATTGTGTGTTTGTGCTCCAAGCTTCTTCTTCTTCCTTGTGTTGTCTGCGTGCTTCGGCAGACGTCTAACTCCAACATCATTGACTTATCAAATGTGAAAAGGAGAACTCTCAGAAATATCGGGCGCAACTTTTCTTCATTTCTGGAAAACTTTACATCTAAGTGATTAGAGAGATCTTACTCACTTCTAAAGTGTCTAATGACTCATACAACTTCTAATTTCTCTATTCACATGCTCTCTCATATCTGCCCCAACATTTTCCTTGTATATATAGGCAAATATGTACAAGCTCATAAATATACAAAAGTATAAGTGAGCTAACTCTAAGTTAATGTACATATGTATACATATCTTCATTCTCTGAACATATACTTTCTTCATGCTTCATGACTTGATCTTTTCTTCAATCCTTGACTTCAAAACTTCATCAAAACTTCAATTGTTGATTGCCTTGCACCAACACCTCCCCCTCAATCATCAATTGAGGTTTTCTCTATCTTCTTTATACCTCCCATGTCTTTGAATCTCTATAGCTTTGGTCCATCCAAGCTTTTGGTTAGCATATCAGCTATCTAATCTTTTGTTGAAGTATGTATGACTTCAATTTCCTTGTCCATCACCTTCTCTCTTAGAAAATGATACTGAATTTTAGTGTGTTTAGTCCTAGCATGAAAAACAAAATTAGCAGGTAAATACAATGAACTCATGTTATCTCCATGAATAGTGGGTGTACTCTGAATGATGTCAAAACTCTTCATAAGAATCTTAAGCCATATCACTTCCTTTGCAGCTTCAACCATACCTTTGTACTCAGCCTCTATGGATGATAAAGCAACTGTGTGTTGCTTCTTTGAACACCATGAAATCAACTTATCTCCCACATAACACAAGTATCCATAAGTTGATCTCCTATCATCAAGATTACCTGCCCAATCTGTATCACTATAAATCTTGATGTTTGTATTTGATGTAAAACCATAATACAAACCTTCTTTGAGTGTACCCTTAATGTACCTCAACACTCTTTATCCTCCAACCCAATGTTCTTTCCTAGGACAATGCATGAATTGAGATAATACTCCAACTGCATATGACAAATCAGGCCTAGTTAATGTAGCATAGATCAGACTACCAACCAAACTTTGATATAGCTTCATGTCCTTGAACTCTTCTCCTCCATATCTGCTCAATTTGTGATTCACCTCCATTGGAGTAGGTGCTACCCTGCAATCATCCATTTTAAACTTGATCAACAAGTTTTTCAAATACCTTTCTTGAGTTACATACACTCCATGTTGAGTGTATGAGATCTCCATGCCCAAGAAATATGACAAGTCTCCCAAGTCATTAATCTTGAATTGTTTCTCCATTTGCTTCTTTAGGCTTTGAATTCCTTTCTCATATGTACCTATAAGAATTATATCATCAACATATATGCACATGTAAATGAACCCATCATCACTTGCTTTAACAAGCAAGCTACTATCTGCTTTAGATACTTGGAAACCAAGTTCTTTCAAGAACTTCACAAGTCTATAATTCCATGCCCTTGGGGCCTGCTTCAAACCATACAAAGCTCTCTTGAGCTTACATACATGATCTGGATACCTTTCATTTCTGAATCCTTGTGGTTGCTCCATGAAAACGTCATCTGAAATATAACCATTTAGAAAAGCATTATTCACATCTAATTGACATAATTTCCAACCTTTACATGCAGCAATGGCTATGAGTGTCCTGATTGTTGTCATCTTTGCCACAGGACTATAAGTCTCATCATAATCTATACCATATGTTTGAGCAAACCCTTTCACAACAAGTTTAGATTTGTACCTAGACACACTTCCATCTGCAAATCTCTTTGTCTTGTAGACCCATTTGCATCCAATGATCTTCTGACTATTTGGTTTAGGAACCAAATCCCATGTCTGATTCTCCATCAATGCATCATACTCTTCTTGCATAGCTTTCTCCCAATTTTCCTTACCTTTTGCATCTTCATATGTAGTAGGATCTTCATCTGCCTTTATCATATAAGCATAATCTTTGGTAGCCAAAAAAGAAGTGTCATAGCTATACCTTGTAGGTTGCCATTTGAGTCTTGATAACCTTCTAAGTTCTCCACTTCTTGAGGTTTTTGGTTCATCACATTCTGGATCAAACCTTGGTACTTCTTCAACTTCAGCCTGTACTTGATTGTTCTCCTCTTCATCAAATATCTGAACCTTTGATTTACCTTTCTTTTGATTCACAACTTCTTCATCACCTTCATAAATATTGATTGTTCCTGCATACCAAGTACCTTGCTCATCAAATGTAACATCCTTTGATACAAGGAATTGTTTTGTGGATGGACTCCACAACCTATATCCCATCTGCTTATCATCATATCCAATGAATACATACTTTTCAGCTTTAGGTTCCAATTTGTGCCTTAATTGAGATGGCACATATGCATATACCAAACATCCAAAGATTTGCAATGGTCTAGAGTAGGTCTCTTACCCCACCATGCCTCATATGGTGTCATACCCTGCAAAGCTTTACATGGTAATCTATTGACCAAATATGTCGTTGTATTTACAGCCTCAGCCCACAAATAATTGGGGCAATTTTTCTCCTTCATCATGGATCTTGCAAACTCAACAAGAGTTCTATTCCTCCTTTCTGCTACACCATTTTGTTGAGGAGAGTACCTACAAGTAATTTCCCTTTTTATACTTGCATTCCCCAAGTAATCACTGAACTCATTAGAGAAATACTCTCCCCCTCCATCTAACGTTAGTCTCTTCAATTTTTGACCTGTAATTCTCTCTGCATACACATGATAATGTTTGAATGTATTGAATACCTCTGACTTATCTTTGATCACATAGATGGTGATCCATCTGGTAGCATCATCAACATAAATCACATAATACCTTGAACCATTGATACGGAAATCCTTTGATGGTCCCCACACATCTGTGTGTACCAATTCAAGCTTCTCTGAATACATAAAACCATGCTTGGAATAAGATTGCTTATGAGCATTACCTAATTGACATGCCTCACATCTGTATGTCATATGTTGACCTGCAACATTAGGCAATCCAAGCACTGAACCATTGTTAACCATATCTTTAATACCTCTTTCATTGAAATGTCCAAGCCTTTTGTGCTAAAGATCTAACTCAGAGATCTTATGTCCTCCATAGGTAAACAAGGCATGACCAATGTTACCTTGAATCTTCAATGTGAAAAATCTTCCTTCTTTCTTCCTTGAAACAATTTTTTTATACCCATTTCTAGGGTCTTCCACAAAAACTCCTTCATTAGTGAACCTAACTTCATAAACTTTTTCAACAATTTGTCCTAAACTTATCAAATTCTTTGCAATTTTAGGAACATACAAAACCTTACTCAAGAGAGTACTTCCATCCTTGGCCTTCACTGATCCAATTGACTTCACATTGTGCTTTGTATTGTCACCTGTTTGAACTACATGATTAGTTACCTTATTCTCCAAATCAGTCATCAAAGCTATGTTGCCACTCAGGTGATTACTACACCCTGAGTCAATGTAGAAGACTCTTTGGTCTTCACTTTGTCTTTCATAAGTCGCATTCATTATCAATGTTGAATCCTCCTTCTAATCTGAAGCATAATTATAGTAGGTATTGTTGTATTGTTGACTTTGGAATCCTCTACCTGCATTTCTTCCAAAGCAACCTCTACTACCTCTACCTCTAAAATTACCTCTTTGATTTCTGCCACCTCTTCCTCTTGAATTAAAGTTCTGATTATATCCACCATTATTCTGAGTATTATGCCAACAATCATGAGCTAAGTGATTTGTCTTACCACAAATCCAGCAAGCTTTGACTCCATCTTTATTACTTCTGCCTCTTCCTCTACCTTTGCCACCTCCTCTTCCTCTTAGGAAGTTAGCTTGGCTAGTTGTACCTTCATCTTCATTTGCTTGTTGCTTCCCTTTGCTATTCTTCTTCTTACCCTTTGAATACATTGCTTGACCTGCACTTTAATCACTTTCACCTTTGACATCCTGCTCAAAGGTTAGCATGTGTCCTAGCAACTGATTTAAATCAGGAGTAAAATGATCTAGTGATAATTCAGTAGACAAAATGAATGGTTTCGATTTGTCATCACCTCTCAAACCTGTGAGGATTTGCCTTACCAATTTATCCTCCTCAGTATCTTCATCAACTGCTCCTAATGCATCTGTAATGTCCTTCATCCTTGTTACATAATCTGAGATGGATTGAGAGGCCTTCTTCTTGAATATGGTAAACTCTACCCATAAGGATGCCTTCCTTGACTTTGTGGTGTTTTGGAAATGCTCCTCCAAAGCATTCCATATATCACTTGCACTTTCAAGACCTCTAATGTGAGGTAGCAAGTAGTCATTAACTCCCATATAGATAATGCTCCTAGCTTGAGCATCTCTCTTCATCCAAGTCTTCAAATCTGACAATTCATCCCTAGTTGAAACACTAGGATCTCTGAAATGAGGCTTTTCTTCTTCACCTGTGATATAACCTATCAAGTCTTTGCTCATAAGATGAGCTTCCATCCTCATTGACCATGCTGGATAGTTCTCTCTATCAAATTTCTCTATCTGAAGAGAATCTCTCATCCTTTCTTCACATGTGTATTAAATCCTTCAAGCTTTATGAGGAATAAGGTTACCTTTGCTTCGAATGAAGTTACTTTTGTCTTCCTTGATATCTTTTGGCCTCCTTCTTAGGCTTCTCTTTCAAATTTTCACCTTTTGTATCTTCAAATGTTGAATTCTTTATAACTGCAGCAGTTGGGGTCCTCCTTTCTTCACTTTTGATGCTTCTTGATCTGATACCACTAATGGAGAGTGTTAAACTCCAAAAGAACAAGTTATCCTTGAAGTTAGAGCACCTCTATATCAAGAATAACTTAAAACCTTCACCAATTTGGAGGATCAATGCTCAATAATCAAAATCTTGAACAAACTGTGAAGAAGGTGACTACACAGAAAGTCTGCTGCACATAACTCACTCATTGACTTATCAAATGTGTAAATTTTTTATAAAACTTTGCACAAGGTGTTGCCTATAGTCTGCACACCTCCTTCAAGTTAAAGCATTCCAAAAGACTCAGTAGATCTTGAGAAATGATCTTAACAAGTCACCTATGTCTAAAACTATAGTTATTTATAGTCAACTTTGACACATGTAACTTCTAAAGCTTGGTTCTCCCAAAGTAGAACCCGTTGTCGTAGAGATATTCATCTCTACTTTCATGTCTTGATCAAATGATTTTTCTTGAGGTATCAATCGACGGTTGATAGTTTCTATTAGCCATGGCAAAGGCCTATCCAAAGGTCAGTGATTCAGAAATGCTATGAATGTTAGAGAGATTCGGTTGAAGTCCGAAACATCAATAATAGGGTTGGCAAAGGAGTTTTTGTTTTAAAAAATTATCAAATCAATGAATTTGTCTTGAAGGAGCACATTCTTGTGGATGCACAACACACTCAGAACAACATTGATGTAGAGTATGGTTCATTTCTATTTTTGTATGATACTTTTCTTGGGTAATACCCTCAAGGAAGATATGTCGCAAATCATGCTTCCTTGCTTTGAGAAAGCATAGCACTGTTTTGGTAAAAAAGAATGGTGATTGATAGGATTATAGTAACATGGAAGCAAGGACTCCAATGTGTTCCTACGCTCATACATTTGATAATCACCATTACTTTTGCTACAAAAGAGAAAGAGCTCTAGAAAAAAAGAAAACCAACCGTTTGGGCCATAAAATAGATGTGCAGGGCAAATGGATGGGGGAACCCTCAGTTTTTATGGAAGCGATTGAAGGACGTCAGATTTCAATGAAGGACGTCAATTGGTTAAAGTGGCACTTGTGTTTAGAAAAAGTAAAGCCTTGTGAGACTACGTGGCTAGTCTCCTCGGGCAGATCAATAGGAATTGAACTGCAGGCACGCATGCCTCAGAGTCGGACAAGGCTAGAGTTCGGGCGCAGCTCAAGTGGAACGAGGAGACCAACTAGGAGTGGTCTGACAGATTGGGGGAGCGCTATTTATCTGAGGAGGAGCCGCTCCCGAGGGAGGCCATTTTTCATTGTTCGTTATCTGGCGGATGGAGGCATGCTGATTGAAAGGCGTCGCTACAGAGGGGGGGAAGGGCACTTTACATTTCTTTTCTGGCAGACACTTATGATGTTGAAGGGGGAGGGGCTTCAATCATTTGCTGGCGCTGATGATCAGAGGGTGGATAAGGGCGATAAGATTTCGATCACCATCTAGAGAAGAAAATTGGCACTCTTTTGCACCATTGCGGATTCCAATGGCGACGCAGGATTGTTCAAACGCGAGACAGCAGATGGAAGTTGGAAGCTTCTCATAGAAAGTACTACAGATAAATTGGCGGTGAAGTTACCTAACTTGAATGAATACAATGGACTTTTCTTATGTGTTCTGAGCTGTAGTTATTTCTTTACGTAGAGACTTGAATGAATACAATGGAGTTTTCTTATGTGTTGTGAGCTGTAGTTATTTCTTTACATAGAGACTTGAATGAATACAATGGAGTTTTCTTTTATATGTGTTCTGCACCATAGTTGTTTCTTCATGTAGAGCGATCTGTGGATGTTTTATGAGTTGAATATATTTCTGTATCATTGATTTTGAATGCCTATGATACATATGTCTGAAATGAGTATTATATTTGTTCTGTGCTATACTAATTTCTTCGCATAGAGCGATATTTGTATATTCTATGTGTTGAGCATATCTCTGAGTTTATCAAATTTGAATGAATTTAAGTTGTTGCATATCAAGCGATTTGTCCGCTGACAACAGTACAAAGCAGCAAGCTTCGAATTCTAAAGAATACACTTCTATGATGTATGAGTTGAGTATTTATCCATGCATAATACAGTAAGCGAACACCAGTTTTGGGATCACAACAGGCGGTCGTGAAGAGATCATGCGGCTGAGAAACAAGTATTTTTATGTGCAACAGCAAACTCGATGGTACATTTTACTAATCCGGTAATTATCCTAAGTCGCTGCAATTAGTGGATGAACAGAAGGAAGTCATAAAATGCACGAATGATGAAAGGTTTGCTCAGAGTTTAATAGTGTTTTTTGAATAAATGTAATTTATAAACTCGCTTTTGATATGGTCAGCCAATGTAAACAGAAGAGCTTCAGAAATCAGATTCCAATTGATGTGAATGACATTCCCTACTTGCCGCACTTGTATCTCAAGTTTTCACATTACATTTGTACAAGCGATTGTTTATCTTGAGCATGCGCATGAATTCCGACCAAATTTATTTTGGCAACGCTATCAAACAGTCACTTGAAGATTCACGAACTTGGATCAATTTTGGAACATAGGGATAGCAAGTATAAATTCTGAAACAAGCAGAAGTGAAAGATCAGAAAAAGTTTGTTTTTCATTCGTTCTTGGTGATCCTTCATCCGCAGTAGTGCACGGATTCTAAGGGAGCTATGCCATTGTTATGATATGATGAAAATATGTGAAAGCTTCGACTGCATTAAGATTTAGAACTTACTTACGTAAAGGTGAGTGTTAATGATTTGTTTTCACCAACGTTTTGCTCACTGTGATAAATACTTCATGACTTCAGGACGCTGAATAGCTGAACAGTTTAGCAGTACATACTTCTCCACCTAAACTTGCGCGATGGAGGTTATTTCGACAGATAAATTAGGATGATTAGACAGACAATGGATGGTTTATATGATAACTTATATATAATATTTCTCTCTGTTCGCTAAATGTGAGTGAAAAAGCCATTCATCTGCTGCGATTTCATCCACATAATTATTGCTTGTGGTTCAATTCTACACATATGACTTCTACATCTCATGAACAAATTTGGAAGTTGCGCTGATTCTGGAGTTTTATTCAATTACAATGTTATAGAGTGCTATCGACTGCGAGTAATATTTCTGATCACTTAATATCAATTATGTTTTATGAATGCGCTACAAGTGCTTGATCCTGCTGAATAATTATGTTATGCTAATGATCATCTATGTAATATTTTGCTTGTTTTGAACTAGAAAAAAAATCTAGTTCTGTTGCCCATGAATTGACATTAACCACTAGATTGCCTTAAGCTATTGTCACCTATTGTCCCTATGTTATTCTAAATCCATTAAACTTTTAAAGCAGAGTAAGGATCGTCACTCTATCCACATGGTAAATCTTCACATATAATGTTTTTTTTCACTTTATACAATGTTCCTATGAATTTAGAGTAAGCATATGATCAAAGCCGACTGATAGGGCATTATATTATTTGAACTATGGGTGTTTATTTTCCTTAATAGAAACTACGATGGGTATGTATGTTTGTGTGTAAGCACACTCCAATCTATTTATGACTTATGGTGATATATGAAAACAAAAATTGGTGAAGGGATTCTCTAACAAGAATCAATGATAAAGGTTTCTTGACAAACGAGATAAATGGTTTATTATTGAAAGTACTGGGATTAAAGGCATTACTTTTCGAGACTCTTTGAGTCTTTAATTCACCTAAGCTTGCTCCAAGCACCCAGCGTGTGCCGTTGGCGAGGCGATTGGATTGATCCACCAATCGTCACCATTCGCTCCCACATTTGAACTCGACGTGAAAATCGAATGGCACGGCAATCTCAGGTGATGTATGTGTAAATTTCTGTTTAGAAATAAGCATGTTCTTTCAGGTCGAAACCAAAAAACATAAAACAATATGAGATGATGAGAGTTTACTATCTTTCTCCCTTATCAAAAAAGATATTAAATGACGGGAGTTTATTATCTCTCTCCCTTATCAAAAAAGATATGAAATGACGGGAGTTCATTATCTTTCTCCCTTATCAAAAAAGATATGATATGATGGGAGTTTATTATCTTTCTCCCTTATCAAAAAAGATATGATATGATGGGAGTTTATTATCTTTCTCCCTTATCAAAAAAGATATGAAATGATGGGAGTTTATTATCTTTCTCCCTTATCAAGAAAGATATGAAATGACGGGAGTTTATTATCTTTCTCCCTTATCAAAAAAGATATGAAATGACCGGAGTTTATTATCTTTCTCCCTTATCAAAAAAGATATTAAATGACGAGAGTTGATTATCTTTCTCCCTTATCAAAAAAGATATGATATGATGGGAGTTTATTATCTTTCTCCCTTATCAAAAAAGATATGATATGATGGGAGTTGATTATCTTTCTCCCTTATCAAAAAAGATATGATATGATGGGAGTTTATTATCTTTCTCCCTTATCAAAAAAGATATGATATGATGGGAGTTTATTATCTTTCTCCCTTATCAAAAAATATAAAATGATGGGATTTTATTATCTTTCTCCCTTATCAAAAAAGATATGAAATGACGAGAGTTTATTATCTTTCTCCCTTATCAAAAAAGATATGATATGATGGGAGTTTATTATCTTTCTCCCTTATCAAAAAAGATATGATATGATGGGAGTTTATTGTCTTTCTCCCTTATCAAAAAAGATATGAAATGACGGGAGTTTATTATCTTTCTCCCTTATCAAAAAAAGATATGAAATGATGGGAGTTTATTATCTTTCTCCCTTATCAAAAAAGATATGATATGATGGGAGTTTATTATCTTTCTCCCTTATCAAAAAAGATATGATATGATGGGAGTTTATTATCTTTCTCCCTTATCAAAAAATATAAAATGATGGGATTTTATTATCTTTCTCCCTTATCAAAAAAGATATGAAATGACGAGAGTTTATTATCTTTCTCCCTTATCAAAAAAGATATGATATGATGGGAGTTTATTATCTTTCTCCCTTATCAAAAAAGATATGATATGATGGGAGTTTATTATCTTTCTCCCTTATCAAAAAAGATATGAAATGACGGGAGTTTATTATCTTTCTCCCTTATCAAAAAAAGATATGAAATGATGGGAGTTTATTATCTTTCTCCCTTATAAAAAAAGATATGATATGATGGGAGTTTATTATCTTTCTCCCTTATCAAAAAAGATATGATATGATGGGAGTTTATTATCTTTCTCCCTTATCAAAAAAGATATGATATGATGGGAGTTTATTATCTTTCTCCCTTATCAAAAAAGATATGAAATGATGGGAGTTTATTATCTTTCTCCCTTATCAAAAAAGATACGAAATGACGGAAGTTTATTATCTTTCTCCCTTATCAAAAAAGATATGAAATGACAGGAGTTTATTATCTTTCTCCCTTATCAAAAAAGATATGAAATGACGGGAGTTTATTATCTTTCTCCCTTATCAAAAAAGATATGATATGATGGGAGTTTACTATCTTTCTCCCTTATCAAAAAAGATATTAAATGACGGGAGTTTATTATCTCTCTCCCTTATCAAAAAAGATATGAAATGACGGGAGTTTATTATCTCTCTCCCTTATCAAAAAAGATATGAAATGACGGGAGTTTATTATCTTTCTCCATTATCAAAAAAGATATGAAATGATGGGAGTTTATTATCTTTCTCCCTTATCAAAAAAGATATAATATGATGGGAATTTCTGAGGTTATAAATGAGTTTTGAATATGATGCTACTGATGTGTTTTCTGAGTTTATGAATACAGGTGAAAACTAGGGAGCTAATTGCAATCAGGAAGTTGAATGGATTGTAAGAGGAGCAATGGAGTGAATGGATTGAATGGATTGCTACTTATAATTTATTGAATGGATTGAATGGATCGTCTATACATACCATAAAATCCTTTCATGAATTATGAATATTTTGATTTGATATTTCTTATCACATGTTTAGTGTTTGAATGCAGGAGAAGATCGAAGGAAGGCAATGAAAATGGGAAGTGAAGTGAAGATCAGAAAGCCTTGTTTTTTTTCTTAGTTCTCATGTTAACCTAAATCTTTTTTTGCACCTATTTTGAGATGCATTGCACACCAAGTATGCATGTACAAATGTGTAGAAAGCACGTCTTTAAAAACCAATAGAAGCATGTCCATCTGCACATTAGATAAATAGGTAAACATCATTGAAAAGTTAATGAATCAAGTTTTGAGAGAATAGAGAGATTGTAGTTATGAGTAAGGAAGAGAAATTGCATATGTGAGAGAGTGGAATTGTGAGTATTGAGAGTTTATATATATGTGAAGTTGGTGACATCAACTTGAGTGTGAAGCTTTGTCATCGAATGCTAAATACCTCTCTTATTGCACCATTATGTTTTTGATGCACTTAAAGTATGCATGTGTTAGGGTCACATTACATGACCATGCATTGAGGCACAAACTGAGTGGTACCCATGCACATAAGAGAGACTGTAAGGCTTTATGTATTTTCACATTGCTATGTATGTGAGTGAGTGCACAATCCTCACCATCCGAAGCTTTTACCTTGCTCATTGCACCATATTTGTTCTCTATGCATTTTAAAGAAAGTATGCATTTTATTAGGGCCCAATACATGGCCGTGCATAAGGCACTTTGTTTTCTAAAACTCATGCACATACATTATGCTATGATATTAACCTTTATCATTAAGCAAAAAACAAGGCTTCGTTTGGTGCATCTGGAGGAAGCACAGGTTTGGTGGGGGTGGATGTCATAGAGATATTCATCTCTACTTTCATCTCTTGATCAAATGATTTTTCTTGAGGTATCAATCGACGGTTGATAGTTTCTTTTAGCCATGGCGAAGGCCTATCCAGAGGTCAGTGATTTAGAAATGCTATGAATGTCAGGGAGATTTGGTTGAAGTCCGAAACATCAATAATAGGGTTGGCAAAGGAGTTTTTGTTTTACATAATTATGAAATCAATGAATTTGTCTTGAAGGAGCACATTCTTGTGGATGCACAACACACTCAGAACAACATTGATGCAGAGTATGGTTCATTTCTATGTTTGTATGATACTTTTCTTGGCTAATACCCTCAAGGAAGATATGTCGCAAATCATGCTTCCTTGCTTTGAGAAAGCATAGCACTATTTTGGTAAAAAATAATGGTAATTGATAGGATTATAGTAACATTACGTAAGTAAGTTCTAAATCTTAACGCAGTCGAAGCTTTCACATATTTTCATCATATCATAACAATGGCATAGCTCCCTTAGAATCCGTGCACTACTGCGGATGAAGGATCACCAAGAACAAATGAAAAACAAACTTTTCTGATCTTTCACTTTTGCTTGTTTCAGAATTTATAGTTGCTATCCCTATGTTCCAAAATTGATCTAAGTTTGTGAATCTTAGAGTGACTGTTTGATAGTGTTGCCAGAATAAATTTGGACGGAATTCATGCGCATGCTCAAGATAAACAATCGCTTGTACAAATGTAATGTGAAAACTTGAGATACAAGTGCGGCAAGTAGGGAATGTCATTCACATCAATTGGAATCTGATTTCTGAAGCTCTTCTGTTTACATTGGCTGACCATATCAAAAGCGAGTTTATAAATTACATTTATTCAAAAAACACTATTAAACTCTGAGCAAACCTTTCATGATTCGTGCATTTTATGACTATCGGATTAGTAAAATTTACCATCGAGTTTGCTGTTGCATAGAAAAATACTTGTTTCTCATCCGCATGATCTCTTCACGACCGCCTGTTGTGATCCCAAAACTGGTTTTCGCTTACTGTATTATGCATGGATAAGTACTCAACTCACACATCATAGAAGTGTATTCTTTAGAATTCGAAGCTTGTTGCTTTGTACTGTTGTCAGCGGACAAATCGCTTGATATGAAACAACTTAAATTCATTCAAATTTGATAAACTCAGAGATATGCTCAACACATAGAATATACAAATATCGCTCTATGCGAAGAAATTAGTATAGCGCAGAACAAATATAATACTCATTTCAGACATATGTATCATAGGCATTCAAAATCAATGATACAGAAATATATTCAACTCATAAAACATCCACAGATCACTCTTCATGAAGAAACAACTATGGTGCAGAACACATATGAAAGAAAACTCCATTGTATTCATTCAAGTCTCCACGTAAAGAAATAACTACAGCTCACAACACATAAGAAACTCCATTGTATTCATTCAAGTCTCTACGTAAAAAAATAACTACAGCTCACAACACATAAGAAAACTCCATTGTATTCATTCAAGTCTCTACGTAAAGAAATAACTACAGCTCAGAACACATAAGAAAACTCCATTGTATTCATTCAAGTTAGGTAACTTCATCGCCAATTCATCTGTAGTACTTTCTATGAGAAGCTTCCAACTTCCATCTGCTGTCTTGCGTTTGAAAAATCCTGCATCGTCATTGGAATCCGCAATGGTGTGAAAGAGTGCCAATTTTCTTCTCTCGACGGTGATCGAAATCTTATGGCCCTTATCCACCCTCTGATCATCAGCGCCAGCAAATGATTGAAGCCCCTCCCCATTCAGCATCATGAGTGTTACATGCCCCCTCTTCTCCTTAGATCATGTCTGCCAGAAAAGAAACGTAAAGTGGCCTTCCCCCCCTCTGTAGCGATGCCTTTCAATCAACATGCCTCCATCCGCCAGATAATGAACAATGAAAAATGGCCTCCCTCAGCAGCGGCTCCTCCTCAGATAAATAGCGCTCCCCCAATCTGTTAGACCACTCCTAGTTGGTCTCCTCGTTCCACTTGAGCTGCGCCCGAACTCCAGCCTTGTCCGACTCTGATGCATGTGTGCCTGCACTTCGATTCCTATTGATCTGCCCGAAGAGACTCCTCGTCCTCTGCCGATTCTTTTTCATGCGACTAGCCACGTAGTCTCACAAAGCTTTACTTTTTCTAAACACAAGTGCCACTTTAATCAATTGACGTCCTTCATTGAAATCGGACGTCCTTCAATCCCTCCCATAAAAATTGAGGGTTCCCCCATCCATTTGCCCTGCACATCTATTTTATGGCCCAAACGGTTGGTCTTCTTTTTTTCTAGAGCTCTTTCTCTTTTGTAGCAAAAGTAATGGTGATTATCAAATGTATGAGCGTAGGAACACATTGAAGTCCTTGCTTCCATGTTACTATAATCCTATCATACCATTCTTTTTTACCAAAACAGTGTTATGCTTTCTCAAAGCAAGGAAGCATGATTTGCGACATATCTTCCTTGAGGGTATTAGCCAAGAAAAGTATCATACAAAAATAGAAATGAACCATACTCTGCATCAATGTTGTTCTGAGTGAGTGTGTTGTGCACGCACAAGAATGTGCTCCTTCAAGACAAATTCATTGATTTCATAATTCTTTAAAACAAAAACTCCTTTGCCAACCCTATTATTGATGTTTCGGACTTCAACCGAATCTCTCTCACATTCATAGCATTTCTGAATCACAGACCTCTGGATAGGCCTTCGCCATGGCTAAAAGAAACTATCAATTGTCGATTGATACCTCAAGAAAAATCATTTGATCAAGACATGAAAGTAGAGATTAATATCTCTACGACACCGTTTAATCAAATGCTTTTAGCCACAGGTAGCTCACCTTCCAACTTAAAGAATGAGTGCTTGCTTGCTCAAAACTTTACACTTTGGAAGGAGAACTGAACAAAACATTAGCATCGAATTTTGCACCTCCTGCAACTTCTCTTCTTTACATTTACACATGTAAATGTTCCTACACTCAATTCTCTCAGCTTGATCACAATTAGAAGCTAAAAATTTGTACAGAGGTCAATCAACTATAGACGTAGAATTGTACCAAAGCATTGCACAAAAGATACAACACAGAAGGAGAACTCTCAGAAATATCGGCCATAACTTTTCTTCATTTCTGGAAAACTTTACATCTAAGTGATGAGAGAGATCCTAATCACTTCTAAAGTGTCTAATGACTCATACAACTTCTAATTTCTCTATTCACATGCTCTCTCATATCTATCCCGACATTTTCCTTGTATATATAGGCAAATATGTACAAGCTCATAAATATACAAAAGTATAAGTGAGTTAACTCTAAGTTAATGTACATATGTATACATATCTTCATTCTCTGAACATATACTTTCTTCATGCTTCATGACTTGATCTTTTCTTCAATCCTTGACTTCAAAACTTCAATTGTTGATTGCCATGCTCGAACAGCTCGAATACCTTAGGACCTCTGATTAGGTGTGTGCATCTATGAGGACGGCCTAGGAAGATCTGTGGTCCAAATTAAAAACCCTGACCAACCAATTGGACTCAAACATCTAGCAGTCAAGTTTGAAAATGGTGCATACCTAGACAAAGAAGGAACCATATATGTAGTCCCCAGTCACCCAGATAGGACAGACGAATTTGGGAATGTGATTCCAGAGACGAAAATAAGTGACCTAGAGCAAGGGAACATAGGTGGAGAACCTAAAACACCTCGAGGCAAATCAGTCCTCATTAGAATTATCACACCAGAGTGGGTTCCCCACGACAACAAGAGCATAGATCTGCTCCTACATGGAGAGACCGATGAAGCCTTTTGGAGGTATAAGCCTGATCAACCGAATGAGGTAGGAACAATCATAATCTACGAGTTTAAAGACCCTGATAGCCCAGGCAAAGTGATCTATTTAGACAATACCGTAGAGAGGATCTTTGTGGTCTCAGAAGACGGCAGGCATGCTTACACTTGGAAGGGTGAATTTATTTTTCCCCAACCAAGATCTAATGGCCACCAAGGAGCTGGAAAATCCCAAGCTCATGGAGCTCAAAGAGACAGGAATAGAGATAGACCTGAGGTAAGTTTTGCTAACCCATTGGGAAGAGAGAGAACAAGAACAGAGACGGATAGAATGGTAACTGAGAGACCTAGAGCCACAAGAAACCAAAGAAATGATGATGATTTTCCTTTTCCAAGGCCTAGGGAACACACTAGGACCTTGAGACCCACCCAGCTAGTTAGGTCCATGAAGAATTACTTTGATGGCACTGGAGACTCATACGATCATGTAGCCGAGTTTAGGCAAGTCTTGAGAGCTGAACAAGTTGAGGACCTGTTCACGCAATACAATGATTTTGGTCTAACCCTTAGGAACATAGCCCTTACATGGTTTCAACCACTAAATGAGAGACAGTTGAGGAGCATAGACCAACTTCTAGAGGCTTTCATAATTGAATTCTCCAAGAGTGGTATACGGCATAATACTTCCTCACTGATTCACAACTTCAAGCAGACCCCTCAAGAGATGGTCAGACTTGCAGGAAGAAGGTTTAGACAATATCTAGAGAGATGTCCCATTTTTGAGTTACCCATCCCAGCCAAACAAGTGGCTTTATTCTTGGACGGATTGTTAAGTACCAGACCATATGGCGAACGTATGTCCCATTATGGCTCAACCCCAAGTGAATCCTAGTAGCCAGTACTGCACCATAGAGCAAAGATACACCAACCACATTGCACAAGACTGCCCTTATAACAAACAAGCTGCCAGACAAAAATTACCCTCAGCCACATCAGCAACAAGGAAGATACCAGAACCAGTACCCACCACAACAGTATGCTAGGCCTCAACAAACCTACCAACCACAGTATCAGGCCCAACAGAGACCTCAACCAGTGCTAGCCCAAGAACCTCCTGCTCCAGCCAATGTGATTCCCGTAAAGTATGCAGCAGTAGAAGTAAATTTGAATAGAGCTATAGTTCCAGTAACTCCATTACTTTCAGAAAGTGACCCGAGTGACCATATGCAAGAGAATGAAGATTACGACCACCACGTGCTTGAGAGATGACTCTCCTCCCAACCTTATGCCTGTATATATAGCTGCTCAAATCAACAAGGACCACAAATGTAACTAGAGTCCACAAGTGCATGTGCAATCTCCTCCACTCCTTTCATATCCACCACTAGAGTCTATTGGTGGCTATAGTGATCTCGTCCATTGCTTTTGTACCTTCCACTAGAGTCCACTAGTGGTTTTTGTACTCACCTCTTGAGTTAAGTCCACTGGTCTCAAGTTAACTCATGTTAACTTGAGTTAGAAGGCTCTAGAGCTCTTTGGGCAAAACTCTCTCCCCATACTTCCCATGGGGATTGAACCCAAGACCTCCTCCTTCACAACCATGAGACTTAACCACTAGGCGAAGTGGATTACTTGAATATGAGAGCACATCACTTATGCTTGAGTCTACTCTTGAGATCTTTGGTCCTTCAGATGAATGACCAAACATTATCCAATTTCAGATCTGTCTGAAGCCATCGGATCCCTAGATCATAGACTTACTTTATTACATTCTTCCCCCCTTGGGAAAAGATTTTCGTCCTTGAAAATAAAGCTATATATATATAACTGTAGGCAACCCCCGAGCCTCATGCTCTAAAACTGGAAGAACATGCCTCATCTCTGTGGTGGCGTCCCTGCCCAAATGATTTGAAACACTGTCTAGCTTTGCACTTTGATGAACTAGGCAAAGTACAAAGTAGTGAATGAATAATAAGGGTGGATCTAAATACATCCCTATCCAATTCACAGTTTCTGGATGTGCAACCTAGGCACAAACATGTGAACTAGGTGGATTCTAATTACTAGTCCATCTCTAGGCATAACTGGTGCATGAAGTTAGTAACGAAAGTGGGATTCTTATCCCTTACAAGACTTTGAGAACTCTTGATTCACTTCAATTTTATTTGGATCACTTAAACTTTGGTTGTCTCAAACACCTAACTTAGATGTTTGTATACTTGGATCCAACAGTTACTTGATTTTTCTACCCGACTAGAGGATTACTTTGTCCTAATGAGTTTAAAAATCCTATGTAAACTGTAGGAGAAAGTTTACCATTTCAGTGGATTCAACCATGCCAACTTGACCAATACAAATTCAAAATGAGAAATTGTCCAACTTAGGACATTTTCTCAAAGACTTTAACTGAAAGTTATTAGGAATTATCAATCTGATGAGCAATTCCTAACTTCAATGTAGGTATGCTAATAACTGGAAGCAAACTCATATGAATAAGTAAATCTTGGACTTGTTATCTTTTGAAGGATGAATATGTTATTATGTAGAACATCTATCTAGGATGTTTAATTTAGTTATCTAATTCCAATCAGCTGACCCAAGACTTTTGCGAGAGGAATCAGATATTTTATCTGAGTCAATTCCAAAAGATTTGGAAAGCGAAAGGAAATAACTAAAACTCTGTATAACGAATTCAAACTTCTAAGATCTAAACTTGCTGTGAGTCAAGTACTTGATGACTCATGACTTTAACTTCTGAACGATCTATTTCAACAGAGATTTGAAGGATTTTCTTTATCTTTAAGAGAAATAAACTTGATTCTCAAAAAGATCGGAAGAATATCAAAAACATCATCCAACCACAGGATACTAGTGTGGCAATTACCATCAGTGTGTCAACCCACTGAGGTTCTGTTGATGATTTTTACTAAAACAATGCTTCAGTTGAGACTAAGTTCAAGTCACATTCAGTCTCTCTGACTCCAAATCGTGAATGCAGTTCTTGTGCATTTCTTTGAATCAAAAGAGTGAATTTACCAAGTTATACTAGGAACTTGATACTTGACTTAGTCAATCAAATCCTTGGTTGAAAAGATCAACTGAAAATCAAAGTCCAACTTTTTCATAAATTTATCAAATATTTTTGATTGATAACACTTAAGCTTGAAGTGTTTTTAGAAGATCTTGGAAGTTACTTACTTCATATCTTTAGTTTCCTTGATCTTGAATTTATCTTGAAGTATCGTAAGATACTTCTTTCATTTTTTTACGAATTAAACTTTCCTTGAAGTCTTAATTCCCTTGAGGATCAAACCTCACTTCAAAATCCATTCTCAGACTAGAAGATAATTATCATCCAGGGTCCGATGTCCCATACCATCTTTCCTACATCAATCTGAGTATAAAATCTGGTGTCCCATACCATCCTATTTTATATTCACATTAATGTGTGCATGGCATTTATCCTAAAGTCTAAACAATTCTTTCTTTACTAGGGTTTTCATCTAAAAACCAATAATTCCAAGTACTTGAATTTTCATAAATTCAAGCTCAATTGGTTTATTCTTCACCAATTTTGTAGTGACAAGAGCTTTGGAATTCTTGTCTTTTAGATTCCTTTCTTTACGATGCTTTAGATACCTACCCCGGGGACTTTTTCTAGGAATCTCTCTACTGCTTAAGTTTTAAGCATCCGCTCATGCTCTTTGGATTTGTACCAAAATCCCTTTAAGGATAGGTAAATACTAAGTTTTACCTTCCACAGACTTAATTACCGCTAACACGGTTGCAAACTACATACTTGGAATATTTACGTTGTTCAAACTTGGAACAACTTACTAATTCGATTGCCAATACTTGGGCAAACTTCACAATAGTTCCAATCGCAATTATCTTGGACAATCATGGTCAAAATTGATCAAGTCTTGTTGATCATGCGATAATAATAAAGACTTTATCTTTATCATTAAGATCTCTTGAGCTTTTCTAAGCTTTTTGGCTTACCTGCAGGATTTTTAGAGATCTTTTCCTAACTTAAGTCCAAGCATACACTGATGCCTCTCAGATTCCAAAGCTAAGAATCTTTGATATACATCTAGGTTATATCACTATTTGGACTTAAGTACCAATACTTGAGGTTTGGAATTGCTAGGGAACTACTTACTGACTAAAGAGTATGAAGAACTTCATTCTCAATACTTGAAAGAATGTTACTCTTCAAAGACTTGAGATTCCTTTTAGGGAATTAAATATCTTGAGCAAATGATTCATCTTGGAATCTTTTGCAATGTAGGAAGGATATCTAAAAGAATATCTAGAAGGTTTACTGATTAAATTGTATTCATTTCTTGAGTATCAAACTAGAGACTAAGTATCACCTTTTGGATATGGTTTCCCATACCACTATGAAAGTTTATACTTGAACTTTCATTTATGTGATATTGACTCCTATTCTTGAGTTTGATACAAGATTCATTATTATTGGTCAATCTTGAGATGTTACTAGAGTCCTTTAAACATATTTCACTAATTAAAATTATGTTTAAAGTCCAAGCATCTATTGATGATTGATCCAATAGTAATGCAACTATCAACACATGACTTTGAACTTTATAGCTTAATTTAGGAAAAGTTCATGGATTGGAGATCCATTTCTTGGAACTTTCTATTCCTAAATGAAAAGTTCACACTTACTTCAAGTCATTAGGAACTTATCTTAGTTCCTAAAGATTGCTTAGCTTTAGGAAATAGCTTAATTTCCAAAGATTACTTTGCTTGGGTCTCTTCAAGGCTTTACCATTTGAAGCTAATCTTTTAGGAAAGAACTTGTTTCCTAAATTGCCTTTAGGAAATATCGTGATTTCCTAAGATATGAAAATAATTTGAATCATTTCATTAATTTTCATGACTTTAGGAAATTACTTGATTCCTAAAGATCAATTAATATTTATCTTGGTTTCTTTTTTAAGCCTTGAGTTAGCTTAAATAGAATCAAGCAAGTTTCCTTCAAAATTTTTCGCGTCGATTGAAGACCTTACATCATGCCTCGAGATACATTTCTGGAAACTAACATCTATGAGCACTAGAGTTCCAGGGATTCTAGAAGTTCAATACTTCTACTTATTTTCATCAATGTTTGATGAATATTAAAGTACTAAACTTTCCAAAAATTTGTTGAATTTATAAGTTTCAACAGAAACTTCCTTACTTGGGTGCATGTACATGAACATTCAAAAACAACTAAATTCACGTTAGTTGCTAAGAACATATAGTTTTCTTCCCAAACTTAGACTGAGCATGCACATTGGAAAGTAGCTCTATTTTCTTGGCATCTTAATGACAAGAAAAAATGAATACTTACTTTCAACATGCTTTCTTTTTCTCAAAAAGACTCCTACTAAGTGGTACCTATGTATCACTTTTTGGGAAAAAAATAGACTAGATACTTAGTTGCATGATGGTCAAGATCTTTGCAACTAAGTAATTTTCTATTTTTCCCACCTAGCTAAGTCAAGTTAGAAAAAGAAAGGAACGAAAGTATACGTGTTCAGCTACTTACCAAAAGATCATGTGTATGCACATGCATCTAATTGCATGCATAAATGAAAGCATTTGAGCAAACAAATATCAAAATGAAAACATAATTTCGAAAATACTTAGTTCCACATATAGCTACGTCCTTCCCTTGATCCTTTGGAAGCGTGATTCATTCTCTTGAGCTTCATGAGTCTCCCAACATGTCTGTAGATGGAACTCCTTTGCTCTCTTCTTGCTCGCGATCGAAACTTCTCTTCTCACACTTAATGGCTATGAGCGCGTGGGTTGTGCATCATCATTGATTGTTCTGCCCGTGAGCCATGAAAAGGCTCTGAGTAGCTGTAGATCTAATAGAAATGAAGGAGCAAATCACCTTGCTACTGTGGATAGAATGGACGACTTCACATCTCACGATCTTTGGTTTGGATCCCATCCGCCTTCCTCTGAAGTCCTTCTCCTTTTGGAACTGATCTTTAAGCTGCTACAGCGCCCGAGAAACACCTATAAAATTCTCTTCTCTGAAGATTCTCTCATGCAAGAGCTATACTTTTTTGGATAAGGGACAGATGCCATGAACGGGAGGTCATGGAGTCGAGCCCCCGACGGTACGCGCAGCGGCAGCAATCACATATGATTTGATATCTAATAGAAGAGGAGCATTCCATAGCATATGTTGGGTTTATAAATGACAACAATCATGACTTCAAAACGATACTGACGCCATGTAAATCATTGGACTTCTGGCTTATGATGACCAGAGTTTGATTCCTTGGAGATCTACCATTTTGCCGCAGGGATGCGGGAAGATTTATATTCCTTGTTGTACGATGATTCTGCCTCTCTGCGCAACTACTACATCAAGATATAGTTATATTTCCTCAGCAGCACCATCGGCTGGGTTCAAAATCGGGAGGAGCTTTGTAACACATAAATGCCTATTGCTCCGCCTGCTGCACAATCATAGTTATCGTTAAATAAAACTATGTTTGTATTCTGTTTTGTGTAGAAGAGAGCGCATTTGTTTGTACAACACAGCGTATGCACGCCTTGGCGTAGGTCGTGTGAGCTGCAATCCATGGCTGGTCGACTGATTTCGATCCCCCGAGATGGCAGCAGCGCAACTTTTTCTTTTTGATCTTTAAAGATATGCAAGGTCCACATTGAGAAACTGTAAAGGCAACAAAAGCCCAATACCGCAAAGCCAGTCTGCTCGCCTGGTTACATTGTTCACCTCTCTACAAGCTGCCGAGGGTTCGACACCCATTGTCGACAACTTCATTGTTTTGCCACCAAAAATATTCTTGAGCACGAACCACTAAGGAGGAGATGCACATAATGAGAGAGAAAGAGAACAATATGAAGAAGCTGGATTCGCAAGATCTCACGAAAACTTTTGAAAACTTTTGAGGAAGGTGATGATGTCCCCCAAGGTCACCATGAGAGCTTGGCTCTGATACCAATGCAAGAGAATGAAGATTACGACCACCACGTGCTTGAGAGATGACTCTCCTCCCAACCTTATGCCTGTATATATAGCTGCTCAAATCAACGACGACCACAAATGTAACTAGATTCCACAAGTGCATGTGCAATCTCCTCCACTCCTTTCATATCCACCACTAGAGTCTATTGGTGCCTAAAGTGATCTCGTCCACTGCTTTTGTACCTTCCACTAGACTCCACTAGTGGTTGTTGTACTCACCTCTTGAGTTAAGTCCACTGGTCTCAAGTTAACGTGAGTTAACTTGAGTTAGAAGGCTATAGAGCTCTTTGGGCAAAACTCTCTCCCCATACTCCCCATGGGGATTGAACCCAAGACCTCCTCCTTCACAACCATGAGACTTAACCACTAGGCTAAGTGGATTACTTGAATATGAGAGCACATCACTTATGCTTGAGTTTAGTATTGAGATCTTTGGTCCTTCAGATGAATGACCAAACAGTATCCGATTTCAGATCTGTCTGAAGCCATCGGATCCCTAGATCATAGACTTACTTTATTATAGCATAGCATTGATTCTACACATATTGATAGACCCGAGGCTTACTTCATGCAGTCTCTTGAACATGGTGAGTCCTACTATTGTGAAGAACCAAGTGAACCTAGTTGGGATCTAGAGTATCCAAATGTCATGTATGCAAACCCCAACTCTAGACCTCAACCTAGGCAGGTAAGACCCCCCGGCTCCTAGAGGACCATGCTACCGATGTCAGGGAGATCACTTCATTCGTGATTGCCCCATGCCTGCACCTACACAACCCCAGTCAGTAACAATCTAGGGCTTTTGTCAAGATTGTGAAAAGGAGCATCTCTTACGAGATTGCCGAAACAATCCCAAACACTCCTATTAACGTTATTGGGTTAGTCGTAGACTCTTCAGGGAGTGTAACTTCCACTGCACCAATGCAAGTGGTCACTAGAGCTCATGCATTGCAGCAGAACCAAGGTTTAGGCCAAAAAAGAGTGCTGAAGTTAAAGAAACTAAGAGCATAACCAAGAAACGGACGAGAGCCTGGAAAGATAGTCCAGAAAGGATGAAAAGACAATGGTCCAAGAAGATGAGCGAATTAGAAGAGAGCATAAGAGAAACAAAAGCCAAAATTGTTGAACTTGCCTCTCAAAAAAACTCTCACATACCACCACCACCTCCATCCCTATCACCACCTTCTAACCCACCTCACACAATCCCACCACCCCCTAGAGTAGGATCAGTCCTAGAAAATCCCACTCCCGAGGACCTAAACATGATGCTCAAGGCGTATCAGGCCAGAATCCAAGAAGGACCAAACGTGAAAGATCATGACAAGTGCTACCCTAGAGCTCATCTAGAAATAGAAGGAACGAAGCTTTGTGCTAAAATGGTAGCGTTGGCTTGGACCATGTTTGAATCCAGTCGCCTCTTCAACTACTCTTGGCTCAGCTAAGGCACAATTGCATTTTGATGGATTGTTGGATAAATTAGAGAGCATAATTGCAAGATCTGGCAAGGAGGCCACCTCCCAAGGAAGAGCCAAGGTGCTCACCAGAATTCCTACGAGAGATTCAGGAAGAGAAATGGGCTAAAGAAAGTGAAGTTCCTCCTCCCATTGAACTTGTGGATGACGCGCACAATCAATTCCCACAAGACATTCCTTCCATTTATGAGGAGCAAGAGAGTACCCAATCTCAAGAGAGATTAGACTTTGAGTATAATTCCTTACAGGAGCTACCCCATTTCATAGGCCCATGGGAAGCTAAGTCTACTTGTACGAGAGCACCCACGGTCATGGTAAGAAATGAAGACTCAGTCATACCTAGGAACAAAGAGGTAGTGAAAAACACTAAAGTGCAATGCAACCTCACTTTAGAAGAGCTACTCAAAGTTAGGCCAAATCTATGGAAACATGTAGCTAGCCAAGTACCTAAAATAGCCAAACCTCGTTCCCAGGTAGGATCTCATAGAACAGTGCCAGAAATACCCTTGGACAAGATAGGGGACATGAGTGAAGGAGAAGAAGGAAACACCTATCTTCCCATTACCCATCAAGGATACACAACCAAGGCAATTTTGGACTCAAGCGCAGGAGTTGCAATTGCTAGCACTTCCCTATGGAAGCGTTTGGGCAAGCCAGCACTCCGGCCGACGAGAATGAAATTGCGGATGGCCGATGGTCACATTGAGAGATCCTTAGGGCTGCTAGAAGGAATAACTCTCACTACATGTGGTGTAGAGTTTGAGCATACCTTTTCTATATGTGAGTTTAGCAAAAATCATGCCTATGAGATTATTTTAGGAAGACCATTTATGCGACAGTTGCAAGTGGTACAAGATTGGGGAACCAATTCCTTGTACTTGCAACACTTAGGTGTCACGAACAAAGTTAATCTCAAGGATTACTCTCATAGAGATGTCCCTCCCATCCAATGGAATCCCATCCATTGAGCCAAAGATGACACTGAGTGAGTGCATTCCATAGGATCAAGATCCTCATGGATGCATGAAGACACTCACTTGTGGATGTGTAAAGTAGCAGTCGAAGAAGAGAAGAGAGAAAAAGCCAGAGAGACAGGTGCAAAGGAAACCCATAAATCAATTCAAGACCCAGCCTATGCACCTGTAGTATTTCCTGACGAAGAATTTGAACCTCAGGGCTGGGCAGAAATACTAGCAACAATGGATGTAGCCATCAATGAACAATGGACACCCCATTGTGACGAGGATGGCTATGACATTTCAGTCTTCTCCATAGAGCCAATCATGGGAGATTCGGTTCTAGAAGAATGTGTACATAGCACTGATGCATTTGAGGATGCAAGTGACTCCGATCTAGAGTCAATCATTATGGACCCACCTTTTGCATCAGATGAAGAATACTTCTATGAAGTAGAAGCTTACCCTCAGAGACACGGGAAAATTACGAATGATGTGAGGTTAACCACACAAATGACTACCAAGAGTGAAGGCAAGAAGAGGAAGAAGAGAGAAGTCACACCAGAGAAGGAAGAATCCTTGTTTGAGGTCCGTGAGAACTTTAAGAAGTATGAGATAGATGATAGGAGAGTTATGGTAAGAATGCCTAAACGCGATGCACAAGTAGGAGAGGCCTATGATAACAAGGAAACCACCAAGAAAATAGTTGTAGCTATGGAATAAGGAGAAGAAAGATGCACATACATAGGACATGACCTAATAGAGGAAGAGGAGCATGAGTTGATAGCCTTGCTAAGAGAATATAGAGATGTATTCGCATGGAGTTACAAGGACTTGAAAGGTGTAGACTCTAACATATGCTCACACACTATCCCCATGACCTCAGATGTCAAACCATCTAAGCAAAAGCCATATACATATAACGATAACTATGCTGCTAAGATCAAAGAGGAGATAGATAGACTGGTGGAAGCTGGATTCATCTATGAAATTGAGCACACTGAATGGGTATCACCCATTGTAGTTGTGCCCAAAAAGAATGGAAAGCTACGTATGTGCATTAATTTGAAGAAAGTTAATGCAGCCACCATTCGAGATAATTATCCGCTTCCTATCACTGAGCATCTCCTGGAAAGAGTAGGAGGAAAGGAAATGTACAGCTTCCTGGATGGATTTTCAGGCTACAATCAGGTAGCCATTGCTCCAGAAGATCAGCATAAGACGGCTTTTTCCACAGAGTGGGGCATATTTGCCTTTCGAGTAATGCCATTTGGTCTCATCAATGCTCCTGCTACCTTTCAGAGACTGATGTGCCACGTGTTTAAAGAATTCTTGAGGAAGAATTTGGAAGTCTATGTAGATGATCTCTGTGCTCACTCCAACATTAGACAAACATATATACCAGAATTCAGGCAAATCTTTGACAAATGTAGAGAATATCAAGTGTGCTTGAACCCAGAAAAGTGTGTTTTCATGGTCAGGCAAGGCAAGATTCTAGGACACATAGTGTCAAAGAATGGCATATCCACTGACGAAGAGAAAGTGAGAGCTATTGTAAAGCTACCTAGGCCAAAGAATGTCAAGGAAGTACAAGCTTTCATGGGGCATTGTGGTTATTACGGACGTTTCATACACATGTATGCCATCATTGCAAAGACTCTCTACGGACTTTTGACCAATTTTGAGTGGACTGATGAGTGTGAAAAATCCTTCAATGAGCTCAAGAGAAGATTGTGTTCAGCACCAATCTTAACCACACCAGACTGGAATAAACCCTTTCATGTGCATGTGGATGCATCTAACTATGTTGTTGGATATGTACTCGCACAATCTACTATCGAAGGTAATATGGATCTTCCAATTGCCTATGCTAGTAGACAATTGAATGCAGCTGAGCGAAACTATACGACCACTGAACGAGAAGGATTAGGCATGGTATATGCGGTTAAAAAGTTTAGACATTATTTGCTTGCAAATAAGTTTAAATTCTTTATTGATCATCAAGCACTGTTGTATTTGGTAACCAAGCCATGCAATACGGGTAGGTTAGTTAGATGGTTTCTCTTACTAATGGAATATGACTTTGAGGTAGTGGTGAGGAAAGGCAAAACTCATTTGAGAGCAGACCATCTCTCTAGGCTCACATTTGGAGAGACCCCACAAGGAGTATCATATGATCTTCCTGATGCTTACTTGTTTAATTTGGAAGTTGTACCTCAGTGGGCTAAGACATTAGTGCCAGTATTGACATACGGGCCTAACCACCCAGTAATAAACACTCAAGATAGGGAGATAGTAAAAGCCCAAAAATACCATATCATGGCAGGAAGTATGTATAAGCACACAGATCAAGGGATATTAGCTTGTTGTGTGGAAGAGGATGAGTACGCTAAGTGGTTGCAATCAGCACATGTAGGTGCATTAGAGCAACACTACTCAAGACAACGAACCCTACAGACATTAAGGAGACTCGGAGTGCATTGGCCGACTATGGAAGCGGATTTCCATGAGTTGTACAAGGAATGCTCAATCTGTTGTATTAAACCACCTGTGGAGCACGCTACACTGTACCAAGTGTCTCTAATACCAGATTGGAGTGAACCATTGAGAGCCTTCCTAAGGACGAAAACATTCCCTCAGGACATGACATTGGCAAGACAAAGGAGCTTAGAGCAAGAAGCTTTAGATTATACTCTCATTGGAGATAATCTATACAGACGAGGAAAAGATGGGTATCTTAGATTATGTGTCCACGAGAGAGAATATCTGAAGTTTTGGAAACTTCTCACCAAGGTTTAGCAGGAGGACACTTTGGACCAGATAGGGTGATCAAGGCTATACTATTTGCAGGTCTTTGGTGGCCAACCCTTCACATAGATTCACATACCTATGTGAAGAGGTGTGATGTTTGTCAGCAAACTTAGTATCCTATACGTAAAGATGAGATGCCATTGAAACCTATGATGGGTGGACGTGCATTCTCTAAGTGGGGAATAGACTTTGTAGGTCCTATGAATCCCCCAACCAAGGATTCACCTGCTGAATACATTATTCTGGCCATAGACTATCTAACCAAATGGGTAAAAGTAAAAGCGACCATGAAGAACAATGCTCAAACGACAGCTAAGTTCTTATTTGAGAATGTGTTCACAAGATATGGGCTACCTATAGAGCTAGTATGTGATAGAGGCACTCACTTCTTGAAATGAAGTCATTGAAAATCTTCTTCAAGAGTTCTTGGTGATACACAAGAAGTCTACCCCCTATCACCCACAAGCTAATGGGCAAGCTGAAAGCACAAATAAGATTCTATGCAATGTGCTGACCAAACTAGTGAATAATAAACGCTTTGATTGGGACAAACAACTACACCATGTTGTTTGGGCATACAGAGTTGCCTATAAAACGGTCCTCCAAGCCACACCCTTTCAGATGGTGTTTGGTCAAAATGCAGTGCTACCTTTGGATCAAGGATATTTAGAAAACTGCAAATTTTCCAAACTTATTTGGTATTTTAGTTATTATTAAATTGAATGAATGCAACATAGATTCACATTGTTTAAATTTCTCTAGGGACTAGATGTTATTGCTCCAATGGAGATTATGATCCTCAATTTATGGATGACTATCTCTAAGTGTTTATTTCTTGAATAATCTTTGGAGGACTCGATAGAAAAACTCCATCGAGTAGAGGAAGACATTAATAATAGTTTTAAATGCTTCAAGAAGTGTAGATTTGATTATGGCATTGGCATGATTGCCACTTAAAGACTCAACCTTTTGGGTGGTCCAGTCCTATTTTTGGATTCCAAGATGGAAACCGAGATGGGCAAGTTCAACATCTAGTGGACTTGCCCTTTTTTATATGGGCCATGGTCGTCCCCACACTTTGAAATTAGAAACCACACATTTACTTTTAGGATAGTAAATGGTTCCAAGCTTTGCTTGTACCATACCTAAAAATGATAACCTCAAAACAAAATGAGAAAAAAGAAGAATCGGATGAAACCAATCAAAGAAAACCAAAATGAACCAAAAACTAGATTAAATTAATAGCTGAATTATAGTTGAACACTATTCCTATGTCAAGCAAGAGCAATAACGTAGTGTGATGATTAGGACTAGATTAAATCAATCATAATGAGTAAGACCAAAAAAAATAGGTAGGTTAGTGGAAATTTTAGATAGAATAGTGGCATGATAATCTAACAGATTTCCAACCCAATATATTATTGAAAATGATTGAAGGTTATTACATATTGATGGCTACATGCAATAAGTACACCACAGATCCTTCAAGAAGTCAAAGTCCAGTCATGCAGATGTGAATGGTAGTCAAAAATCAAGGAATATTAGATAACATCATAACATTCGAATGCAGATTAAGGATCACATGACCACATGGATGGATATTGGTTTGATTCTAACATCATTATTGAATAAAAAGCCTCCATTTAGAGCATGTGTAGATTGAACATGTGTGGAATAAGGCAAAACTTTGTAGGGCTATATATACATTAAGAGCACAATGGAAGATTCATTTGATTCTCTATCACACCATGACTTTAGTTCTCTCCCCTTATAGCTATCTTGCTGATAGTTTGTAACTATGGCACAAGAAAAGGTTACTCCACTCGCAGTAATGACACACCTATTTGAATCACTCTCATAGTCTATGGTGGAGTGGATAGAATGGGGGAGGATTTTGTCATTTGCTATGATCGATGTGGGCAAAATTTACTGGCATTCAGAGATAACACTAAATTCACACTCGTCAAGGCACTCTAGATTGATACCATGGACTAGGAAGTGTTTGTGAGTGGTCACTTACAACAAATTACAACAACTTTGATCACACAAGCTACATTAATGCTACACGGACTTCTGGAGTTGATATTTCATGTGTCAGATAAGGAGATGAGATCCTTATTTGGATAAGATTTCACATATAAATACAAAATATCACAACTTAACCAAAAATTCCCATTGAAACATGGTGTAGGTTCATAATATAGACACTCAACCTATAGAACAAGCACTCCGCAATGCTGGAGGCATTCTTTTCATATATTCAACAATGTCAACTTTAGGTTTTGAACTAGGGGATCTGTCTAATATGAAAATGCTTGATGGAAGAACCTATGCACCTAAGCTTAGTAAAGTAGAGTCCCAATATTATCATGCTTGTTTCATTTTGGAGTTGTTATTCCTTGACTCCAAATTGCTCCCAATAAGGACTCATATTGTTTTGAATATTTCATTCAATATCATCCCTAACCATAAGCCAACAATGCTAGGAAATTCATGGACTAAGAGGCATCTGACCAGAGAGTCCTCATGTGCTATGAGCCCATAGAAAATAAATCATCTGAGTAGTTATGGGCAAGCTCATGGTGCGAAGAGAGCAAGTCCTACAAGAGCCTTACATGCATAAGATAAGGTGAAAAAACTAATGGAAAATCCATAGCTAGGCTCTAGTGTGGAGGATGTCATTGAAATTGAAGATATGTCATCTAAGGAACGAAGACATGTCAATGGGAAGACATGTCATCTAAGGAACGAAGAAATACAATGTAAGAAATTGCATGATAAAGTAGTGAAATATATTTCTGTTGGGTACAGCTTTAAAAGCAAAGGTTATCCTTTGTATTATCCACATAATAAACACATTTTGGTTAGCCATGATGTTCTTTTGTGGAAAATGCAATTCAGCCATTACTTATATGTACCAAGGAGACTTTAGCTAGGTCTAGAGATGTGTATGACACTTTTGTTCCTCTATTTCTAGGTGGATAGTCAAGTGTTGATTCCAATGAAGCAATTTGTCAGCCTTTATAGGTTCCACATGATGATGCACAACATTCCATTTTTTATGCATATTTACATGACGCACTTGTTGATGAGAGGGCTGATATAGAGGAGGAAAAATCTATGCCTAAATGGCTATTACAAAGTTTGGGAGATAGAATATTGGATGGACATCTATCATATCATAATCCTTCAGGCTCTCATAATGCTTCTTTTGCATCAGATTGCTATGTGATTGTTGCCTCTGGTCTTTGTGATGAGAATGAGCTTGTTTCTTTTGATGAAGCACAATATTTTGAAAATTGGATGGCTACTATGCAATTCAAATATGATACTATTATGAAGAATGGTACTTGGTCTTTACGTGATTTTCTTCTAGGGAAAAAGGCAATTGGCACTAAATGGGTATAGAAGTCAAAATGTAAGCTTGATAAAACAGTTGATTGGTATAAGGCTAGGCTTGTTGCAAAAGGTCATGATCAATAGAGAGGCATTGATTTTGACGAGATCTTTGTACCCACATACTGAATGACCACTATTTTTAGCATCTATGCACTTGTAGCTCATCATGCTTGGAATGTACATCAATTGGACGTTAAACCTACATTTTTGAATGATGACTTACATGAAGAAGTGTATGTGTTTCAGCCTTGTAGTTTTGTGTAGAAAGGGCATGAAAAAAGTGGGCAGGTTGAAAAAGGCATTATATGTTTTGAGGTAAGCACCACGTGCTTGATATGATATGAAAAGATACATGCCTACTTAATTGAACATGATTTTGAGAATATTCCAACTCAGAGCACCTTATATGTAAGTGTGTATATGATGTACTTCTGATCATTGTTGTGTATCTTGACGGTCTTCTGCTCATTGGTCCTAATGAGAAGCCTATTGCTAAATTTAAGGTTGATTTGCATGCATCTTTGAGATGTCAAATTTGGGGAATTTTCATCATTTTTGGGCATTCAATTTATGCAAGTTGATGGGGAATAGCTTTGTGACGAAAGAAAATATTGACACATTATTGCATCGTTTCAGCCTTGAACATTGCAAACTTATTGCTAGACTATGGAAACAAGTTTATGATTGAGTCTTCATGATGATGGAGATGCATTTGATGTCTCTCTCTCTCTATAGGTTGTTGGATGCTTGATTTACTTATGCATAACACAACCTAATATTTAGTTTTCTTTCTCACTAATAAGTCAAAAATGGATAATATTATAAGTCCCTTTTGAGTATATGGCATTGAGGGGCAAGGTTCTAGAAATATTTTGAGCATAAGATTTGATCTTCAATGCATGCAAGGATAGCTTCCTAGACTTTTACTCTAGCAGAATGTGTTTTTCCAAGTTCCTCTATTTGTTTGACTCAAGATTCATGTTGTAGTTTTAATACAACTTGACCCTCCTTAGTGACATGTTGTGGTTCATATTCTTCCTCATAAACTAGGTCAATAGGAATCTGCATCATCTCTTCTTTAGTTGGGACTTGTGGAGGAGAGGGTGCTCTCAGCATTGGTCTGCTTGAGTGGGAGTTCATATTCTTGAAGTTGTTGGTTCATGGTTCATACTTGCTAATGTAACTCTTCCAATTGGTGGGTAGTCTTAGGTGGGATCTCGTAGGTAATGGTTGTTGCTAGTGCTAAGCTAAGTGGTGTAGCTTTGAGGAGATCAAATTCCTCAATGCACTTTTCATGTTTTTCAAGGAGATTTGTATAGTCTTCAAGGATGGTTTTGATGGAATTGGGTGGAGTGGCTTGAAAACAAGAGGGACTCGTAGGGTAAGGTCCATCATTTCCATGGTTGCATTGAAGTTATCTTGATTTTGGCCTTGTAATTTGGTGTTTTCCTCACGTGTTGTGGAGAAATGACTCTCGAGTAAACCCATATTATGATTAAGTTTGGAATTCCTTTTTGCTTGCACCCATAGGATATCTTCAATCTATGCAAAGGCCTCTAGATCTTGGTGATTGAGTTGTGCTTGTAGTTCCATATGTGCATGTTGAAGAGTGGATGCATAGTGTGAAGGGATGCGTACCACATGGCAAGGATGAGTACCATGTTGAGCAGCTCCATCTCCTTACTTTTCAATATGCAAAGATGTGAGGATTATATGATGATCATGAATGAGTGATGTGCACAAAGGTTAATGTGAGAAGCACATGCACACACACATACACACACAAGGAAGAGGCAATATATGAGAAAATGCAAGGAAGAACACTTCTTTCATTAAGAAGAGATGCCAATACAATAAACCATCAAGAATCCAACCTCCAAATTTAGCTTGTTTCACATCTATTGTCCAACATAGTTAAAAATAAGGTTCTAAGCTACTTTTGACGCACCAAACGGATCCTAAAAAATATGAAAACTAATATGTGACTTTTATTTATGCTCCTAAATCTTGAGGAATTCTCTCGCACAAAATGGAACACTAAATTACAAAATTGGGGTTTTAAATTACAAATTAGAGATGGCAATCACTATTTGGGCCTTCAACAAATTGATTTATGTTACAATGTGATTGGGACTTCTTTCATGCATTGCCCCTTAAGCAATAATCTCCTCCCTCTTACATGTGTCTTCTAAGATAGGTGTTTGATGTTGGGAGTTATCAATGTAGTGCTACAAAAGATATATTGCTGAAATGTGCTTGATCATGAGTATATTACTTGTGACGTCTGCTTTTATTCACAACCATTTTATGGCCCTTTGCATGACTGGATGAATATTATGATAATGTTTTGAATGCATCATCATCTTGCATGCAAGTACCTGTAAGAACTTGCTAGTTTGGACATGGAAAAACTTTAGGGTGGTATTGCAAAACCCTATAGCAAACATGTCTTAGAATGTACATGTGTAGCATGTCGACAGGTACTTGATTCGTGTGTCTCATACATAACATACCTTGATTGATGGTGTGGTTCTCATGTCATACACCCAATCTATATTTCCTTTATCAAACCCTATTGCATCCACATGGGGTTACTTAACCTCTTTAAAGACCTTGAAAGTTGTCACCATCAAGTCAAATTTCTATAAACATATCTAGATGGAAATGTCTGCCATCTTAGATAGATGTGCGAGCCAATGGCAGATCATTGCCTTCATATGCACGATTAGGGTTGGTCCCTTAGGTGAGGTGAAGTATGGATAATTGATCCAATCAGAACACTTACCATCATTCTCGACTTCGTTTGCAAAAGCCTTCCAATTACAATGACATGGAGTTGTTCCATAGCATGGATTATAAAAAATGTGAAGTGGTTCTTTGCTCCATGTCTGTACCATTTCAAGATAGTCATGCAATAGCTCAACACACCATTTTGTCTGAAAAATAGTGCCACACTTCACAATAGCCAAAAGATCCTCTAGCTCAAACTATGTGGCAAAGGTCCATCGCTTTCTCACTACATGCTCAACATGACAATTATATTCTTTTAGTAATACATAAAATTGATAATATTGTAAGTCTTCTATGACTATCTAATGTAGAGAGGTAACATTATGGAAATATTATTGAGCATAAGATTTGATCTTTGATGTTTGCAAGGGTGGCTTGTTGGACCTAGAATCTAGCCGAATTTCTTTTTCCAAGTTCCTCTATTTTTTTGACCCAAGCTTCACACAATAGTTTGAATACATCCTAATCCTCTTCAGTGACACCATCTCTAGTAGGATTGTAGTCCATATTCTTCCTCACAAACTAGATCAACAATGATCTACACCATCTCTTCTTCTTTTGGGACCTCTAGAGGATAGGGTGTTCTTTCATCACTAGTCTGCTTGAGCATGAGTTCTTATTCTTGCATTTCTGATTCATAGTGCATACTTGCTGATGTATCTCTTCCAATTCTTGGGCACTCTCAAATGGGATCTGATAGGTAATTGTTGTTGCTAGTGGTGAGGTGTGTGGTGCTAGTTTGATGAGATTGACTTCCTCAATGCATTTTTCATGTTTTGTTGTGAGATTTGTATAGTCTTCAAGGATGGTATTAATGGCATCCGGTGGAACAACTTGAAAATAAGAGGGGTTCACACGGATAGTGTTGAGATATCAAGCTCAACATGTGATGATCTAGGATGACACGTACCAATTTTTTGTTTCTCTGACATGTATAGTGGTCACGCCGGTATATGTCAGGGATACTTCACTGAGCTTTATTAGATTTATCTGTCGAGAGTGATGGCACATTTGTTCTTTGCCAGCTCACTCATTCGCAGGCATTAGGTTTTTTCTTATGTACTGATCTTATATTGCACTTGTTGTATTCTTGTTTTTAGGTCATTCTTGTACATTCCTTTTTATGTAATAGAAGAAGAAGAAGAAGAAGAAGATCATTCTTCCTTGCCTCAATCTGTGTGTGTGCTTCTCCTCGAGAGTGAGAGTGTGTGTGTGAGCTCTCTTCCTTATCTCCTTACTCATGACATGGTATCAAAGCTAGCATGGTTGTAGAGAGCTCGTGGAGAAGGAGACGGCGAAGAGTATGCAGCAAGGTCTGGAGAAAATGCGACTCACAAACGACCTCCATTTGCTACGAAAATCGGCGTGAAGGTAGAAGACCTCAAAATATTTTCATGATTTATCCCTTTAGGGTCACTCGTTTTTGTCAGATCAAAGTTTCGGAGCCATCGCGATCTCCGTTTCGAGCCCGCAATTTGGGGTCTGCAGTAAAACTAGGTCAATTTCAAAAATTGTAACTTGCGTTGTGTTCGACAACAGCCATACATTCCAGATCTAGAATTTCAAGCGATTCCGTGTACTGTTGATACAAAAAAACTTTGTTTTTCTCAGATCAAAATGTCACATCATAGTGCGACAGTGTTCATCAAGCAGAAGTGCTGCCTGTACTGTTTTGCAGTGTTGTGAATTGCTGCGGAAATGGCAATGCAGATGGAATGAGTCAGCTATGAGTGATAAGCTAGACAAGAACAACTTCCATGCTTGGAGATTTAGAATGATGAATTTCCTGATCGGAAAAGGCTACTGGAAGTGCATCAAAGGAGAGAATGAAAATGCTCTATAGTTACCAGAAAGGAATCTGAGTGCTAATCAGGTAAGAGCATATGAAGAATGGAATCAAGGAGCACGAAAGGTAATGTATTGGCTATGTGTTAGCATACAGGATTGCATGATTGGACACATATAGGATGCCAAGACTCCAAACGAGGCTTGGAACAATTTGGTCACATTGTATGAGACCAATACAAAGGCACGAAAATTGCAACTCAAGAACGAGTTGCATACTTTGGAGAAGAAGAGCATGTCGGTAAGTGACTACACCTTGAAAATCAAAAGCGTGAGTCACTTGCATCTATTGGCATGAATGTAGATGATTATAATAAGGTGGAAGTGTGTCTACGTGGTTTAGGAGCTGCATATAAGCAGTTCAGAACTTCTATACAGACTAGGGAAAATATTTTGAATTTTGCTGATCTGGTATGTATGCTGATTATTGAAGAAAAGAATCTTGGTGAGGATTCAAACTCCCAAGGAAAATCTAGTTTTGAGCAGGTATTCTACTCTGGTAGAGGAAGAGGCAGAGGTAGAGGTTTTGGAAGTGGAAGAGGAAATAGTAACCAAGACCAAAGTCAACAACAAAATCATGCAAGAGGAAGAGGAAAGTTTCGAGGCAGGGGGAGCCAAAGAGGCCGCAGAAATTTCCAAAGAAATGATTCAGGTAATGACAGTAAAGGATGTTCAAATTGTGGTAAACTTGGACACTTTGAACGTGATTACAGGTTGAAGAATCAAAATAATAGAAGGCAACAAAATAACTATGCATCCACATGTGGAGATGATTCTGAGAAGTTGTTCATGCTTCAATATCACATGATGAATGCGATGACTACTGGTGTTTCAAAATCAAATGATAATGTCTGGTATGTTGATTCCGATGCTTCAAATCACATGAACAGTCATGCAGAATGGTTTAGTACTTTGCATAAATTTCCAGTTCCTGGATATGTTGAAATAGGTGATGACACATCACATCCTATTGAGCATACAGAAAACATAGCACTATAGATGGAGGATGGAAAGGTAAAACATCTTGCTGATGTGCTACATGTTCCAAATATAACAAAGAATTTGTTTTCTATTGGACAAATGGTTGACCAAGGATTACAACTAAGGTTCAATGCTGATGGAATATATGTAGAAGAGTACAAGCAGGAAGGACGATTGGTTGCCAAAGGAAACAAAGTGGGTAGGATGTTCACCGTAAATGTGAAGATTCCTGAAATGAATGCAGCCATGTTTGCAAAAGGTGCACGAGTTATTGCAGATATAGAGATGTGGCACAAACGAATTGGACATGCAAACTTGCAAAGACTAAAATTGATGCAGTCAAAGGAGATTGTCCATGGACTACCAAATTTCAAAGTTGTAGAAATGCAAAAGGTATGTGCAGCATGTCAATTTGGTAAACAGTCAAGAGCATCATTTCCAAATGATAAGAATGTTCGTGAGAATGTACTAGAAGTGGTACATACACATGTTTGGGGTCCATCAAAGACCACATCTATGGGTGGTTGCAAGTTTTATGTTACTTTCATTGATGACCATACACGCAAAGTATGGGTATATTTCATGAAAGAGAAGAGTGAGGTGTTCATTCACTTCCAGAATTTTAAAGTTATGGTGGAAAAGCAGACAGGGAAGTACATTCATACATTAAGATCTGATGGAGGAGGTGAATACATGTCAAATGAGTTCAGCAATTTTCTAAAAAATCATGGAATTCGGCATCAATTTTCATGCAGGTACACACCACAACAGAATGGCATTGCTGAATGCAAAAATAGACATATTGTAGAAATAGCAAGAGCCTTGATAGCTGAGAAGAATATGCTTCATTGTTATTGGGCAGAAGCTGTGCATAATGTTGTATAGTTTATGATTGACCTCAAGTGGTGTTGAGGCTTCTCTGCAATTCTCCATGTTAAACTTCTTTAGTAAGTTGAGAAGATACCTTTCTTGCGAAACATATATACCATGATCTCTATATGTGACTTCCATTCCAAGAAAGTATGATAACTTTCCTAGATCACTGATCTTGAACTCTTTTTCAAGTAATCTCTTTACCTCCTTGATTCCTTCATCTGAAGTACCTGTGATTATAATGTCATCTACATAAATACAAATGTAGATCATACCTTCATCTCTTCTCTTAATGAGTAGACTTGCATCTGCCTTTGAACTTTGGTATCCAAGATCATTGAGATAGTTTACAAGTTTGTAATTCCAAGCTCTTGGATCTTGCTTCAATCCATAGAGTGTTGTTCTTAATCTGCAAACATGATTTGGGTAACTGGAACTTACAAACCCTTCATGTTGTTGCATGTAAACTTCATCTGATATATATCCATTTAGAAGTGCATTCTTTATATCCAGCTGATTTAATTTCCATCCTTTTGATGCTGCTATAGCAATCAATGTCCTTACGGTTGACATCTTTGCCACTAGATTGAATGTCTCATCATAATCTATGCCATGTGTTTGAGCATAACCTTTTACTACCAATCTAGCTTTGTATCTGGCTATTCTTCCATCTACAAGCTTCTTTACTTTGTAAACCCATTTATTTCCAATCACTTTCTTACCATTTGGTTTTGGAACAAGATCCCAAGTCTTGTGCTCCTCAAGTGCATTGAACTCCTCCTTCATTGCTTCTTCCCATTTTTCCTTACCTTTTCCTTCACTATAATTCTGAGGTTCTTCATCTTCCTTTACTAAGTAAGCATAGTTTTTCTAAGTCAAATAAGAAGTATCATAGGAATACCTTGTTGGTTGTTTCCTTAATCTGGTTGATCTTCTTGGTTCATACTCTTCATGTGTATCTGAATACACTTCTTCATCGAATCTCGGTACATCTTGATTTCTCATAGTTGATCCAATCCTAGATGTACTTGCCTGCATATAATCTTCATCTCCATTCACCTGCATATGTGATTTACCTTTTTCATTTCTTCTTATCTCTTCTTCACATGTTTCATCATTATGCTCTTTATCTGCATACCAACTCTTTCCTTCATCAAATGTCACATCTCTGGAAACAATAAACTGTTTGGTTAAAGGACTCCATAACCTATAACCCATCTGCTTTTCATCATATCCAATGAATACATATTTTTCAGCTTTTGGTTCAAGCTTATGTCTAAGTTCTGATAGTACATAAGCATAAGCAACTGATCCAAACACTTTGCAATGATCAAGTGTTGGTTTCTTACCCCACCAAGCTTCATATGGGGTCATTCCATTTAAAGTTGTACATGGTAATCTGTTTACAAGATATGTAGCTATATTTACAGCCTCATCCGAAAGATAGTTTGGACAATTCTTCTCCTTTAACATTGCTCTGGAAAACTCAACCAGATTTCAGTTTCTCCTTTCTGCTACTCCATTTTGTTGCAGTGTATACCTGCAAGTTATTTCTCTTTTGATACCTGCATTCCACAGATAATTATTGAATTCTTGAGAAAAATATTCTCCTCCTCCATTAGACCTTAGCCTTTTGAGTTTTTGTCATGTACGTCTTTCAGCATATGCATGAAAATTCTTGAAAGCTCCAAACACTTATGAATTCTCTTTCAAAACATAAAGAGTTATAACGTAATACCTTGAGCCACTGATAGATCCTTCTTTTCTCGGTCCCCATACATCTGTATGTATGAGTTTTAGCAAACCATCATGTTTGTAACCATTTTTCTCAAATGGTAACCTGTGTGCTTTTCCCATTTGACAGGCTTCACATTTGTGAATCATATGTTGATTCTTCATATTCGGTAATCCTTTTACAGACTGTTTCTCCACCATCACTTTGATTCCTTTTTCATTAAAATGTCCTAACCTCTTATGCCAGAGGTCTAGTTCTGTAAATGCTTTATCACCATGTGTGATCAAGGCTTGACCAACATTCCCTTGTACTTTAAGAGTAAAAAGTCTACCTTCCTTTTTACCATAGACAATTTGATTGTATCCATTCTCTGGATCTTCAACAAATACTCCTTCATTTGTAAACCTGACTTGAAAACCTTTTTCTACTATCTATCCCACACTGATCAGATTCTTTGGGATTGTTGGAACATACAAAACATTTGCTAGTAGGTCAGCTCCATTTTTATACTTCACTTTTCCAATTGACCATACATTATGTTTTGTGTTATCACCTGTTTGTACTGTATGATTCGAAATACCTCCTTCCAGTTTTGATAACAATTCTATATTTCCTGACAAATGATTTGAACAACCAGAGTCAATATAGAATACCTTGAGATCTTCATTCTCTGACACACTTATCGAATTCATCATCAATGTTGTATGATTGTCATTCTGCGTATCATTCGCATAGTTGTAGTAGGTAGTGTTGTGAGACTGATTTTGTCCCCAACTTCTTGCTCCACCTCTACCATATCCGCCTCTTTGGCTTTGTTTACCTCTTTGATATCTTCCACTTCTACCTCTGCTATTGTTGTTCTGATTCTGACTTGATCCTTGAGAATTATGCCAGCAGTCATGAGCCAAATGATTGCTTAATCCACAGATCCAACAAGTCTTCTTATTGTTATTACTTCTTCCTTTTGTATTACCTCTACTTTTACTTCTCACATTACCTCTTCCTCTTGCATAATTTGCTTGAGTAGTTATCTCTTCTTCATCTTTTTCTTTACCTTTATCACCTTTCTTCTTATTCTTTACGTACATAGCATAACTATGTCCTTTATCTCCATCTATCTTCAAATCTTGCTCAAATGTTAGCATTAGTCCAAGCAACTGATTTAAATCTGGAACAAAATGATTTAATGAAAGTTCAGTTGAGAGTACGAAAGGTTTCCACCTTTCATCTCCTCTCCGTCCGGCAAGCAATTGCGCTATCAACCTATGGTCTTCAATATCTTCGTCAATAGACCCAAGACTGTCTGCCAAGTCCTTGTTTCTGTTGCTGTCCATGAGTATAACTTTAAAATTTTTTACCTTTCATAAACCTTTACCCTTGAGAATGACTTCGGAACGCTTCTCTGATTCCATTTGCTATTGATCACCTCAGCTTTCATCTTTTCAACAAAGAACTCTTCAACTTCTCTTGTATCTTTACTTCCGTTTACTCTTGAGGACCTTTCTACTCTTCAAAACCTTTCTGATCATCAATAGCTTAGCAACCTTTCTGAAACTGAAAACTTTATAACTGTATTTAGTGAATCTGAAATTCACTTTACAAAAAACTTCGCCTCTTCTTCAGGATTCAATTCTGATCTGATTTACTTCAAACTTTACAATTATGTGTTTGATCGCTGTTCGATAATCTTTCAGTCACTTAACTGTGCCAAAACTGATTTTTAAACTCACCGAAATATCACCGTAACTTCACCGGACTTTTACCAGAATGTCACCGTAATGTTATCGGAATGTAACTATCGTAATGTTACCAGAATGTTACCGGAATCAACTGCAATTCTATTTGTAGTTACTTCAAATATGTGTAAATGAAGTAAGGAAGCAATACCTGAGCTTCTTTTAGTGAATGAACTCTATCTGAAGTTCGAAAAAAACTTCATCAATTTTGGATGCCTTTACTGTCAGACTTAGTACTGTGCGTACATGTCCCGTTTCACAAAAATCTTTTGATCAATTTATAGTTGAGACTAGTAGCTTCAAAATGAGCTATCTCTCATGAAAAACTTTACACTATATGATGAGATCTAACTTGTAGAAATACCGTAAAACATGCACTGACAAAACTATAACTGTTAACTAACTTTCACAGTAATATGAAATCACTTAGATTTCTTCACACAAGAAGAATGCGCTAAAATCCTTCCACACAAACATGTGTTTTCTATTAGAGGAGATGTGTACAGTATGGCTTGACCTCACTTCGCTCATAGCCATGGAAAACTCTCCTTATGCTGAGTAGTTCTTCCTTACCATCTCTCTTACAAATGAATACCTTGACAATTCAGGTTCTATTATTCATCTCTACATACACGCTCAGGCTCTCTCTACGATCTCTCAAACTCATTGTCTGACTATTCTGGTTGCTCACTTAGCAGCTCTCATATTATGATCTTCTAACTCACTTATATACATATTTGTTTCGAGATTCGAAACTCATAATTCTGGAAGTTTCGATGAACTATATTACAGTCGTGAATTTATCCCTTCACTAAAATTTGATTTTTTGAATGCATTGTTTCTGCTTCTCTTTGTTTTTCTTTATCTTTCTTATGTCTTTATGTCTTTATGTCTAATTGGTGAGTGAATCTTCAACAATAAAGTGTGCCATTTTGCTCAAACGATCAACCACTACAAGAATAGCATTGTTTTGTCGTGGTGTCATAGGTAAACCCATTATGAAGTCCATGGAAATACTATCCCAACAATATTTTGGTATCTCCAATGGTTGTAGCAGACCTGGAGGACTAATCCTCTCTGCTTTGTTCACCTGACATTTAAAACACTGACTTACATAATTGTTTACATCTTGACCATCTTTGGCCACCAAAAGGTACGTCTGATCAACTGCAAAGTTTTCTGTATACCAAGATGTCCTACACAAGGTACATCATGGTTCTCAAAAATAACTTCTTTTCTAAACTTCCCTTCTTGGGAATTAGGCACACAAATCTTTGATGGAGAGTGTTAATCTCCAAAAGAACAAGCTACTCTTAAAGTTAGAGCACCTCTATATCAAGAGTAACTCAAAACCTTCACCAATTTAGAGGATCAATGATCAATTATCAAAATTTTGAACAAACTGTGAAGAGGATGACTACATAGAAAGTCTGTTGCACATATCTCATTGACTTATCAAATGTGTAAAGTTTTTTATAAATCTTTGCACATGGTGTCGCCTATAGTTTCTGCACCTTCTCCAAGTTAAATCATTTCAAAAGACTCAGTAGATCTTGAGAAATGATCTCAACAAGTTACCTATGTCTAAAATTGTTCTTCTGAGAAGTCGATTCAGACACCTGTAACTTCTAGGTTCTCTCAATCTAGAACCCATTTATGCAAATGCTTTTAGCCATAGATGGCTTACCTTCCAACTTAGATTTTTACTCCTCATTTGTACAAAACTTTATACTGTCCACTGAGAACTGACAATTTCTTTGACCATCGGGATTGCACCTGTTTCAGAAGACACTTGGCATTTTCTCACATATGAATGTTTCTATTCATAATTCTCTCAGCCTGATCACAATAAGAAGCTCAAAATTTGTACAGAGGCCAATCAACTATAGAATTAGACTTGTACAAAAGCATTTCACAAAAGATTCAACACAGAAGGAGAATACTTAGAAAGATCGGGCGCAACATTTCTTCATTCCTAGAAAATTTCTACATCTAAGTGATGAGTGAGATCCTACTCATTTCTCAAGTGTCCAATGACTCATAAAACTTCTAATTTCTCTATTCACATACTCTCTCATATTTGCCCTGACTTTTTACTTATATATATAGCCATATATGTACAAGCTTATGACCATACAAAAGATATATATGAGCTGTCTCTAAATTAATATACATATGTGTACACATCTTCATCTTTTGGATATGCACTTCCTTCATGCTTCATAATCTGATCTTTTCTTCAGTCCTTGACTTCAGTTATTCATCAAAACTTCAATTGTTGATTGCCTTTCACCAACAGCTCCCCCTCAATCATCAATTGAGGTTTTCTCTATCTTCTTTATACCTGCCATGTCTTTGAATCTCTGTAGCTTTGGTCCATCCAAGCTTTTGGTTAGCATATCAGCTATCTAATCTTTTGTTGAAGTATGTATGACTTCAATCTCTTTATCCATCACCTTCTCTCTTAAAAAATGATATTGAATCTCAATATGTTTAGTCCTGGCATGAAAAACAGGGTTAGCAGCCAAATACAATGAACTCCTGTTATCTCCATGAATAGTGGGTGTACTCTGAATGATGTCAAAACTCTTCATGAGAGTCTTTAGCCATATCACTTCCTTTGCAGCTTCCACCATACCTTTGTACTCTGCTTCTGTAGATGACAAAGCAACTGTGTGTTGCTTCTTTGAACACCAAGAGATTAACTTATCTCCCACATAACACAAGTATCCATATGTTGATCTCCTATCATCAAGCTTACCTGCCCAATCTGTATCACTATAAATCTTGATGTTTGTATCTGATGAAAAACCATAATACAAACCTTCTTTGAGTGTACCCTTAATGTACCTCAACACTCTTTGTCCTGCAATCCAATGTTCTTTCCTAGGACAATGCATGAATCGAGACAATACTCGAACTGCATATGACAAATCAGGCCTAGTTAATGTAGCATAGATCAGACTACCAACCAAACTTTGATATAGCTTCATATCCTTGAACTCTTCTCCTCCATATCTGCTCAATTTATGATTCACCTCCATTGGAGTAGGTGCTACCCTGCAATCATCCATTTTAAACTTGATCAAAAAGTTTTTCAAATACCTTTCTTGAGTTACATACACTCCATGTTGAGTATATGAGATCTCCATGCCCAAGAAATATGACAAGTCTCCCAAGTCACTAATCTTGAACTCTTTCTCCATTTGCTTCTTTAGGCTTTGAATGCCTTTCTCATTTGTACCTGTAAGAATTATATCATCAGCATATATACACATGTAAATGAACCCATCATCACTTGCTTTAACAAGCAAGCTACTATCTGCTTTAGATACTTGGAAACCAACTTCCTTCAAGAACTTCACAAGTCTATAATTCCATGCCCTTGGGACCTGCTTCAAACCATACAAAGCTCTCTTGAGCTTACATACATGAGCTGGATACCTTTCATTTCTGAATCCTTGTGGTTGCTCCATGAAATCATCATCTGAAATGTAACCATTTAAAAAAATGCCAAGCATCCAAATACTTTGCAATGATCTAGAGTAGGTCTCTTACCCCACCATGCCTCATATGTACCCTGCAAAGCTTTAGATGCTAATCTATTGACCAAATATGTAGCTGTATTTACAGCCTCAGCCCACAAATAATTCAAGCAATTTTTCTCCTTTATCATGGATCTTGCAAAATCAACAAGAGTTCTATTCCTCCTCTCTGCTACACCATTTTGTTGAGGAGAGTACCTGCAAGTAACCTCTCTCTTTATACCTGCATTCCACAAGTAATCATTGAACTCCATCTGACCTTAGTCTCTTCAACTTTTGACCTGTAATTCTTTTTGCATACACATGATAATGCTTAAATGTATTTAATACCTCTGACTTATCTTTGATCACATAGATAGTGATCCACCTTGTAGCATCATCAACATAAATCACATAATACCTTGAACCATTGATACTGAAATCCTTTGATGGTCCCCACACATCTGTGTGTACCAATTCAAGCTTCTCTGAATACATAAAACCATGCTTGGAATAAGATTGCTTATGAGCCTTACCTAATTGACATGCCTCACATCTGTATGTCATATGTTGACCTGCAACATTAGGCAATCCAAGCACTGAACCATTGTTAACCATATCTTTAATACCTCTTTCATTGAAATGTCCAAGCCTTTTGTGCCAAAGATCTAACTCAGAGATCTTATGTTCTCCATAAGTGAACAAGGCATGACCAACATTACCTTGAATCTTCAATGTGAAGAGTCTTCCTTCTTTCTTCCGTGAAACAATTTGTTTATACCATTGCTAGGGTCTTCCACAAACACTCCTTCATTAGTGAACCTAACTTCATAACCTTTTTCAACAATTTGTCCTACACTTATCAGATTCTTAGGAATTGTAGGAACATACAAAACCTTACTCAGAAGAGTACTTCCATCCTTGGCCTTCACTGATCCAATTGACTTCACATTATGCTTTGTATTATCACTTGTCTGTACTACATGATTAGTTACCTTATTCTCCAAATCAGTCATCAAAGCTATGTTGCCACTCAGATGATTGCTACACCCTGAGTCAATGTAGAAGGCTCTTTGGTCTTCACTTTGCCTTTCACAAGTTGCATTCATTATCAATGTTGAATCCTCCTTCTGATCTGAAGCATAATTGTAGTAGGTATTGTTGTATTGTTGGCTTTGGAATCATCTACCTGCATTCCTTCCAAAGTAACCTCTACTACCTCTACCTCTGAAATTACCTCTTTGATTTCTGCCACCTCTTCCTCTTGAATTAAAGTTCTGATTATATCCACCATTACTCTGAGTATTATGCCAACAATCATTAGCTAAGTGATTTGTCTTACCACAAATCCAACAAGCTTTGACTCCATCTTTATTAGTCCTGCCTCTTCCTCTACCTTTGCCACCTCCTCTTCCTCTTAGGAAGTTGGCTTGGCTAGTTGTACCTTCATCTTCATTTGCTTGTTGCTTCCCTTTGCTATTCTTCTTCTTATCCTTTGAATACATTGTTTGACCTGCACTCTTATCACTTTCACCTTTGACATCCTGCGCAAAGGTTAGCATATGTCCTAACAACTGATTTAAATCATGAGTGAAATGATCTAGTGATAATTTAGTAGACAAAATGAATGGCTTCCATTTGTCATCACCTCTCAAACCTGTAAGGATTTGCCTTACCAATTTATCCTCCTCAATGTCTTCATCGACTACTCCTAATGCATCTGCAATGTCCTTCATTCTTGTTACATAATCTGAGATGGATTGAGAAGCCTTCTTCTTGAATGTGGTAAATTCTACCCACAAGGATGCCTTCCTTGACTTTGTGGTGTTTTGGAAATGCTCCTCCAAAGCATTCCATATATCACTTGCACTTTCAAGACCTCTAATGTGAGGTAGCAAGTAGTCATTAACTCCCATATAGATAATGCTCCTAGCTTGAGCATCTCTCTTCATCCAAGTCTTCAACTCTGATAATTCATCCCTAGTTGGAACACTAGGATCTCTGAACTGAGGTTTTTCTTCTTCACCTGTAATATAACCTATCAAATCTTTGCTCATAAGATGAGCTTCCATCCTCATTGACCATGCTGGATAGTTCTCTCTATCCAACTTCTCTATCTGAAGAGAATCTCCCATCCTTTCTTCACCTGTGTATTGAATTCTTCAATCTTTATGAGGAATAAGGTTACCTTTACTTCATCTGAAGTTCCTTTTGACCTTCTTGATAACTTCTGGTCTCCTTCTCAAGCTTTGCTTTCAAGCTTTCACCTTTTGATCCTTCAAGTGTTGAATTCTTTACAGCTGTAGTAGTCGGGATCCTCCTTTCTTTAGTTTTGATGCTTCCTGCTCTGATACCACTGATGGAGAGTGTTAATCTCCAAAAGAACAAGCTACTCTTGAAGTTAGAGCACCTCTATATCAAGAGTAACTCAAAACCTTCACCAATTTAGAGGATCAATGATCAATTATCAAAATTTTGAACAAACTATGAAGAGGATGACTACACAAAAAGTGTGGTGCACATAACTCTCTCATTGACTTATCAAATGTGTAAAATTTTTTATAAACCTTTGCACAAGGTGTCACCTATAGTTTGCACACCTTCTCCAAGCTAAATCATTTCAAAAGACTTAGTAGAGCTTGAGAAATGATCTCAACAAGTTACCTATGTCTAAAACTATTCTTATGAGAAGTCGATTTAGACACCTGTAACTTCTAACACTTGGTTCTCTCAATCTAGAACCCATTTATGCAAATGCTTTTAGCCATAGATGGCTTACCTTCCAACTTAGATTTTGTCTCCTAATTTGTGCAAAACTTTACACTGTGCAATGAGTGTTCCTATTCATAATTCTCTCAGCCTGATCAAAATTAGAAGCTGAAAATTTGTATAGAGGTCAATCAACTGTAGTCTAACGTAGACTTAGACTTGTACAAAAGCATTTCACAAAAGATTCAACATAAAAGGAGAATACACAAAAAGATCGGGTGCAACATTTCTTCATTCTTGGAAAATTTATACATCTAAGTGATGAGAGAGATCCTACTCATTTCTCAAGTGTCTAATGACTCGTACAACTTCTAATTTCTCTATTCACATACTCTCTCATATTAGCCCCGACTTTTTACTTATATATATATAGTCATATATGTACAAGCTTATGACCATACAAAAGATATATATGAGCTGTCTCTAAATTAATGTACATATGTGTACACATCTTCATCTTCTGGATATGCAGTTCCTTCATGCTTCATAATTTGATCTTTTCTTTAGTCCTTGACTTCAATTCTTCATCAAAACTTCAATTGTTGATTGCCTTGCACCAACAATCTTTCCCTTTCTTTTGAGCAAACCTTGCTCCACTTGAAAATTAGAGAATGCTTGATCTTTATCATTTTGTGACAACTTATTGATTATAGATTGACAATAATCATCTTCAATCTCTAAATCTTTGATCTCTTGGATCAAATCACTATCAATAATTGTGAAGCTAATCTGATGCAAAATACGAGATAATGCATCTGCAATGGTATTCATTTTTCCTTTTCTACATAGAATTTCCATATGAAATTCTTGCATCAACTCGACCCATCTAGCCTGTCTCCCCTGAAGATCAGGCTGGGAACAAAAATACTTCAATGTGTGATGATTTGTGTATATTTTAAAAGTTGCACCATATAGATAGTGTCTCCAAATCTTCAAAGCATGAACTATTGCATATAATTCTTGTTCATGGACAAGCCAGTTTCTCTGAGCTGGAGAAAGTTTCTTAATTTCAAAAGCTACTGGTCTACCATCTTGAATCAAAACTGCACCAACTGCGATGCCACTAGCATCTGTTTCTATTTCAAAAGGATTTTGGGGATCTACTACCAATAAAATTGGGGCACTTGAAACTGCTTGTTTCAATGTGTCAAAAGCTTTTTGTTGTGCGCTAGTCCATACAAACTTTTGATTATTCTGTAACAGATCCGTCAACGGCACAGGTATGTGCGAATAGCTGGCAATGAATTTCCTATAGAATCCCGATAATCGTAAGAATGATCGCAACTGACGGTCATTTTGAGGAATCGGCCGACCAAGGATCATAGAAACTTTCCGTGGATCCATTCTAATTCCATCTACAAAAATTATATGTCCTAGGTACTCAACCTCAGATAAACATAGCTGTGTCTTTTCTGTGTTGATGTACAAAGTGTTGTCATCCAATATTTGAAAAACTGTACGCAAATGACATTCATGTTCTTCCAAACTTTTACTATAAACCAACAGATCATCTACAAAATCAACCACAAACTGACCAATAAAAGGAAAAAAAATATGATTCATGAGCATCATAAAAGTAGTTGGAGCATTAGTTAAACCAAAAGGCATTAAAAGATACTCATAATGACCAAATATAGTACAAAAAGTTGTTTTATGTACATCATCGTCCTTGAATATTATTTGATGATAACCACTTTTTAAGTCTATTTTACTATATACAATAGCACCTCCTAGTGCATCCAGAATATCATCAATGTGAGGCATCGGATATCTGTTTTATATTGTAACTTTATTTAATGCTCTAAGTCTATACACATCCTGAAAGATCCATCCTTTTTGTGAACCAAAAGCACTGGGGCTGCAAAAGGTGAATAACTGGATCTGATGAGTCCTTTGTCAAGATACTCCTCAACGATATGACGTACTTCTGCCTCCTCTTGTAGACTCATTTGATACGGTTGTCTAGCCGGTGGATGAGCTCCTGGTAGTAGCTCAATCATGTGCTCCACTTTTCTGCGAGGTGGAAGACCTGAAGGTAACTCTGAAAGAAACAAGTGTTGGAATTGAGTTTTCATTCTAGAAGCTAGTTGAGCCTTCAGACTAGTTTGAATCTGCAAACTTAATAACTCCTTATGCTCAAAATATAAGAAATGCAAATACTTACACTCTGCTTTTACCATCGCAGCGGTAGATGCTCATCTATACACCTTCACGTTAGGCTCTCCACGGATGATGATGCAGCGACCATTATGATTGAATTGATATATGTGAGTCTGAAATTCAATAGTTGGCTTCTTACTTGCATGCCACTATTTACTGAGGACGAGATCAAATCTAGCCAACCTGGTGATCTCAAAATCTAGCTCATCTCTATAAGTCTGTATCTAGACAGGTAATCCGAAAACTCGTCAATCCCAGGTCTCAGATCCTTCCCATCTGCCAACTCTACTCTGTAGGTGTATGCAGATGAAGTAGTCTTCAACTTTAGTTTCTTGACTAAGGAAGAGTTAATAACATTATGTTTGGATCTTGTATCAAATAGAAATTTAACGAGATGTCCATGAAATTCCCCACTCATGACAACCAACTCGGTGTCTGGAAACTGATACCCTTTATGAGCTACTGGAGATAACACCACATTTGGTGGTGACTGTTATATTTAAGATGGGTTGTTTATCTTTAGATGGAGGATCCATCTCAGTGTCTATAGCTAGAAGACCAAATTCTGAAGGAGATGATGGAGTGGATGGTGACGACTACTGCCTCTCCACCAACATCGTTGCATATATCTTCTTCTTTTTCTTAGGACACATCCTCTAAGCATGCCAACCTAGGCATTCATAATGAAGACCCTCATGACGAGCCTTTTCTTTCTGTTGTTGTGTCAAACTGGATCTTTGAAAAGCTCTATCTGCCATGGATGCACTTACTTTTCTCTTCCCATGGCTCAAAGTCTGAATGACATTCATATGTCTGTTAGATGTTGGAATTGAAGCTATGGGCTTCTTGAATCTTGTTCGAGTATTCTTTTGTTCAGAAGGTTGCATCGAGAGCATCACCCATCCTCCAACACCAAAGCAAGTTCTACTGCCTCATTTAGGGTGTGGCAGTGCTCCTTGTGCACAAGTGGACGCAACGTCTACCTAAGCCCAAGAACAAATTTATGTACCTGAAGAAAATCAGGCACATGATCTAGAATCTTCAACAAGATTTCCCTATATTTGTCGGCATGCTCTTGCACTGAAAGCTATCTCTGTTGTAGAAAAAACCATGCATCTAAAGCCCTCGTACACTCATCTGGAGGAACAAAATTATTGTAAAATATAACTTTAAATTCTACCCAAGTGGATGGTTCTATCTTATCTTGCTCTATTTTCCTCCACCACCGATGAGCAACATCCATCAAACTATAAGTGGCATGCTGTATTTTTTGTTTTTCATCCTCAATATTACAAAGCCAAAAACATTGTTCCCACTTATCCATTGCTCCACCACATCTGCCGTCCTGGCACTAACTTGTCCATGGTACTTCGGTGGACTTAAATCTTTCATTTTCCATCTGACATCTCTACCAGAAGAAGCCCCCACATCTGCCAATGGTATTTGTGAACTAGATGGTTCAACAGATGGAACTTCCACCTGCATAGGTGTGTCGATGGGTGGCACCTCTGGTTTGTTAATTGCTTGGAGGATCTTCTGAAGGGTATCCTCCATGCCTTTAACTTTAGCATTGAGATTCGTAATCTCTGTAGTATAAGGTCGCTCAAGCTCGACCTCTTCCATGGGAGTTACAATCTCATTGGGATTCAATCTAAAAAAAACATAGAACAATAATAAATCATGTGAATGCAAAAGGTAAAACCAAACTAATGATATTCCTAATCGATAGGTTTCTTGTGTAAAACATGAATTACAAGATGTATTCTAGATCCTCTCTCAATCCCATACATTGATCACACAACAGAACCCAAGTCCTATAAAAGTCTACATGATGACAATACAAGCAATGGCAAATTCCTAAAATACATCTGGCAAGAAGCGCCAAGTATAAGCTATACAAACTAATAAATTTCCAAAAATGCTAATAAATGATCCTATACAAATTATCAATCTATTACATGTTGAATTCAAGTGATTTCTCTCTAAAAGTTACAATTTAAAGTCTTTGATAACTTCCTCTAACTTCTTATGTCAAAAAGTGCAGTACCTGCAAAAAGGCCAGAACATTAGAAGTACTTAAATATATCCCAAAATAATGCTTTTTGGTATACACATAGCCCTGGAAGTTAGCATTCACCTCCGAGTGAAATAAAATGAATTGGATCTATGATCATGAATTTATGACCAAAACTCTCCAAACCTATACCTATGTACATGAGGTCCTAGGAGTGAGACATAGCTCCCAAGATCCACTGAGTAAACCTATTAAATGAAATCCAAATTTAGTGAAATTTGGGTTACTGGAAATTTTATCTAAGCATCTATATGTAAACTAAGTTTGATTTAAATAGCACTCTCAAAATGAGAGAAACAAGCCAAATAGTGTCTGTAACACCTCCACATTTTGCACTACTCAGAAATTAGACTAGAGGAAATATTATAATCCTAGACTCCCCAAATGAATCCCAAATGACTTCACATTTGGTGAGAACTAAGCTAGTATATCTCACAAACATGCCCAAAAGATTTTACCCTAATTGGACATTCCACAAAAGCCAAATGGCATAATCACCAGACCTCTATGCACTTCTCTGGTGAGTCCTTGCTAGGGGGACTAGAGAGCTACAATTACCATTAGACCTTTGAAATCTTATCCAAATCATATGAAATTTATATATGTCCATTATAACACTACATTCCAGCACATATCAAAATTTCATATCATTTGAACAAGTGATTTGGGAGAAACACCAATGTTTCTGCACACCTGCAACAAATTGCCAGAGAGATTTTCCTGCACAATGACCAGAGCAAATTTCACTTTTCTCTTAACTCATAACTCCAAATGTAATGAAATTTGGATGACACAAACTAAAAAAGTTACGCTTTGCAGCCCAATAAATAACACTCCAAATGGATATTTCCATAAAGATATATGACTCTTATAAGACACCCCTATCAACATTTCAGAAGGTGTTCCAAGAAACAATAGCTTTGAAGTATTGGAATTCTTTGACCTACTAAAATAACTTCAAAAAACATAAAACTTGGTGAGTACATTATGAAATCTATCAAGTACCCTCGTGAAAATTTTCATGGCAATTGGAGCTTCCTACATGACTTTATGATTATCACAACATGCAACAGTGCCATTTCAAGTTGCACAAACAACAAATTAAAGATAGTTTCATGCTTTTTGCTATGCATTTGAGCTAACTCACCTATACTAAAACCATATCGTGAAGTGATATGCATAAATATGGTTTCATGAGTAATAAAATGTGCAACAAATTGTCCATCATGAATTTATTTATTTACAACAAGCAAATTATGCATTGATTCTCGTTCTAACAAAACACACATAGAAAATTCTAAATGCTTAAATCAATAGAATGCTCATATATATATATATATATATATATATATATATATATATATTGATTATTAGGACAAATTATTTGGTGAGTGCATGCAAATTGATGTCCAATGATTTCTAAACTCATATTTTTCTTTTTTCAATGCATACATCCACTCGTTCTCTTGTAAACAACTAGTTGTAATACTAATTGTATCTTCAAATTCATACAACTAAATTTTCATGAAAAGAATAATAATAAATGCATTAATGAACTTCCATGTACAATTGAATATTCACTCTTTATTCAATCCATAAACTCATTCAACAAAATCAATCAATGAAGAATTTCAACATCGAATGTATCCTAATAGAGTAGCTATGAACAACAGCATCTTCCTTTCCTCTACTTCATTTTCTATAAAAATTTTAAGATTTGACATGCTTCTTATGATCCTAAATGAAGATAAATATGAGTGAAATTATCTCCTATGACAAGAAACCATATCCAAAAACATCTATGAAAGAAATAAGAATTCATTCATGCCTAAAGAGTCCCTCATGATACTATTCAGTCAACTTCCAAGCTGTGTAAGAATGGTCATATCTTCTGAAAACCTATCAAATGTCCTATTATTGGAAAGCTCTTGAAGCAAAGAATCTATAGGATTTTGAAGTTCTCAATTTGGATGTTCCTAGACATCTCTCCATGCAAGGCTTTTGAAAGCCAATGAATAAAACTGAATTGAACATATCTTACCTCTATAGCCGATGGATAGTTCTTTTGCTTCTCTGTTACACGTAAATCGAGGCGGCTCTTCTCCCTCAAGGCAACGAAAATGCTCCACACAATCTCTCAAACATATGTGCGAGCTCCTCTTTTCTTTCCCATGAATTTTCCTCAGCAAGATGATGAAGTGGCCTTCTCTCAAAAACTTTCCCCTCTCTCACTCAAGCTCTGATACCAAATGAAAGATCCCAATTAGCTACCTGCCACTCTCCTCCCAACCTTAAATAGCCCTTGCCCTTGGCACCTCTAGAATCTTCTCTAAGGTCTAAACACTCCTCATATGGCCACTTTGAGGAGATGGAATAACCTCGAAGATCTGTGCTAGAGCCTTGGCTTCCTCGAGCTCTGGTCCTCCACCTTGCTATGGTCCTCGACCAAATGCAGGTAGACCAATGGTAGACCATGGAGGTCTAAATAAATCTAACACCTTATGAGAGACTGGAAGCACAAACCAAATGTGATCTATTTATGAGTGTTTGGGCATATTCTTTATGCACACATGCATAGTCAATTAAGACATAAGTTTGAGGGAAAATCAGAAAAGTGCATATTTCTTGGATATTGAGAGGAGAGGAAAGGATATAGATGCTAAAATATTGTGACCGAAGAATGTATCATGAGTAGAGACGTGATATTTGATAAGGATACCTCATGGTGTGCATGTAAAGACCTAGCTATGATAGAGAATGATTCCAATGATGCCATGTATATTGTTCATGATGAGCTAGATACAAGTCATAGACAAAACGATCATAAGGAAATCCAAGATTATGGTTCATATGAGTCTCCTACACCTGAAATGTCATGGAATGAAAATGCAAAATATTATGCAAGGAGAAAGGGAAAGGAAAAGAAAAGATGAGCGAGTACATGTTTGATTTGGATATTGAAGATGAAATAGTTACACCCAGAAAGTTGAAAAGCAATGAGGAAAAATATGTTCCTCCACATGAAAGAAGGGAAACATGTTCAAGATCAGTCGAGGACACTCCTTTGAGAAGATCTATGAGACTGAGATATCTTGTGGATAGATTGATTCTATAGAATACGTCTATGAAGCTTCATTATGTGTGCATGATAGAGAGAATCAAGCATGATGAACTAAAGAAGTTTCATGAAGTATCACAAAATGAAGATTGGTACAAAGCAATGGATGACAAATGCATTGAACAAGAATGATGCATAGGAATTATTGAGATTTCCACCTGATAACAAAGCTATTGGTTACAAATGGGTGTATAAAAAGTGCAAAGTGATGTCTCAATGGAGAGATATAAAGCATTCCTTGTTGTAGAAGGATATGCACAAGTATATGGATTAGATTATGATGCAACATTAGTCTAGTTGTGAAAATGCCCACAGTGAGAAGTATGATTGCATGGGCTGCTATGAAAAGCTGGAGATTCTATCAAATGGATGTTAAGAATAGATTCTTGAATGGTTAATTGCACGATGAAGCTTATATGCAGTAACCAAATGGTTATGCGTATTCAAAGTTTCTTGATTATGTGTGCAAATTGAAGAAAGTGCATTATGGACTGAAACAAGCACAAATAGTATGGTGACCAAGGAGTAAAAATATATTGGATCTTGAATTTATGCAATCAAAGGCTGATTATTCACTATTTGTATGGAATCCTATAAATGAAATGATTCTATTAGTAATTTATGTTGATGCTCTGATCATTATTGACAATTATGAAAAGAGGATTGCTTATTTGAAAAAACAACTAAAATATGAATTTTTGATGTCAAATTTGGGAGAGCATAAATATTTTTTGGCAAATCAAAGTAACTCCAATGCAAGAGGGAATTTGCACGATATAATGCAATTGTATGCGACCTTCACTTGTTGATATGCCAGTTGATGTTGATGCTAAACTTATGAATGATGGGAAATACTTTCATGATACAAATGTATTAGTGAAAATCAAAAGTTGCATGTGATTCTTTGATTGTAGGAATCCATAGGAAAGGAATGTTTAACTCAACCATATCACAACTCTCCTCGACCTAAAAATCTTCTACACTAAGAGGTTCCTCATCTTCTTGATACCCAGAAAGTTTCTTTTCTCAACTACTCTAGGAAGGTAAGTTTCCCCTTGCATTGTGAGTGGGATGCACACATTTCTCCTATGGAAAATTACCCTTTGGTATCTTAACACTTAGATCCTTGTTGCAGCTCAACTTAAGGTTCATAATATCTCTAGTCTTTGAACCACATTACCCCAAATGGAAGCATAAAGAGAAGTAAATGTAAATTCTTCCCATGATATTGCCATTTTGAGAAGCCAACTCCTTGACCTACTCTAGTTAACTAATCTAGATTCTCATAATAGTTTATGCACTATTGAACCTTTCGCAATGATTGAATGGATTAAAAGGTCAATTATTACAAATCACATAGGAAATATGGAGTCATCAATCTCAAGATAAGAACAAAAATAGGGGAACGACTATCCAATCATAAGCATAAGCATGCCTAGAGAACTTTTTCGTGATTTTTTTTCTACAAATACAATCAAGAATAAGAGAGCAAGTATCAAAAGTGCAGGAAGGTGAAAAAATATCACTAAACCTACTATCCCTAGATGAAATGCATTTAATTTTATTTTTGCACAATAAAATAATTACAATAATTATTTTTTATTTTTGCAATGTACTTGAATTTTAAAATCTTTAGTTTGATTGAAAATGGAATTCTCTGAATAACTCTTGCATGCTTTTGAAATGGGCACATATAAAAAATATATCTTAAACACATCACTTGAAGCGATTATTTTGCGGTACTTGTTTATCTAATTATTAACATAATCTGAATTCTATTTGCTTGCTTCATGAGTGGAAAAGAGAATTATTTATAAGTTTCTTGAAGAAAAATTCTTGTTTTGAATAATTTATTTTAAATTGAAAACTAAAACTTTGTTTCTAATTGTTGGCATCATGTGATCTTGGTCTAATTATATCTATTTCTCATTTAAACTACTATTCATGCACATGAGATTAGGAAGAGCCTTAGGGCAACAAAACTCTCTTAGAAGTCACATGTCATCCATAGGTAGTAGCAACTTGCATCCAAGTAACTCCCATGTGACCTCATCAAGTAGTGAGTCAGATCTTAACTAGGAATAAATGGTTGCTTCCTAAGACGTGTTAGGGAATTTCAATCAACCATGATGATGCAGACCCTGCTAGTCAAGATGATCATATTATCCTGTAATTTCAAGGCCACAACTCCCTAGCATAGGTGTGTATTTCGAAAACATAAATGATAGGTATTTAGGCTTGGAAACCCTAATTTATTGATGCTTCAATAACTTTTGTGTATATAACTATGAAGATAAAGAAGGAATTATTATGCACTTTATCTTGACTTAGAGATTGAGTTTTAACAAGACACAAATGATGATGAGATTGGACCCCATGAAGTTCCTCCACACATAGATTTGAGGTAATCCTTTTCAATGCATTTAAACTCAATCGAATTTCATTTGAACCTTCATGGAAAGCAATATCGATTAAAAACCACACTTGTAGGCAACTTTGATCAAACCACACTATAACTCCACATGCTAAATAAGTGACATTGTGTGCATTTCACAACATTTTCACTCAAAATTCACCTCCTAGCGAATGCATTTGCCGAACAACCAAAGACACATAGATGAGCAACAGACAACTTGCGACCATGCCAAGCCTCATATGGAGTGATAGATTGCAGTGCTTTAGTGGGATACCTATTAAGTACATATGTTGCACACATAATGGCATGAGGCCAAAAGCTACCTCATAAATCTTGAATTTTGGTCGTACACCTTGCTGGTGCAATTAAACCCAAGCCCACATACTTGGTTAATTATCTTAATATGCTTGATTTATTTTCATAAATTGTGCAAGGCTTCATATGATCAATATCTTGTAAAACTTCTTCACATTTATCCTTGTAAAAGTGGATTACATCCACGAGGAGTTAGGAAGCTCTAAAATCATGAAGCAATTAGTAGTTGAGTGATGAGGGAATCTATCCTACATTTTAGGATTCACTTTTTAGATAGAAGTTTGAATTTGAATTCAGACTTTGGCTCCAACATGACTATAAGAAGAGGATCAAAACGACCCACGTGTATCTCGAGCTTGAGGGATCATTTTCAAGGACATTCATTGTGAAGTGAGAGCTCATCGCATAGCTCATTCAACTCTCACACATTGAGCAATGTATGATTTCCATTGAAATTGTATTTGTACATGTTTAATACATATATGATCATTACATTCTCATTTTACTTCTTTGTATAACTCCATCTGAACAGTGATCTTTTCAGAGCTTGTTCTCATTCTGTAGTTGATCATTGGCCATGATTTAAAGCATGTTAGATTCATCATCATGTCTATTATACACCTACAAGGTTTCATTAGCATTGTTTCTTGGGATCATGAGATATTAATATATCATTGCTCACTCGTCTGATGACTGTTGCAGCCCATGAATGTCGGGATGGAGCTATGATTTGCTATTCATTAGCAAGCTAAAGAGTCCCACTACACTCTCTAGCCATCATTCTTAGCAGGTGTGAAGCAGGATCTAGCTACACCACTTCATCTCTTGTGCCAATCCACCATTGTTTCCAACAGTGGTATCACAGCAACAACAATCAAGATGGGAGATGGATTTCCATCCTTCATTGAGAAATTGGACAGAAACAACTACTTAGCATGGTCACTTAGGATCCAAGACTACCTTTGAGTGAGAATTCTATATGGATACATCTTAGGAGATGAATAAATGCCAATCTTCAGGAGTAAGCACCAACCTACAAAGGAAGAGCAAGAAAGGTTGACCACATGGTGTGCAAAGGATGCTCTTGCCAGGTCATATCTACTAAACGCAATCTCTGATTTCTTGTTGCCACATGTTAGGAATTGCAAGACCTCCCAAGAGACTTTGGAAGTACTCTCATCATATTTCTCCTCAAATACAAGAGCTAGAAAGAATCATTTATGGATGGAATTTACAACTCTAAAGAAACAACCAAAGAAAGGAGTGGATGATTATGTAACCAAGATGAAAGATGTGGTTGACTAGCTTGCAAGCATTGGAGAGGAGATACAAGAAGAACACATAGTGAGGCAGATCATTAATGGAATCAAGACTGATGACAAGTGGGAGTCCTTCACCACAACAATGGACCTCTACATGGATATGTAAATACCTGAACTCAACACCTTGATGGGGCAACTCTTCACCCATGAGACAAAGCTCAACAAGAATGGTGAAAACTCTAGAGGTAACCAATCTTCTACCCTTTATACAGATAAGAATAAAGCTAATGATAAAGGTAAGAGCAAGAAGCATGAAGAAGAGGCTAGTACCTCTCAAGCTAATTATGCAGGAAGAGGAAGAGGTGCTAGAGGAAGGGGTAGAGGAGGAAAGCAAGGCAGGGGGTGACCCTACAACAATACACCTTGCAACATTTGTGGTCCTAACAACCAAATCACAGAAGAATGCTTCAAGAATACTAGGAATCAAAGGGGAAGAGTCTTCCATAGAGGTAGCTATGCGCAATCAAGAGGTAGATACAACAATGGTGGAGGCAACTACAATCAAGACTACAACAACAACAATTTTACTCATTTTACTCATCATGAACATGACATCCAAGCAAGGTAAAGATGATGAGCATCTTTTCTACATTGATTCAGGTTGTTCCAATCATGTGGCTAGAGATATAGCTCTATTATGTGATCTTGAAGAACCCAAAAGGAAGCATGAAGTACAAACAGGTGATGATACTAAACACTTAGTCAAGCAAATTGGAAATGTAATAACATCTTATGGTAGCATGAACCTTTTGAGTAAAGTTTTGTATGTGCCAACTATAACCGAAAACCTAATTAGTGTTGGGCAGATTGTTGAGAAAGGTTTACAGGTCAAATTCACTAAGCATGGAGCATATGTGGAAGACCCTCAACAAGGCTTCAAGAGGATTGCTAAAGGTGAGAAGTCTGGTAGATTATTCACATTTGAGATTGAAGACAAAAGGAACATAGCACTATTCAATTATAGAGATCAAGCCTTATCTGAGTTAGAAATATGGCACAAAAGGCTAGGATACATAGGAGAAGGAACTCTAAAGAAAATGTGTAGGGATCAAAGTGTGCCTGGCATTCCAAATGTGACCAAGCAACATATGATATACAAATGTGGAGCATGGCAATTTGGCAAAGCTCACAGGCAACCATTCAACAGGAAAGGATACATTTATGAAGACTATTTGGAGCTTGTACACACTGATGTGTGGGGCCCTAGCAAATATCCATGCTCTTGGAACATCAAGCTTACACTATGCTTGAGGTGGATTTGATCTACATCAAAGGCTATCGCATCAAAAGAATATCCATTGGAGAGTTCTTTTTCTTATGCTCATTTATTGTATTTTTTTGAGAGCTCTTTTATGGTTCATTTACCATTGTAAAAGCCTTGAGCTTTACACATGTAAAGGTAGAAATATAGAGCCCAAATCCCACGAATTTGTGGTGTTTGAAGTTGCATTCAATCAAGCAATCAATCACCTAAAAGTAGATCAAACTAGATCTTCACTTTTCCTAGATTGTAGGAAAGTGAATTGATTCCCTCCAACAACCATTCCCACCTTCATTTGAATTCAAATTTCACTTGTAGAAGTCGTGGAACACTCCTAGAGTCTATATAAAGACTTGAAATCACTTGTACATTACATGGAAGCAATATACATACATTTGTGACCATCATTGTATTGCTCCTTCAATTCTCTACATCATCTTCTTTGCCAATAGTAATCTTGCAGAGGCTGCGGCTCTCTCTCCAGAGCTCCAAATCGAGTGCAAGATGGCTCATTGCAAAGGTATTAGTGTCTAGTTTTTGCCTATAAATTTTCATAGCATTTGGTTCAGTAGATTGGGAGAAATCTGAGTTTTTCTCTCTCGGCATCAATCTCTACGTATTCCTGAAAAATAGGAAGTACCACCGGTGAATGTCGCATTCATTCCTATAGCATATTTTTCTTATTCCTTATACTTTTGTGCATTATATACACTAAACCCTATGTGTATCACTCCCATAAAAGGACTTTTTCTAATTGTAATTATGCTGGTCGCTATGGGCATTTGAAGTTCATTGTCTCTTCCATAGATAGTAAGTTTTTTGAGCTAGTCGACCCGCAAACCTATCTGTATTGTATTGACTCATTCTCCTTGATGCTCCAAAGTACATAGTGAATTTCTTTGCACTTATTCCCTGCCTATAAGGTCTATTTGAGTCTCCATAAGCTCAAGGGCTGGTCTTGTGCCGGTTGGCTTGACCAAACTTTGTCGCTTCGAAATGCACTTTTCTACCTTCTACAAGCTTCTCCAAGTTCTTTCAGTGGTATCAGAACTAGATCAAGATGGGTGATGGCTTTCCCTCAATGATCGAGAAGCTTGATCGAAACAACTACGCGGTGTGGGAGCGATTTCTGACGACTGGCGGATCAATTCATTCGTCTCGCGAATAGCGCACGCTGGGTGACTATGCAGAACAAGTATAACTTTTCCTAAGGTCCGTAGGGTAAAGTGTTCCTATATCTTTCTATTGCATCAAAATAAGCTGGTGAGATAAGTTTTTCACTAACTACTTGATCTTTAATGCTTTCAATTTCGTTTGAATCTTCTTGAAAATTATCGTCGTTTCTATCTACAGTTGGTGGGAAAAGCTCTTCACTATTCTCAATGCTAGGTGGAGCAGTGGAAAGTAAATGTAAAGTTCTATTAGGATCATGCAAAGTTTCTTTAACTATCTTATTTTTAACTAACTCTTCAACTTCCTCAATTGGTTTAGGAAATAATAAATCAAATGTAGCTGGAGGTAGAAAGGAACTACTTGAAGAAGTCTCTTTAGACATAAGATAAAAATGACACTAGATTAATGATCAAATTCCTATACACGCTTATAAGATAATGAAAATGACACTAGATTAATGATCATATTCCTATACACACTTATAAGATAATGTCATAAAATGATAATCTATTCAAGCTTAAAGGATAACCTATAAAAGCTAATCAATAGTTTAAGCTAAGTAATTCTTCGCTTCAAATCCTCAGTTCATCAACAGGGCTGCAATTCTTCAAAAAATCACATCTGAAAATCACATGAGTCTTCAGTTCACCAACAGGGCTCTGAAAATCACATCTGAAAATCACATGAATCTCTAGTTCACCAACAGCTCTCTGAAAATCACATCTGAAAATCACATGAATCTCCAGTTCACCAACAGCTCTCTGAAAATCACATGAATCTCTAGTTCATCAACAGGGCTCTGAAAATCACATGAATCTCCAGTTCATCAACAGGGCTCTGAAAATCACATCTGAAAATCACATGAATCTCCAGTTCGCCAACAGCTCTCTGAAAATCACATCTGAAAATCACATGAATCTCTACTTCACCAATAGGGCTCTGAAAATCACATCTGAAAATCACATGAATCTCCAGTTCACCAACAGCTCTCTGAAAATCACATGAGAAATATTAGTATGCATTTATAAAATAATTACACTCATTTAAAACTTAAACAAATTTAGTTAAATCATTTATTTAAACATACATATTACAATAATATAATACATTCATACAATTACTTTAGCATACATAAATCATTCATATAAGTACATTGTTTCATTTACTTATACATATTTAAACATATTATATAAGCTAACATGCATATACATACACTTAACATAAATGACACGCATACCACACATAATCATACATTCACAAACACACATGCAAAACATGCATGCATTATCATAACTTTCATGCAAACATGCACATGCATAAATGATCATGCATACATATATATGCACTAACATGCAACAAGCAATCATACACATGCACTAATAACCATGCATAAGCATACATGCACATGCATAAATGCACATGCACTAGCAACCATGCATAAACATGCATGTACTATCATGCAACAAGCAAACATGCATGACATGCATACATTCATAAAAACACTATCAACATGCATGCACACATGATATACACATAACATCTAAAGTACATACATTAATTGACATGCATGAACTAACATGGATAAATTTCTAACATTCATTAGCTAAATTTACATGCAAAACCATATTTATGCACTTAACATACTTCTAACATGCATATCCTAACATCTAACATGCACTTTCTTAACTAACATGCATTAACATTCCTAACTTCTAACATCTAGCATGCACTAAAAATTTAACATGTATTACCATCTACTAATATGCATCAACATTAACTAACATACCTAACATGCACTAACATACTTATCATGCACTAACATGCACTAATATTAACTAACATACCCTACATGCACTAACATGCACTAATATTAACTAACATACCCTACATGCACTAACATACTTATCATGCACTAACATGCACTAACATACTTATCATGCACTAACATGCACTAATATTAACTAACATACCCTACATGCACTAACATACTTATCATGCACTAACATGCACTAACATACTTATCATGCACTAACATGCACTAATAACTAACATGGGTTCATGCACTAACACTAACATGGGTTCATGCACTAACACTAACATGGGTTCAATTAATGACTAAACATGCTATCATAATACATGGGTATAAGAACTTAGGTATCTATCAAAGCTAAGGGTTGAAGAAGCTTGGGTTAAGGGTAGGAAAAGAAATGGAAAGGATAAAAGAAGATAGACTAGGGTAAATATTTGGTTAGGGTAATCCTTCTTGTCTCTTACCTGTGAACATACAAAAAACATTAGGATAATCAAATCATACATTTAAGCAATCAATCTATTTTAAAAACACACACTCACTCATATATAAATAGATACATAAACATATATACTTATATTAAAACAAATACATTTAAGTTATAAATATTCATATGCACACACATACATAAATAAATACATATACAAAAACATAAACATATGTTAAGTCATCCATATACAATTATATACCTTTACATATGCATTCCATATTTTTATTTTAAATATTTGATTAATAAATATACTTAAATAACATAAAACATCATAATTTAATTTATAAATAAATAATTTAACTAAACTATAAAGTAAAGTATATATAGAGGAAAAATATATATATAAACAATAAAATAAAAAAGAAAAGAAATATATAAAAAAAACTCTCTTTCTTTCTCTTTCTCTGTACCTTTCTCTCTCTCTGTACCTTTCTCTCTCTCTCTCACTCTCTCTCTCTCTCTTTCTCTCTCTTCTGCGGCTGCTGCTGCGCCGCCGGTAGGCTGCAGAGGGAGGGAAGGAGGAGAAATATAAAAAAAAACAAAACAAAATTTATATAAAAAAAAGAAAAAAGAAAACTCTCTCTCTCTCTCTCTCTCTCTCTCTCTCTCTCTCTCTCTCTCTCTCTCTCTCTCTCTCTCTCTCTCTCTCTCTCTCTCTCTCTGTTGTGCGTGCAGCGCTGCTGCGCCGCCAGCAGAGAAAGGGAGAGTGAGAGAGGGAAAAAAAAACTTTTTTAAATAAAGAAGGGAGAGGGAGAAGGAGAACATTAAAGAAGAGGGAGAAAAAGGAAGGACGGGAGAAGGGAAAATTGGAAAAGAAAAAGGAATAAAAGAAAAGAAGCCAAGTAAAGTGAAGAAAAAAAACAAACGCCCTTTTGTCTCTGCAACGAAAATTTTATCTAAATAAAAAAAAAATTGCTCTACAATGAATGAAGGTCAAAAGCAAGAGAGATGGCCTTCTCTCTCCTCCTGCCAGAGAACTGTCATAGAACTATGTGCAAAATTTGACTATAGTCTAGAGCAAAAAGTAAGTACCTGAAAATCACATGAGCTTGTGAGTACGTACTCCCCTCTTTAAATAGATGAGAGTAGCCCACCATAGCCCACATTTATCCTTAGATAACTGAACCAAACTACCTAAATTAACTCCTCTTCAACTCAACCACACTCCAATAAGAAAAAAGGCATGGATTTTCTCTATTTTGATTTTACCCAATTTTCAACCATTCAATTAAATTTTCAATGGACCATAGACTTTAGATTTTAAAATAACCTTTCACTTCTTTTTTAATTTATTTAAATACTAGAATACTAAACTTTAGTCTAAAATTAATTTAACCCATCTAAATTTTATTTATATCCATAAGCTTAATGGAAATAATTAAATAATATATTTTTCTATTTGAATTATTTTGCTAAGGTTCCTTATGATATATTTAACCTATTTAATAATTCATTTATAGATTTTAACCCACTTATTTAATCAATTAACCTTAGGTTTACCCTACAACTAGCTTCAAACCACACCAAATGACTTCAACTAACCCATAAACCTATTTTCTAACCTTCCATAACCCTCTAGAATTAATATTAAACCCTTAATTATCCTAAGTTATAAAAATATCTTATCATATTTCTAAATTCACATTTAAACAAGCATTTATAAGAATAAATTATAAGTTTTATAGTCCTTCTGTTCATGTCACTTGCTTAGAATAAGTAATTTATCTTGTATAACAGCATATACAAAAAAAATTTCTCATCAGGTAATAGAATTATATGCCTCCTACTTTTACTTCCTATGGTCTGACTCTCTTTTCATTGCTTTTTTTTCATATCATTTTTCTTTTACTTTTTTACTTCATCCCAACTTAGCTTTTTCTTTAATTTTCACAAATCGGCCTATACCAAAATTGGGTGCGATGCCTGGACTTGTCCACCCGGCCAAGTTTATTCCACTTCTCTACCAACCCGGCATAGCGCACGACAAAACTATGTCAGCCCTACATGAAATCGACGTCAGCTCGTGGCTCTGATCACCTGACCAGAGTAACTCCACCCGCCTATCGACCCATGCAGGTGCATGACAACATATAGGCTGAGCCTATGATGAAACTAGCGTCAGCTCGTGGCCTTGATCACCCGACCAAGGTTGGTCCACCCGCCTACTAGCCCAACATAGCGCACCAACAACGAACACATACATATATGCTAATTGGGTATGAAGTTTTTATTTTTATTTTTTTTTTTTATTTCATTTAGAGGTCAGATCCCATAAGAAATAAATAGCAGAATACAAAATCCCATATACTAATGGATAAAATTTTAAGCATATACATGTATTCAAAATAAAGCTACCTTTTCGTCTACAAGCTTCCAATTCCAAAATTTCTATTTAACTTTCTGATTCAGTTCATATAAATATGAGTTTTTATGTTTCAATCATAAATATTTCATATATTTCTACATCTTAATTCTATTTGAGTTGTTTTTAAATAAATTCAAACATATCCTTTTAATCCATGCAGTAATGCCATGCATATACAAAAAAAAACAAAGAATCTTTAATCAAAATTGTTTCACCTGATATTTTAATCATCATCTTCATTTTCATCAGCATCATCATCATCATCATCAATTTCTTCAATTTCATATTCTTCATTATTTCTCTTTTTAAATAATTTAACTCTTTTTCCTGCAATCAAATTTTTTAATAAAGAACCGTCAAACTCTCTAAGTTTAAATGTACCATTATCATATACAGTTATCTTCCTTCAGGTAAAGCTTGAGCTACATGTTTCACCTTTTTATCTACAGTTTTATACTTTGTATTAATTTTAGCTTCATGAAAATCAGAAACAAATTTTGAAATTAAATCATATTCATTTAATGAGTTTAAAAGAATAACATGTAATAATTTTTCATCATGTAAGGTTTCATCAATTTCATCAAATAAAGTAGAGGAAAAAGAAGTTTCAATTATATTTTCAATATTTTCATTTTGAGACATATATTCTGTATCTTTAAAATATTTTTCATGTTTTTTCATTGTTTTTCTAGGAATATCTTTATTATTTAGAATTTGTAATTTTGAAGATGAAAAATAAACAGAAACATTTTCTATTTTATTTACACATTTATGCGAGATATCAAACCAGTTACCACTGTTGTCTCGCTCAACAATGGTGTCTAGTAAAAATTTTGATCAAAGTATGTTCCAGAATCACTAAGAGGTAGATGACTCTCGTGCATTTTCTCTTGTGATCTGATAGGTGTTTTCCTAATTTGTTCTCTATTTCTAATATGATTTGGGTTAACAGTCATTACTTGTAAGGATTGTAAGTCATCTTTTGATCTAAATCTAGCATATGTGGATCCATCGTCCATTATTTTTGTTTCCATACGAGTTTCACATATAAAGGGTTGTCCTAAGATAATTTCATAAGAACAGTTATCTTGTATGAAAAAATGAAATGTTTCACTTATGCCACCTATTGAAATTGGAATGTTGGCACATGCTCCTAGAAGTGCACCACATCCGTTGTCTGCTATTCTCATAATCCACCCATGTTGTTTATCTATAGGCCATCTAAATTTATCATATAATTCTTTTGATATTACGTTTATTTTTTAGCATGAATCTAGTAAAGCTAAAGTTGTACAAGAATTTTTCCTATCTCCTAAATTTACTTTGATTTCTGGTGTTTCCCTAGCCCAAAAACTCTTTTTGTAATTGCTTTCAGATTTTTCTTGTATATTATCTGGAAGTATAGGTCCTAAAAAAATTTTATTAACATATCCTTCACTTTCTTCTTCATCATCAAAATCAGAAGAAAAGGAATCTTTAGAAATATGAGTTACATCTACATTGTCATGCATTTCAGTATCAGTATTTAAGGGAAATCTTTTTCTTTTAATCATCTTAATAAAGTTATCTTTAAATTCTAATTTAGCTATAGTAAATAATTGTTCAAGTGACATAGTCACTTGACTTTTTAAAAGAATATCATACAGTATTTCTTTTGTGTCATTTTTTTGTTCAAGTTCTGAAGTTAAAATAACTTTTGGAATTCTTTTGGGTTTCTTGGTTTTTTCCTCATTTTTTTCTATTTCTTCATTAGTATTTGATTCTAATTCATTAGGTTTGTTTGATGTCTCTAGTTGTTTACCCTCCCTTATATCTCTTCTTTTCTGCTCATTTGATTCTAAATTTGTATTTTCATTAAATTGTACATTTTTAGGTTCTTTTCTCAATTGTTTTCTAGTTAGTCTTTGATTAGATTCATCTAGATCTTGAGTTTCATCCCTTTTTCTCTTTTCTTCCACATTTGCAATATGTGAGAAGATAGAGAAATTATATATAGGTGAGTTCCATGCAGTTTTGTTCATTATATCATCTCTAGCTTTTACCAATGCTTCTATTGAATAATTTTTGGTTTCTTTTGATGTATCATCATCTAGATCACTTTCATCGCATTCTAATCTAACCCCAGATGAGCTTCTTTGTGCTTCTGATATATTTTCATATAGTTTTTGCATTCCACCTTTTTCCCAATTTACAGCTAGAGGGAGGTGGGTGCGATAGTCACATAGTTTTTTATCAATATCAATAACTAGTTTTCTTTCTTTTGCTTCTTTTAATGATTCACAAGCATAAGACATATGTTCAGTGGAGTCACACCAAACACATCGTCGGGTGGGTGTGCCTCTTCGTTCATTATTCTGAGCTACTGGTTGATTCTGAGCTATTGGTTGATTCATTACAGGTGCTATAGGTATAGGATTCATTTGTGGGGCATGAGTAAATTGAGGACCTAGAATTGTTCTATCTTGACTAACTAAGGAATGAACTGTGTTTTGAAGTGTTTCCACTTCCTTAGATATGTTCGTATGCATTTGCATCATATTATCTAGCTTATTAAATAGTATTTCAAACTGTAACTCACTAGGCACTTTAGATGTTGATGCTTGTTCAGTTAAACTAGAGTTTATATTGATTTTAGGATTTTGAGTAGTTGGTCCTACTGTTGGAAAACTTAAATTCATATCATATAATAATGATTGCCTCTGTTTCATTTGTGCTACAACTTCAACTACTTGTTTAAGTACCCCCCAATCCTCTGTTAAACCATATCTTTTTCCAGGTTCCTCTAGTTTTCTTTCTACTTCACTTCTAATGTCTGTAGGTAAAACTTTTAGGAAATAAAGTACTATATCTGGAGTAAGTGCAGTCCTATCTTGTTCAGGTTATTGTGAAAATCTCTTCATAAATTCCCCATGTAATTGTGTAAGAGATATTTGGGTTTTGGGAGTGCTAAGCCACTTCATAAATCCCTCCCTACTGTGTTGACTATAATCTTCTAAGTAAAATTCTTTATGTATTTGTTTTTTAAATTCTTCCCATGCAAGTGCTTTATGAGGTTCTATAACACTAATGGCTGAACCTATTGCAAGTCTTACTAAAAATGTTACCCATTTATTAATTGGCAAACCATGTAGTTTTGCTAGGTCTTCAAAAGTGTCTAAGTAATTAGTTGTGTTAACTCCAGTAAATTTACCTTTTTCTTTTAGCATAGCTTCTACTACTTTTTGGCCTTGGGTTTCTGACATCATATTTATAAATAACTCATCCATTTTGATATGTATGCTAGAACTAGACCTAAGTTTCTTAATATAATCCTTAACTTCCTCTTGAACTTTAGATTTTTGTTCCCTTACCAAACTAACTAAGTTGCCTGATTCCAGCTTTACTTAAATTTAAAACTTTTAAATAAGACTTGAAAAATAAATGCTAACTTTCCAAATGAAAATTCTGAATGAATTTTCAAACTAAATTATGCTATTCTAACAATCCTTAATAATTTAATGAAATCTAGATACTAACTTTTCAAATAAATTTCTTTTTGATTGTTTTAAATAAAATTGTACTAATCAAACAATCTTAAATAAATACTATCTTTTAAATAAGAATTCTTTTTGAATCTAACAATTTCTAATATTTTAATGAAAATAAATTCTAACTTTCAAATGAAATGAAATTTAAATCTAGCAATTCCTACTATCTTAAACTCTCCTAAAATCCTACTTAAATAGTCACAAACAGATGCAAGTTAAGAAAATATACCTGACACCTGACAGTTGGAGCAGAAGCTACAGTGCATGTGAAATTCTCAAGTTACATTTGTTGAGCAATAAATGCCTAATACAAAAAATCTAACTGCTGTGAGTGCAAACGTTTTTCTTCAAAATCTTGATGGTAAGGGTGTAGAGATGAGGTTTACTACTTGCCTATTCCCGTGGAGGCGCTCAGAGCATAAGCTCAGCCCTCAACAACCAGGGAATTACAAAGTTTGTAATATCTACCTCTGCAAGACGATCACCTCAAGCTGTCGCAACCACGTCGTCTAAATCAAGCTAATGCATATGCAAGAAAAGGAAAAGTTTTTATACCTGTTCGGCTCTGCCGTTGTTTCACGTCGGGTTCAAAAATGTGGGAGCAATTTCTGACGACTCGCGGATCAATTCAGTCGTCTCGCGAACGGCGCACGCTGGGTGACTATGCAGAACAATTATAACTTTTCCTAAGGTCCGTAGGGTAAAGCGTTCCTATATCTTTCTATAGCATCAAAATAAGATGGTGAGATAAGTTTTTCACTAACTACTTGATCTTTAATGCTTTCAATTTCGTTTGAATCTTCTTGAAAATTATCATCGTTTCTATCTACAGTTGGTGGGAAAATTTCTTCACTATTCTCAATGCTAGGTGGAACAGTGGAAAGTCAATGTAAAGTTCTATTAGGATCATGCAAAGTTTCTTTAACTATCTTATTTTTAACTAACTCTTCAACTTCCTCAACTGGTTTAGGAAATAATAAATCAAATGGAGCTGGAGGTAGAAAGGAACTACTTGAAGAAGTCTCTTTAGACATAAGATGAAAATGACACTAGATTAATGATCAAATTCCTATACACACTTATAAGATAATGAAAATGACACTAGATTAATGATCAAATTCCTATACACACTTATAAGATAATGTCATAAAATGATAATCTATTCAAGCTTAAAGGATAACCTATACAAGCTAATCAATAGTTTAAGCTAAGTAATTCTTTTCGCTTCAAATCCTCAGTTCATCAACAGGGCTGCAATTCTTCAGAAAATCACATCTGAAAATCACATGAGTCTTCAGTTCACCAACAGGGCTCTGAAAATCACATCTGAAAATCACATGAATCTCCAGTTCACCAACAGCTCTCTAAAAATTACATCTGAAAATCACATGAATCTCCAGTTCACCAACAGCTCTCTGAAAATCACATGAATCTCTAGTTCATCAACAGGGCTCTGAAAATCACATGAATCTCCAGTTCATCAACAGGGCTCTGAAAATCACATCTGAAAATCACATGAATCTCCAGTTCGCCAACAGCTCTCTGAAAATCACATCTGAAAATCACATGAATCTCTAGTTCACCAACAGGGCTCTGAAAATCACATCTGAAAATCACATGAATCTCCAGTTCACCAACAGCTCTCTGAAAATCACATGAGAAATATTAATATGCATTTATAAAATAATTACACTCATTTAAAACTTAAACAAATTTAGTTAAATCATTTATTTAAACATACATATTACAATAAACTAATACATTCATACAATTACTTTAGCATACATAAATCATTCATATAAGTACATTGTTTCATTTACTTATACATATTTAAACATATTATATAAGCTAACATGCATATACATACACTTAACATAAATGACACGCATACCACACATAATCATACATTCACAAACACACATGCAAAACATGCATGCATTACCATAACTTTCATGCAAACATGCACATGCATAAATGATCATGCATACATATATATGCACTAACATGCAACAAGCAATCATACACATGCACTAATAACCATGCGTAAGCATACATGCACATGCACTAGCAACCATGCATAAACATGCATGTACTATCATGCAACAAGCAAACATGCATGACATGCATACATTCATGCAAACACTATCAACATGCATGCACACATGATATACACATAACATCTAAAGTACATACATTAATTGACATGCATGAACTAACATGGATAAATTTCTAACATTCATTAGCTAAATTTACATGCAAAACCATATTTATGCACTTAATACTTCTAACATGCATATCCTAACATCTAACATGCACTTTCTTAACTAACATGCATTAACATTCCTAACTTCTAACATCTAGCATGCATTGCTTAATTTAACATGTATTACCATCTACTAACATGCATCAACATTAACTAACATACCTAACATGCACTAACATACTTATCATGCACTAACATGCACTAATATTAACTAACATACCCTACATGCACTAATATTAACTAACATACCCTACATGCACTAACATACTTATCATGCACTTACATGCACTAACATACTTATCATGCACTAACATGCACTAATATTAACTAACATACCCTACATGCACTAACATACTTATCATGCACTAACATGCACTAACATACTTATCATGCACTAACATGCACTAATAACTAACATGGGTTCATGCACTAACACTAACATGGGTTCAATTAATGAGTAAACATGCTATCATAATACATGGGTATAAGAACTTAGGTATCTATCAAAGCTAAGGGTTGAAGAAGCTTGGGTTAAGGGTAGGAAAAGAAATGGAAAGGATAAAAGAAGATAGAATAGGGTAAAAATTTGGTTAGGGTAATCCTTCTTGTCTCTTACCTATGAACATACAAAAAACATTAGGATAATCAAATCATACATTTAAGCAATCAATCTATTTTAAAAACACACACTCACTCATAGATAGATAGATACATAAACATATATACTTATATTAAAACAAATACATTTAAGTTATAAATATTCATATGCACACACATACATAAATAAATACATATACAAAAACATAAACATATGTTAAATCATCCATATACAATTATATACCTTTACATATGCATTCCATATTTTTATTTTAAATATTTGATTAATAAATATACTTAAATAACATAAAACATCATAATTTAATTTATAAATAAATTATTTAATTTAACTAAACTATAAAGTAAAGTATATATAGAGGAAAAATATATATATAAACAATTAAATAAACAAGAAAAGAAATATATATAAAAAAAAAACTCTCTTTCTTTATCTCTCTCTCTGTACCTTTCTCTCTCTCTCTGTACCTTTCTCTCTCTCTCTCTCACTCTCTCTCTCTCTTTCTCTCTCTTCTGCGACTGCTGCGCCGTCGGCAGGCTGCAGAGGGAGGGAAGGAGGAGAAATATTAAAAAAATATATATATATATAAAAACGAAGAAAGAAAACTCTCTCTCTCACTCTCTCTCTCTCTCTCTCTGCTGCGTGCGCAGCGCTGCTGCGCCGCCGGCAGAGAAAGGGAGAGTGAGAGAGGGAAAAAAAACTTTTTTAAATAAAGAAGGGAGAGGGAGAAGGAGAACATTAAAGAAGAGGGAGAAAAAGGAAGGACAGGAGAAGGGAAAATTTGAAAAGAAAAAGGAATAAAGAAAAGAAGCCAAGTAAAGTGAAGAAAAAAAAACAAACGCCCCTTTGTCTCTGCAACAAAAATTTTATCTAAATAAAAAAAATTTGCTCTACAATGAATGAAGGTCAAAAGCAAGAGAGATGGCCTTCTCTCTCCTCCTGCCAGAGAATTGTCATAGAACTATGTGCAAAATTTGACTATAGTCTAGAGCAAAAAGTAAGTACCTGAAAATCACATGAACTTGTGAGTACGTACTCCCCTCTTTAAATAGATGAGAGTAGCCCACCATAGCCCACATTTATCCTTAGATAACTGAACCAAACTACCTAAATTAACTCCTCTTCAACTCAATCACACTCCAACAAGAAAAAAGGCATGGATTTTCTCTATTTTGATTTTACCCAATTTTCACCCATTCAATTAAATTTTCAATGGACCATAGACTTTAGTTTTTAAAATAACCTTTCACTTCTTTTTTAATTTATTTAAATACTAGAATACTAAACTTTAGTCTAAAATTAATTTAACCCATCTAAATTTTATTTATATCCATAAGCTTAATGGAAATAATTAAATAATATATTTTTCTATTTGAATTATTTTGCTAAGGTTCCTTATGATATATTTAACCTATTTAATAATTCATTTATAGATTTTAACCCACTTATTTAATCAATTAACCTTAGGTTTACCCTACAACTAGCTTCAAACCACATCAAATAACTTCAACTAACCCATAAACCTATTTTCTAACCTTCCATAACCCTCTAGAATTAATATTAAACCCTTAATTATCCTTAAAATTTAACTAGAACCCTATAAATCATGCTCAAAACATTCATTTAACCCTTAATTATCCTTGTAATTTAGCTAAAACCCTATAAAACATGATCAAAACCTATAATTGACCCTTAATTACCCTTACATTACTTTCAAAACATAGAAAACCCCTTAACTAACCCTTGAATTTTCATCTATACCATTATTTATATTAAGAAAACACTTAGATAAATACTTCCCATCCTGATAATATTCAGCAAACTTCTTTTCCTGCAGAAATTAAAATCAAACATTAGTCAAAAATTTCATAATTTAACCAAACTTATATCAATCAAATAATCTTTTAATTTTTGAAATATTTTAAGAGTAATAAATTCTCTCCGATAGCGGCTTGGCAAATCAGAATGGAGGCCTATTTGCAAGGTAGAAATCTTTATGGAATTGTAGTAGGTGATGAAGCTATGCCTATTCCAAGATCCAAAGGAGGACCTACACAAGAGGAGACAGATAAGCTCACACTTTGGTGTGCAAGGGATGCTCAAGCAAGGTCGTACATACTAAACTCTATCTCTGACTTCCTATTACCACATATTAGAGGATGCAAGACATCTCAAGAGACATGGGATGCCCTCGAGACTTTCTTTTCTGCTAGTACCAAAGCAAGAAAGAATCATCTTTGGAACGAGTTCAACCAAATGAAGAATACACCTAAACAAACCATCACAGAGTTTGTTACCAAGGTCAAGGAGGTTGCGGATCAGTTAGCATCTATTGGAGAGATGATTGAAGAAGAGGTCATCATGAGGCAAATTCTCAACGGCATTCGAAGTGATAAGCAATGGTGATCCTTCACGATGGCTTATGATCTCATCATGGATGTGCAAACTCCAGACTTCAACATCTTTCTTGGACAACTCTTCAATCAAGAAGCCAACAATAGCATAAAGGAAGGTACCTCTTATCATGGTAATTCAACTAGTGCTCTATATGCACATAAGAAGGATAAGAAGCAGAAAGGAAAGAAGAAGGAAGAAGGTGAAGAAGAGACTTCCCAAGCCAACTTCGCAAGCAAGAGCAAGTGGAAAGGGAAGAAGAAAGGACCAAAGCAAGACAAAGCCAAAGGTCAGAATGTGTTGGAGTTAGATGTCTGCGGAAGCACACAAACAGCACAAGGAAGAAGAAGAAGCTTGGAGCACAACACACAAGACTGAATGTATTACTAGAGAATGTACAAAGATAAGTAGCCCATTAGGGCAATAGGCGTATATACAAGCCAGGGGAAAAAAACCTCCTAAAGAGGGAAAAAAGTGCCCCAGTGGTCCTAGTGTGTTCACACACATCACTACCTAAATATATCAACAAATCCCCCCTAGGAGTGATGCAGTGAACAAGGAGCTGGCACTCATGTATAAGGAAGTGCCAAGCTATGTGGAAATCACTCCACAAAAGGAAGTAAGCCCAAAGCTTTGCGGAAAGCTTCAAACTTCTCCCTAGGCAGAGCCTTCGTGAAAAGGTCTGCTATGTTCTCCTGCGTGGGCACATATGCCAAGCTGATCTCCCCAGTAGAGAACCTCTCCCTGACATAGTGATAATGCACCTCAATGTGCTTAGTGCGAGCATGGAACACAGGGTTCCTCACAACTGACAATGCGCTCTGACTGTCAGTAAAGATGGTGGTGGCAGAAGACTGGCCAACACCCAAATCAGCCATAAGGCGTCTGAGCCACACACACTCAACAGTCGCTGTGAAAGCTGCCCTATACTCAGCCTCACAACTGGAAGTGGCCACAATAGGCTGCTTCTTGCTCAACCAAGATATACATGAGCTACCAAGCATGAAGCAAAAACCACTGGTGGACACACGAGTGTCATAGAAACTAGCCCAATTTGAGTCAGCAAAAGCATGCAAATCTGGCGGTAGTGATCCCCCCTTAGGATAAAACAACCCAAGTAGCTGAGTACGACTCAAGTAGCGAAAGATGCGTTTAACCGCCTTCCAATGCGTGACTCCTGGGCAATGCATAAACCTGCTCATCTGTGAGACAACAAATTGAATATCTGGCTGAGTAATGCATAAGTAAATCAAGCATCCAACAGCCTGCTGATAGAGAATAGCATCAAATGCATCTCCAGCATCATGAAGACTCAATCGTAAACCTGTCTCCATAGGAGTGGCAATAGGCTTACAGTATTCAAGGCCAAAACGCTGCAATAATGTGTCAATATATTTCGTTTGACACAAAGCCATTCCACCATCAAGGTGCATAAACTGAATGCCCAAATAATGATGCAAATGTCCCAAATCAGACATCTCAAATGAGGCATGCAAATCAGCCTTAAAATCAGCAATATGCTTCTCAATAGGACCAGTGAGCAGCATGTCGTCAACATAGATAACAATGATCAGAAGCACATCATTAGCACGCTTAACATATAAGGTGCTTTCAGTTGGAATGTTCTCAAAACCATGTGCAATTAGATAGGCATGTATCTTCTCATACCAAGCACGTGGTGCTTGCTTTAAACCATATAATGCCATTTTTAACCTGCACACCTGGTTTTCATGTCCTTTCTGCACAAAGCCATAGGGCTGAAAAATATACACTTCTTCATGCAAGTCACCATTCAGAAATGTTGTTTTAATGTCCAACTGATGAACATTCCAACCATGATGGGCTGCAAGTGCACAAATGCTCCGAACAATAGTCATGCGGCATGTGGGTGCAAAGGTCTCATCAAAGTCAATGCCTCTTTCATGTGCATAACCCTTTGCAACAAGCCTAGCCTTATACCTGTCAACTGTACCATCAGGTTTATGCTTCAGCTTGTATACCCACTTAGTGCCAATGGCCTTCTTGCCAGGAGGCAAGTCACATAAAGACCATGTACCATTCTTCATTATAGCATCATATTCAGATTGCATAGCAGCCATCCAATTTTTTGAATTTTGTGCTTCATCAAAAGAAACAGGCTCATTCTCATCACAGAGACTAGACGCAGCCATAGCATAACAATGTGATGCAAAGGAGGCACTATGAGAGCCTGAACGAGTACGATATGACAAAGGTGCATCTAATTTGTTGTCACGCAAAGTCTGCACCAACCATTTTGGCATAGTTTTTGCCTCCTCAATATCAGCTCTCTCATCAACAAGTGCATCATGTAAATCTGCATCAGAAATGGAATGATCTGCATCATCATATGAAACCTGCAAAGGTTGACAAGTTGCCTCATTAGGACCAGCACTAGACTGTCCACCTGTAAAAAGAGGCATCAAAGTATCATACATGTCTTTGGAGCTAACAGATGTCTCCTTGGTACATGAAAGCAATGGCTGAATAGCATCTTCCACAAAAACAACATCACGGCTAACCAGAATGTGTTTAGTCTGTGGATGATACAGACGATAGCCTTTACTTTCAGAACTGTATCCAACAAAAATACATTTTACTGCCTTATCATCCAATTTTCTGTGATGTTGTTCAGGCACTAATGCATAAAGAACCAAAAACACACAGATGAGCAACAGATGGCTTGCGGTCATGCCAAGCCTCATATGGAGCGAAAGACTACAGCGCTTTAGTGGGACACCTGTTAAGTACATATGCTGCACACATGACAGCCTCAAGCCAGAAACTATGTGGTAAAGCCTGACTCTTGACCATACACCTCACCATCTCCATGAGTGAACTGTTCTTTCTTTCAGCAACTCCATTTTGTTGAGGTGTATAAGGCACTGTACACTGGTGTTTTATCCCACGTTCAGCTAGAAATGCATTAAAATCAGAAGACATATATTCCCCCCCTCGATCAGAACGGAGGGTGCCCATTTTACATGTTGACAGATTTTCAGCCAAAACCAAAAAATGTTTGAAGCACAAAAACACTTCGGACTTTGCTTTGAGTGGATATACCCATGCATGCCTGGAAAAATCATCAATGAAAGTCACGAAGTAAAGGTAATTTCCAAAAGAGGGTGTCTGCATAGGACCACAGACATCACTATGTACAAGCTGCAATTTCTGTGTAGCCAGAACTGAACCATCTTTTGGAAAGGAGGAACACTGCATTTTGCCCAAAATACAGCCTTCACAAACGTGTTTTCTAGGTGCCTCAAGTTTGGGCAAAGAAGACACCATATCAGATTTCTACAGGCGTAGCAAACTAGCAAAATTCTGATGACCAAAGCGTGCATGCCAAAGCTTTGCATCTGACATAGCCCGAGAATCATGAACTGCACATGCCGAATCATTCACAGATCTTTCATATTCTATGATCTTATACAGCCCATGACATAAAATGCTAGAAGCAATAATAACATCACCATTTGACAGATCAAGAACTATACATCTGTCATCAACAAATTTCACAACCAAGCCAATCTTGGCTAATGCAGAAACTGATAACAGATTCTTCTTGATCCCTGGCACAAATAAAGCATCTGACAAGGTGAAAGAACTACCATCAGCAGTAGTCAGAATGATCTTACCAACTCCCATAACAGGATAAGAGGATTTGTTGGCGCATGTGACAGTATTCCTTGTAGGGGCAGGCTCGAGTGAAGATAAGAAACTGCGCTGCGAGGTAATATGTTTGGTCGCCCCACTGTCAAAGTACCAAACATCTGAGTCCACTGCAGACATGCACTGCTCATGAGAAGATGGTTCAAAACTGCAAACAGTAGTAAACGCCCATTCTTCTTCCTGCACAAGATTAGCAGACTCTGTTTTTGGTGTAGAGGCTTCTGCAACAACCATTCCAGCCTCCTTTTTCTTTGCATCTTTTGTAGCCAGTTTTGGACAATTCTTTATGATATGATCATTCCCTTTACAGTACTTGCAAAACAATTTCTGCTTTTCTGGTTTCTTCTCATCTTTATCCTGGTTCTTCGAATGTGTAGCATTTGTAGATTTCTGCTTACTAGTAGAAGAGCTCCATTTTCCTTTGCCCTTCTGACTAGCGAGGAAAGCTTGATCTGCAACACGCATAATGGACCTGTTCTGCCTGGACTGATCTTCCTGCAACAGAACAGAGACTAACTCCTCAAATGATAAGGCATTCGGATTGCCTTTCATCATCAACCGAAGAGTAGAAGCAAAACTCTGATATGAATCAGGAAGACCATGCAGAACGGTCTGCACAAGTGAGCTATCTGGCATAACCTCATCAACAGAAATCAATTGTTCCTTCAAATCTTTGATCTTCGTTAGGAAACTGTCCATAGAATCACCTTCATTCATGTGCTTACTCTCCAACTGTTTTCGGAGGTAAGCAACACGAGCCTCATTCCTAGCTTGGTACAATGTGGTAAGTGTATCCCAAGCATCCCTAGCTGTTCTGCAAGAGCGAATATGAGGAATAATGGCATGTTTGACAGACAAAGCTATCAATGCATGTGCCTGGGCATCTCTGCCATCCCAATGAATCTGCTCTGCAGTAGGTGCAGCAGAAACAGTAGCACGAATAGGAATCTGCACAATATCATCTTCGACACCATCTTCATCAGCTCCAGCACCTGTATTCGTAGTACCTATTGTTACAGGTGTAACAGGACTTCTTTCAACACCCTGCACAATGTTCCACAATCCTTTTGCAACCAATACATGTCGTATCATATAAGCCCATAATGGGTAGTTGGTACCATCCAACTTATCCTCAACAGCCAACATACGGAATACATCACTGCTTTCAGCCATGACCCGTGACTAAAATACCTTGATGCAGAAAATTGACTGTATCTCAAAAAGTTGAATGGAATTGCCCAAATGAGTTTTGCTAGACCTATAGCAAACTTTGAGACGCTTATACTGGCAAACAGAAACTGGTATATACCTTTGGCACAAAAAGATGAAATAACCTGCACAAGCACTGCGATAGTGTGTTCGAAGGCCGAAACGAGCTCAGATCGCGATTTCGGCACCACAGAACGAAGCTGTTTTGATTTTTGAAACACCCTGAGTATGCTCACCAAATTTTGTGCGAATCTGAGACTGCAAATGGAGGAGTGTCGATGGCGCCCTAGATGAAGCGACGACCTAATCTGATACCAATTGTTGGAGTTAGATGTCTGTGGAAGCACACAGACAGCACAAGGAAGAAGAAGAAGCTTGGAGCACAACACACAAGACTGAATGTATTACTAGAGAATGTACAAAGATAAGTAGCCCATTAGGGCAATAGGCGTATATACAAGCCGGGGGAAAAAAACCTTCTAAAGAGGGAAAAAAGTGCCCCGGTAGTCCTAGTGTGTTCACACACATCACTACCTAAATACATCAACAGAATGTTCAACCTTGTGCCATATGCGATAAGACCAACCACACCACTCAGAATTGCTGGTTCAATGGGAAGACCCAGAAAGGAAGTGGAAGAGGTGGTGTTGGAAGCAGCCAGAGGCATAGAAGATGCGGAAGCATGTAATGATGGAGCAGGGAGCCAGTCGAATCTTTTTTCAAAGAATTATGTTTTCAAATACTTTCCAAAAACCTCCAACAGTGATTTTTATCACTATTGTAACATATGTAACATAGAAAACCCCATTTTGTAATCCATAGCTCCATTTTGTGCAAGCCGAGGAGTCCTCGAGCTTGAGGAGCTTAGGTAGAACAAGCATATCAATTTTCGTTATTTTTAGACACCGTTTACCCTTCCAAATAGCATCTAGGACCTAATTTTTAACTATGACGGTCACTAGATGTGAAACCGGTCAAAACTAGTCTAGAAACTATAAAAAGAGCTAGAGAGCTCATTTTTGAGGTTAGCTTGTTTGAGTAGAGAAGAGCTTAGAGCTATTTTGAGCTTGTAAGAGTGTTCTTGAGTAATAGAGTTGAATTCTCACCTTCCATTGTGTCTTGCTTGTCTCTTCGTAGTGTGTGTGTATGTGTGTGTGCATCTCTATGCTTCTCACCTTCACTCTCACTTCATCTCACATTCACGATCTTCATATCACTCCTATCTCTTCCGCGGATTGACATTAAGGAGGTGGAGCTTCTTAACGTGGTTCTCACCATTGTGCTAGAGCAACACCAATTTTGGCGCCGTTGCCGGGGATCGAGTCTAGGACGAATATGTGATGGTAAGAGTATAGCAAGAAGTGGCGTTGGAAGGTAAAATTTTCAGTTTTTGTTGTTGTTTTTACTTAGTTTTTAGTGTTTTTCACCTCCCCCACACTCCATCTTCATCACCGCATCATCATCTTCATCTCCAAAAAAAAATCAGAAAATTCACCATATCCACCCATTCTCCTCATTTCCCCTCATTTGTGCATGCGAGAGAGTGAGAGAGCTTTTGTGCTTGCATGTGCTTTTGTCTTCTTGAGTTTTCTTGCAGGTACAGTGCTCCAGAGCATCAGGAAAGCTTGGAAAAGGTAAAATTTTCAGTTTCTGTTAGAGATTTCCGTCTGTGTCAGACCATCGCGATGGTCTGCCAAGTGCGGAATTTTTGGTAAGCGACCACACCACGGGATAGGCGACACAAGTGCACACACGAATCCACAGACGCATCTGCAAAATTCTCATTTTGGTGGACCATCGCGACGGTCTCAGACTATCGCGATTGTGTCACACCATCGCGATTGGCTCACGCCATCGCGACGGCTCGGCCGGACCATCGCGATTGTCTCACGCCATCGCGACGGTTCACTTGGACCATCACGACGGTTCGCGGACCATCGCGACTGTTCGGTTGACCCCACACCATCGCGATTGGCTCACGCCATCGCGCCGACGGTGCCACGTGGCAAGCTAGACCATCGCGACGGTTCGCACACCACGCCATCGCGACGACACCCTTACACCATCGCGACAACTCGAATTTTGGACCATCGCGATTGGCTCACGCCATCGCGCCCTGACCATCGCGATTGGCTCACGCCATCGCGCCTTGACCATCGCGATTGGCTCACGCCATCGCATCTGTGACCATCGCGACGGTTCACTTTGGACCATCGCGATCGTTCACGTTGACTGTTGACTGACGCCATCGCGATTGTCCGCCTGATCGAGCCATCGCGACGGTTCACACTCACGCCATCGCGATCATCCACTTTCACGCCATCGCGACCGTGCACTTCAAACCATCGCGACGGTCCCAGACCATCGCGATTGTCTCACGCCATCGCGATTGTGCACTCCCATCGCAAAATTTAGGGTTTCATTTTTTGGCCAATTTTGGGGCTATTTTTGGGAAATTTTTGGGTGATTATACTCATAGGAGACCCCTTAGCTCATATTTGTAGAAAAACCTGTTTGTCAGTTTTTACCCCCCCAGGGCCTGAACGGTCATAACTTTTTCATCCGAAGTCCGTTTTTTGAGCTTAATAGCTCGTTAGAAAGCTCTTTACGAGTACTATGTGATCTCAACTGTTTTTTTCTTAAAGGATACATCTATTTTTAGATAAGCTATTTTGAGTTTGACCTAGTTTTGGACTAGAAAGCCAGGGGGCAAGCATTGAAAAGTTGGGCAAAAGGGAAGGGACTTAAAAGGTGTATATACTCAAGTGCTTGATCATCCAACTGTGAATTGGTCTAATATTGGATTTTTCCAGGTCTAGCAAGGGCAATCAAAAACAACCAAAGCAAGGCAGTGAAGGGCATAAAGCTTGGGAAGCGCGGCTTCTTGGCATCAGAGCAACCAGAAAAGCTGACTCGAGGTTGGAAGATTACTCAACCCCCTCAGTCAATTCTTAGCTTAGGATAAACGTTAGCATTGTGGATTAAAGACGATAGGAACGCCTCAAGTTCAAGAGAATTAAATTTATCAAGTTCAAGACTAAAGTAAAGGTGTGTGACACGAAAACCTAAAGGAAAGAACATAAGTCTGACGGAACGGGAACTCAAAGTACCACGGAAAGTCGAATTCCTGACGCATACATTAAGACAAGAATCTAAAGAAATCTAAAAAGAATCAAGAAAGTAATAACAAAGAATCATTGACGATCTGAGCGTGTACTGAGTGTGCAAGGAAGAAAATTAATGAACCTTAGATCAGGCAAACATATAGGTAAGTCAGACCGACGAAGCCTTAGATCATCAGAGGCAAGTGTAAGAACTACTGCACGATCATGGGCTCAACAATTGAACACTAGTTATCCTTACGAGAGCTCAGATACTAGTGATTCAGAAATGGCATTTAGCACAGAAAGACTAGAAGGAGGGTCGAATGTAGCCTACTTAGAAAAACCAGAAGGACCCTATAGAACGCAACTAGAGTTTCTCCGAACCAACCAATTAGGTGCTCGCATCTATGAGGATGGTTTGCGAAGGCAAGTGGTGCAAATGCACAACCCCGATCAACCCATTGGATTGGAACGTCCAGTGGTGAAATTTGAGAGAGACGCGTACATAGACAAGGAAGGAACAATGTATATCTTAAGTACGCAGCCAAACAATACCAATGAGTTTGGCGTAAGTCAGATAGAGACGGAAACTAAATCTCAAGGAAAAGAACCATTAGAAGAGCCTAGAACACCTAGAGGGAAATCTGTACTGACACGAGTACTAATCCCAGAATGGATCCCTCAGGATAACAGAAGCATAGAGTTGTTTGTAAATAAAGAAACTGATGAAGCCTTTTGGAGATACAAGATAGAACTACTTAGTGAGGTAGGTATCATCACGATATACGAGTTCAAGGACCCGGATACACCTAGAAAGGTTGTATACCTGGATGAGACTTCAGAAAGAGTCTTTGTGGTGCCTGACCACGCTAAAAACACATACACATGGAGAGGTGAATTGGTATTCCCTCCATCTAGAACGAACATGAATACAAGTCAAGAAGGGGCAGGAACATCATCAGCCCATGGAAATCAAAGAGAGAAAAATAAGGAAAGACCCGAAGGAAGCTTCACTCATCCCATAGGGAGAGACAGAACAACCACGAACACTAATAGAGCGCATAGACAAAGAGATCATGGAATACCAGGTGGTAGAGATGACTTTCCTCTACCTAGACCACGTGAACACGCAATAATATTAAGACCCACTCAACTAGTGAAATCCATGAAAAATTACTTTGATGGGACAGGGGATCCCTATGACCATGTTGCAGAATTCAAGCAAGTACTAACAGCAGAGCAAGTCGAAGACATGTTCACACAATATAACACATTTGGACTAACGTTAAAGAATACCGCTTTAACTTGGTTCCAACCGTTGCAACAAAGGCAATTTAGAGACATCCATCACTTTTTAGAGTCATTCATCACTGAATTCTCTAAAAGTGGGATTAGGCATGACACGTCTTTGTTGATTCATAGCTTTAAACAGACCCCTCAAGAAACAGTCAGACTGGCAGGACGTAGGTTTAGACAATATGTTGAACGATGTCCAATGCAAGAGCTACCCTCACAAGCCAAACAAGTGTCATTGTTTCTAGATGGCTTGTTGAGCTCTAAACTACGCTCCTATGTGTACCCAAAAGAACCCAGAACGCTAGAGCAATGTGTAAGAATTTGTATAGACATTGAGGACAACTTAGGAGATGAGTTGGAACTCTCAAAGGTCTATAAGGACTCAGACTATTCATCTCTAGCATCCACAAAATTGTCTAACTCGATAGAAGACCTAGCAGAAAAAGTGGCCCAGAAACTAGGAGTTTCTAGTAAACCTAGGGTACTAACAAACAAGCATTGTTACACCTGTGGTGGAAATCATTTGGCAAATGTGTGCCCCAATGCACCACAACCTCAAGCCAACCCTAGTGGCCAATACTGTACAATTGAGAGAAGATACACGAATCATACGGCTCAGGACTGCCCATACAACAAGCAAACCGTGAGACAGAACTACCCGCAAGCATACGCACAGCCAAGTAGGTATCAAGGCCAATACAATGCTCAGCCTTATTAGTATAGGCCTTCTCAAAACTACCCATATCAGGCTCAACAGAGACCTCAACCCGTCTTAGCTCAGCAGCCATCCCCACCAGCGAATGTCATCCCAGTTAAATACGCTGCTGCAGAAGAGAACCTAAGTAGGGCCTTAGTGCCTTCTTCACCTTTGATCACAGAGAGTGACCCGAACTCAAACAGTTTTGACTCTACGCATGTAGATAGTCCACCCGCATATTACACAGAGTCACCAGAACATGTGGAAACATATCATTATGATAGTCCACCAGTGGAACCTAGTTGGGAGCCAGACTATGCTAATGTGATGTACACAAACCCAAATCAGCGGCCCCAAGTAAGACAACAGAGACCACAGGGCCCTAGAGGACCATGCTTTAGGTGCCAAGGAGACCATTTCATAAAGGATTGTCCACATCCTCCGATATCAGGACAATCACAGTACTATAACATACAAGGCTTTTGTGCCGATTGTGGCGAAGAGCACATAATCAAAGATTGTCCTAAGAACCCAGTTAACGCTTCAAATGTGACACCGATCAACGTGATAGGCATTGTAAACAACGTAGATGGATCCAACCCTACCTACGTGCCTATCCAAGCTATAACAAGAGCCCAGGCGCTCTTACAGAACCAACAGCTTAATCAAGAGAAAGCAGCTGGCAGTAGTGAAGTTGCAGAATCTAGCAGTAAAAAAACGAAATCTTGGAAAGATTCTAGAGAAAGAATTAAGAGAAAATGGAGTAAAAAGATAACTGAGTTGGAAGGAAGTTTGAAGGAATCTAGAGCCAAAATTCTAGAATTGACTTCGCAGGAATTGAATCAAGAGAATCCAACTCAGAAATCAGGATCAGTTTTAGCAGAACCCATACCTGAAAACCTAGACATGATGTTTCGTGCATATCAGGCTAGATTAAAAGAGGGACCTCAGGAAGCTGAAATGAGTAAAAACTACCCTCGAGCTGATCTAGAAATTGAGAGAACTAAACTTTGCATGAAGATGGTAGAGTTAGCACAAGCTTTGTTCGAAGCCTCTAGATATCTTAATTGGAATAACATGGCAAAACCGGAATTACACTTTGAAGGACTAATGGAGAGGCTAGAATACTTGATAGAAAGCAAAGAGAAAAAGGATCAGCACACGAATCTTAGTGTCCCAGAGACACAGGAAAGGAATGCACCATCCCTGTCTCAAGTACCCAATACAGAAAGTCAAGACAATTTGTCTTCCATACATAGGTATTCACATGAATTTTTGAGAGAAATCCAAGAAGAGAAGTGGAGAAAAGAACAAGGAACTCATCCTCCTATTCAAGAAATAGATGACTTGCAAGAGCAATTTCCCCAAGACATCCCCTCTATTTACGATGAGGTAGAGGAGGAACAACGGAGTGAACACACAGGATTTGAATCTAATTCTTTACAAGAATTACCTCAGTTCACGGGACCTTGGGAAGCTAAGTCTATCAGTATGAGAGCACCCACGATAATAGTGAGGAATGAAGAATCAATAATCCCTAGAAACACGGAAGTGATCAAGAACACTAAAATATAGTGTAATCTCACTCTGGAGGAGTTATTGAAGGTAAAACCAGAATTGTGGAAGCATGTAGCAAATCAATTCCCTGAGCTTGCTACTACTCCCTCACAAATAGGATCACAAAATAAGGTACCAGAGATACCCGTAGAAAAGATTGGAGATGTAAGCGAAGGAGAGGAAGGTAACACTTATCTTCCAATAACCCATCAGGGCTACACCACGAAAGCCATCTTAGATTCAGGAGCCGGAGTAGCCATCGCTACCATCGCTTTATGGAAACGTTGGGGTAAGCCAGCATTAAGACCCACCAGGATGAAGCTACAAATGGCTGACGGGCACATATAAACACCATTAGGCTTACTAGAAGGCATATCTCTCACCACTTGTGGTGTGGAATTTGAGCATACCTTTGCCATTTGTGATTTTAGTAAAAATCATGCTTATGAGATGATATTGGGACAACCATTCATGCGTCAGTTGCAAATTGTACAAGATTGGGGAACTAATTCTTTGTACTTGCAACATTTAGGAGTGACTACCAAAGTCAATCTTAAAGACTATTCACATAGAGACGTACCCCCAATACAATGGAATACCATCCATAAGACTCAGGTTGCATGAGGACACTCATCTATGGATGTGTAAGGTAGCAAAACAAGAGGAAGAAAGATTAAAAGCAAGGACCTTAGGTGCAGAACAACATCCACGAACCCTTCAAGATCCAGCCTACGCACCTGTAGTATTCCTTGACGAAGAGTTTGAACCCCATGGTTGGGCAGAAATCCTAGCAACCATGGACGTAGCCATCAATGAAGAACAATGGACACCCCACTGTGACGAGGATGGCTATGACATCTCAGTTTTTACGATAGAGCCAATCATGTGCGATGCAATTTTAGAAGAATGTGAACCTAACACTGATGCATTTGAGGATGCAAGTGATTTTGATTTAGAATCAATTATCATGGACCCACCCTTTGCATCAGAGGAAGAATATTTCTACGAAGTAGAGACTCACCCTCAGAGACACGAGGAAGTTACGAATGATGTGAGGTTAACCACACAAGTGACTGATAAAAGTGAAAGGAAGAAAAGAAAGAAGAATGAAACCATGTCAGAAAAAGAAGAATCTTTGTTTGAAGTACCCGAGAACTTCAAGAAATATGAAATCGAAGATAGAAGAATCATGGTACGAATGCCTAATACCGAATGGGTATCTCCCATTGTGGTTGTGCCCAAGAAGAATGGAAAATTGCGTGTGTGTATTAACCTTAAAAAAGTTAATGCCGCCACAATTAGAGACAGTTATCCTCTTCCTATCACAGAACACTTATTGGAAAGAGTTGCGGGCAAGGAAGTTTACAGCTTCCTTGATGGTTTTTCAGGCTATAATCAAGTAGCCATTGCTCTAGAGGACCAACACAAGACGGCTTTTGCCACTAAATGGGGCATATTTGCGTTTCGTGTGATGCCATTTGGCTTAACAAATGCACCTGCCACTTTCCAACGACTCATGTGTCATGTTTTTAAGGAATTCTTACGCAAGAGTTTGGAAGTTTATGTCGATGACTTATGTGCACATTCGAATGTCAGGCAGACGCATATCCCCGAGTTAAGACAAATATTTGACAAATGTTGAGAATATCAGGTTTGTTTGAACCTAGAAAAATGTAATTTCATGGTCAGACAAGGCAAAATTCTAACACATTGTGTCAAAAAATGGAATCTCTACGGATGAGGAAAAAGTGAAGGTGATTGCAGATCTATCTAGGCCGACGAACATCAAAGAGGTACAAGCATTTATGGGTCATTGCGGCTATTATAGGAGATTCATACACATGTATGCAATCATAGCCAAGCCTTTGTACTCTCTTTTAACCAATTTTGAATGGACAGATGAATATGAAAATTCATTCAGTGAACTTAAACGACGCTTGTGCTCAGCACCTATATTGACTACCCCAGATTGGAGTAAGCCATTCCATGTACATGTGGATGCATCCAATTACGCCATAGGATGTGTGTTAGCACAACCTACGAATGAAGTTAATATAGATCTCCCCGTAGCTTACGCGAGCAGACAATTGAACGCAGCAGAAAGAAATTACACCACGACGGAACGAGAAGGATTAGGGATGATCTACGCGGTAAAGAAGTTTAGGCACTATTTGTTGGCAAATAAATTCAAGTTCTTTACAGATCATCAAGCCCTATTGTACTTAGTCAACAAACCCTGTAACACAGGACGACTAATACATTGGTTTCTATTACTCATGGAGTACGATTTTGAAGTAGTAGTCAGGAAAGGAAAGACACATCTTAGAGCTGACCACCTTTCGAGATTAACCTCAAGAGAACCTCCTCAAGGAATAGCGGATGAATTACCAGATGCATACTTGTTTAACCTTGAGATAGCACCAGAATGGGCTAAGCCTATAGTCCCTATTCTGACATATGGACCCAAGAATCCTAGGATAAAGATCAAAGAAGGAGAGATTACCAAGTCTCAGAGATACGAAATCATAGCAGGAAGCATATATAAACAGGATAATCAAAAGATTCTTGCTTGTTGTGTAGATGAATCAGAACATGCAAATTGGTTGCAATTAGCACACGTAGGTGCACTAAAGCAACATCATTCAAAACATCGTACATTGCAGACTCTGCATAGATTAGGAGTATATTGGCCTTCGATGGAAGCAGATGTCTACAAGTCGTGTAAAGAATGCCATGTTTGTTGTGAAAGACCACCAATAGAGCATGCTACATTATATCACGTGTCTCTCACACCAGACTGGAGTGAACCTTTAGTGACATATTTGAGGACGAACACATTCCCTCAAGGAATGACCTTAGCTCGACAACGCAGTCTAGAGCAGGAAGCTCAAGACTATTCACTTATTGGCGATAATCTATACAAAAGAGGACGAGATGGATATCTAAGACAATGTGTTCATGAAAGCGATTATCTGAGCATATTAGAGACTGCACACCAAGGTGTTGCAGGAGGTCATTTTGGACCCGATAGGATAATCAAAGCCATCCTCTTTGCAGGATTATGGTGGCCCACTCTTCACATGGATGCACATACCTATGTAAAGAGATGTGATGTGTGCCAAAGAACTCAGTTTCCTACTCGCAGAGATGAAATGCCATTGAAACCCATGATGGGCGGACGTGCATTTTCAAAGTGGGGTATAGACTTTGTAGGACCCATTAACCCCCCTGCAAAAGGTACACATGCTGAGTACATTATTGTCACAACGGATTATCTTACCAAATGGGTAGAGGCAAAAGCCACAAAAAAGAATGATGCACACACGACTGCAAAATTCTTATTTGAAAATGTCTTTACGAGATATGGATTGCCTATAGAGTTAGTGAGCAATCGCGGAACTCACTTTCTAAACCAAGTCATTGAATATTTGTTACAGGATTTTATGGTGATTCACAAGAAATCCGCACCATATCATCCTCAGGCCAATGGTCAGGCTGAAAGCACTAATAAGATCCTTTGTAACGTACTGACGAAACTCGTGAACAACAAACGTTCAGATTGGGACAAACAGTTACACCACGCTGTTTGGGCATATCGAGTGGCCTACAAGACCGTACTCAATGCAACTCCCTTTCAGATGGTTTTTGGTCAGAATGATGTGCTTCCTTTGGACTTCTTGATACCGACCCTTAAGGTTGCACAAGAACATCAATGGACCGGCCATGAATTATCAGCAAGAATAATGGATTTGGAACGGTTAGGAGAAACCAGGCTAAAGGCAGCAGCAGGAATATATGCAGCGAAGAAGCGACAGAAAGCATATTTTGATGCACATGTGAAAGATAAAGGCCTAAAAGTAGGAGATTTAGTTCTAGTATATACGCTGAAACAACACGCACGGAAGTTAGAAAAGCGAGGTTATGGACCTATGATCATTAACCGACTCTCGACAAGTGGAGCAGTACAGTTAGCCACCTTAGAAGGAGACATAATGCCTAATTACATTAGTGGATGTAGAGTCAAGTTATATCAGGAACCTCTTACTGAGGATATGCTTAGACGACTCACGTTGGCAAAGAAGCGTAAGGAGGAAGAAAATAGAATACGAGCGGAAGCTCAGGCAGAAGCAATAGAACGCATTAAGCGCATGCAGCTAAGAAGACAAGGACTAGGGAGAGAACATTATAACCATCTGGAAACAACACCCAGATATCCCATGGCCCTGTGTCAAGTAAAGTCAACCACTCATCCTAGCATAGTGGACAGGAGACCATTCATTACAGTTAGGCTAGAGCACGGCAATCCTTGCCAAGAGCTCAGGGCTTTAATTGACTCAGGTGCTGCGACTAGCGCAATTAGATGGTCCCACTATAAGGATTCAGGAATAGAAATGCGGCCAATTGAGGCATACCTCATAGGGCTAGGAGGCATGGAAACCCCTTGCATGGGTGAGGTGGACCTTCCTATCCTCATAAACGACGTGACCATGACAGCGAAGCTACTAGTGTGCCATGATGACGACCTGATAGAACCCCTAATCCTTGGCCAAGATTGGCTATACGATCACTGAGTGGACCTAAATCTTAGACAAGGCTCCTTACAGATTGGAACCTTAGAGCAGAAGCGAGTGATACCGCTTGACTTCCCTAATGGCATTCCGACTGAGGTTTGTAACCCTAGACCCTATGAAATGCATGCAACGAAAGACCGGAAGATCTTGGGTCAGATCAGTCACGTTACGTCTACACCAACCCACTCGGGCTTGGCTATAGACAGTTGTCAATCAGAAGGACGACAGGAGATCTTCCCTGGGGCTTCCTGCAAACTAGAAGGGGCAGCTACCCAACCGCTAGGGCAGATGGACACAATCAGCGGTCAGGTGGGTTGCATCAGCGGCCAAATGAGCACAATACCCTGCGGTGCTCATCCTTCCAAACTTGTTGTGGACTGGCCTAGATTAAAGATAAAGAACGAATCACTTCCTAATGGACAGGTCACGCAAGTGTTGGATCTCCCTTCTTTTCCAAAGCAGAGCGTCCAATGGACCTCTCAAACCCAACCACGAAGGAGTCAACCACAACAGAGGAACCCAGACCGACGACACCCCCAGATAAGGCAAAGAAAGCAGCAGTATCAGCACAGAACAAGTGGCACGAAACAAATATGGGTGCCAAAAGGACAGCAACCACAGGCTATTGGCAACACTGCAAACGAGAACAGGACAAAGTTTCAAAAGAACCAGAGTCAGTATTCAAAGTCCCCTCGATCTTCTTCTACAAGCACAAATACTCGACAGATTTGGATCGCCAAGAAGTATCTAATCAATCGACCCACACCCACGCAGATTTGGGTACCCAAACCATGTATTATAGCCCAACCCTCTAGCCATGTAATATATACCCCTCAGAAATCTTTCCATCCTTCAATACCACCAAACCCGCTACCACTTTTTGTCCCTCAATAGAAACACACCACCCACTCAAAGACTCTTAAGAAATGGATACCGAAACGTATCCAGATGTCTTCTTGTAACCCCTTATCTAACAATTCTCCCAACCCTTTTAAACACCACCCTTGTAATAATTCACCCTCAACTAAACCTTGTATGAATTCACACACCATAACCCCACGTCTCGCATTATAAAAGCTCATCAAGAAATGTATGCATGATCTGACAATGTAAGCGTCTAGAGACATGCATTAGCTCTGCAAAAAATCATAGCATCAATCACTTCACGACACTTGGCTACACGGGTTACACATCGGTTATGGAAAGGGATTGCGGTCTCACCTTATTGGGATCATAATTAATTTCCATGCTAATGTGTTAATCTTTTGTAGCAGATCTTTTCCATTAGCTCGTCAGTCATCATGCAAACCGAAGAAGGACCATCAGAAGCTGGCCCAAGCACACCAATGGCCAATATTGGAGAATTACTTGCGGAATCTTATCCAACGATGCAACCACCAGAGTTTCAAGGCTTTCCAGGACCCATGCCAATCGACGATCCTCCTAGAGGATATACTGAGAAGATTCATCGTAACTCTCACTGGTTTCAAGGCCTAGCAGGACCCTTAGCAGATGCTGATTTCATATTTGAGGCCAATTTGGCATTTGATCTTCGCACATGGGCCAAGTACCAGTTCTTTTCATGAGAATTTGAAGGACTACAGAATACACAAGATTTAACGCACGTTTGGGCACGAGCGGGATTTACAGAATATTTTAGTGACCCTCTGCCTAAACCCGATTTTTACAGATGCTTTTACTTAGTAACCACCTTTACAGCTTCAGAGAACAAGGATCTACCCGACACATTCATGTTACCATCCTTGGTAAATGACCCTCCATTCAGAAGGTTTTATTTGTCCAAAGATTTAATTCGCGCAGCTCTCAAAATACATGGAACACACACTCCGACGGAGAGAGAACGGCTAGTTCCAGAGCCGATGAAGCGTGGTGACGTTACTAAGTGGGAGGAGATTTCAGCTATTACCCCTGAGCTCTCCAAGCCATTACGGATATGCATGCAGCATTTTGCTTTCCCAGCTCAGGATCGTTTTACCATGCCCCACAAAAGAATCTGGTTTGGATTATACTTAGCATGTACGGGACCCCAAACGGTTGATCTAGCTAGCTGGATAATTGATCAGCTCTATTTGGCACAACATAGATGGGAACGAAAGAAAGTCATCAATGGGTGTTGTGCACTTACAAGGATTATATATATGTGTTTGGCATATGATTTACCCATTGAGCGTGCCATGAACAGTGAGGAACTGAAGGCATTTAAAGGAACCACAAAGAAAGCTAGAAAGGCTAGCAAAGGCAGAGCCGGAAAGCAGATGAGAGGCACTATCCCGTGCCTACAAGTCCCAGAATCACCCTCACCACAACCATCTCCAGAGCAGTCACCGACAGCAGCCACTCCCACTGTACAACCTGTTCATATCAGATTATCAAGACCAGTTGTAACGGAGGGCACCACCAGTACTGTTGCACCTCAAGCAGCCACTGCTCCAGAACCTACAACCACGACAGCAGAAATTCCCACCACTATTGGTGCAGAAGCTTTCTCTTTTCCAATACCCCATTTAGAAGCAGAACAGACAACACCACTAGATGGAACTTTTGATTTTGAAATGCCCGATGCGTTCTCCAATGAGTTCCAATTTTCAGAAGGACAACTGTTTTCTCAAGAATATGAAAGGCCCAGCTATCCCACCACACCCCGGGATCAGCCACAAGGACAGATCGTGTCCAGCTCCGATGACGAAAGAACAGCAACTGATGACGACGAAGGAGACGATGAAGCTAGCCAGGGAACTCAGGAATCCCAAGAGCATGAACAGACAGATGGCCAAGGCCAACAAACAGACACACATGGTGATACAAGTACCCATGAAGATGAAACTTACGAAGCAGCAGCTTACACACTGGCTATTAAGAAGCTGTATAGAACTATGGAAAAAGTTTGGGCACGCAAAAAGCTGACTTAGGAAGAGAGTCAAGCGATAATAGAACAGGAACTTGTCACAGGCGGATTCGAAGACGCATACATCAAAGGATTCAGAGAGTTAGTCAAATCAGTAGGCTCCAACGAAGCCCTCAGGTACTTGCAAAGAAAGCCACTACCACAGTTTGACCCCCGCAGAGTACGACTACTTTCAAAGCCCGGCGAATACATTCGTGTACCAACAGGAGCACAGTCTTCAGAACAAGCCAGGGAGGCACGCCTCGTCCCCGAAAGCTCGTTGGCAGCAGAAACCATCCTTGTAGATTCCCCACCCCGTGCTACAACTGTAAATACCTCAGTAGTCACTGAAGTACCGACCACCCCAACCGCTCCTCCATCTCCGCCCGTCCATCCAGCCTCCCCTCTTCACCCTCCTTCTCCCCGACTAACATCTTCTATCGCTGGTGACGTAGCAGAAATCGTCTTTACGACCACTCACCCCACAACTCCTGCACCCATTAGACCCAGTCTACCCCCTCACACATCCACCTTTCTCTCCAACCCATTCCTCCATCCATCTTTTCCGTCCTTCCCCACACCTCCACGACCCCTTTTCCCATTCCCATCACCCTTAACCTTCTCCCCCGTCTCACCTCCCCGACCCACTGTAACCCCTATTTCCCCTTTCCACCCAGCTACACCAGCCAGTCCCCCTGTAGATTACTCCTCAACCTTTGTAAATCCCGTATTTACACCAGCACAAGCACCCACAGTCACACCCATATTCACAATCACCGCACTGGACACGTCCAATGACATGGACATCTCACCACCTACTGCACCATCACTCACTTCACTCACAGCACAAACATATTTAGGCACCTCACAATTTTCCACAATCACCACAGCCTCCACCTTCCCACCCCCATTCCCCGTTCCCTTTGCATCTACACCCACTGCATCTTCATTTAGCATCCCATTAATACTATCACCCATTGTAGATAATGCATTTCGACAGATGTTCATGTGTATGACGCAAGTAAGAGATGAGTTCACATCTCTTGGCAATAATTATCAGTAGTTGCAGAGGACAACCAATGACTTATAGTTGCAGCTTAATTTATTGTCTATTGAGAATGCCTCCCTGAACAGCCGATACCAAGAATTACGAGAGGCCTATCATAAATTGGAACTAGAAAGCGACGAAAAGACCAAAGAAGCCACTGTCGACCTGGATAACTGATTAAGAGCCCAGACAATGCGCAACGCAACATTAACGAGAAATATGAGCTTACTACAAAGACACCTAGCAGCAGCCAAGGAAGAAAACCAGCGTTTAAGAACCGAGAAAACTTAGAAGCAGCTCTTGACCACCCAGACCAACCTTTGAGTCCTAGTCGGTTCAAAGCCATTCCCTCAGACTCGATGAGGATGCTGCTAGAAGATCATGTAAGACTGCTAGATGAATACGACCGCATGAACGAGGAGTTACAAAAACTCAAAGAAGATCATAAACTACTCCAGTTACGAGCACCGGCACACCAAGACATACCAGCACATGTGGACCCCTCTCCTGACGTCTTAGAGGAACTCAACGCATTACGGGCCCAGGTATCAAACCTTGAATCAAGGATCGCAGTATATGAAGCACCACCAAGGCCAGATTCCCAACCTGAGCTTCCAGCTGAGGAAGAAACTGTCACCATCCCTGTGGAGGAAACGTTTGAAGAGGCGTACGAGCCACAACCCATCCTAGGCGGACGCGTCACAGCCGAAGGCCAGATGACTTACGAACTCCCGACCCCCGCGTGGATGAAGACAATTGAGGAACTTGGGACCACACACTCAGCTAGAGTAGAGGCACAATTACATGCCATGGCGATGATAGAAGAAAGAATTTTACAGTCTCCATTCTTTGCTCATTTGGCCCCGCGACGATACATATATGGGCATGAGCTACAGTATAAACCGTATGTCATGTTAATGGCCGAATACCAGTTAGCCATTGAGAAAGAGACAGGTAAGAAACCATTGCATGCGACTCAATTCGAGGGGGACGACCTACCACCTGATGCGCAACAAGGAGAGATCTATCAACCAGAGTGGCGCAAAGATTTACTACAGAAATATCCAGAAATGATGAGTACATGGGTTAAGGCACCTTTGCATTTAAAGTACAACCCATGTTGGGGACCAGTACCACGACGCAGCTCCTGGACAGCCTTTGCTATTAAGGTACAAAACAATAAGCAGTGCCAGGACTGGTTGAATTACCCCTATTTTAAGCCACCCATTGAGTTACCAACTGTAGGCTACATGATGGCTACAATTCGCCACTGGCTCCCTAGACTAAAGCATATGGACGATATAGCGGCGCATATGACTGTCAAAATCTTTGACATGATGCAAATGATTTTTAAAGTCTTCCGATGCATCAAGGCACCTCATGTAAACACCCTGGGCTTTGAGCATGGCAATTTCGATCTGGTATATGATATAAGTACAATGCCATCGCTACGGGTGTGTTATGCCTGGCATTGCAGAATAAAGTACCTACCGGCGTGCTACAAGCAGACATTCGAAGAGATGTTCACAACTGGCTTCTGGGAATACCATTCAGAGGTATTCATAAGCAGGCCTACACATTTATTACACTTATTTGCCTGTGAACGAATGGTCTATTCCACACACTATCAGCTCCCACCACCGGAAGAACCACAACCAATAGACTAGGAGAAACTCGAGGCCGACCTGGCCTGAGGCATTCGTATCTCCGAGCAAACCCTCGCTCAAGACCTCCTACAGAACTATATCCGGCAGACCTCACAACAAGGTTCTGTCAGGGACGACAGAAGCGAGAGGGAGGGGGGTGTTGGAAGCAACCAGAGGCATAGAAGACGCGGAAGCATGTAATGACGGAGCAGGGAGCCACTCGAATCTTTTTTCAAAGAATTATGTTTTCAAATACTTTCCAAAAACCTCCAACAATGATTTTTATCACTATTGTAACATATGTAACATAGAAAACCCCATTTTGTAATCCATAGCTCCATTTTGTGCAAGCCGAGGAGTCCTCGAGCTTGAGGATCTTAGGTAGAACAAGCGTATCAATTTTCGTTATTTTTAGACACCGTTTACCCTTCCAAATAGCATCTAGGACCTAATTTTTAACTATGCCGGTCACTAGATGTGAAACCGGTCAAAACTAGTCTAGAAACTATAAAAAGAGCTAGAGAGCTCATTTTTGAGGTTAGCTTGTTTGAGTAGAGAAGAGCTTAGAGCTATTTTGAGCTTGTAAGAGTGTTCTTGAGTAATAGAGTTGAATTCTCACCTTCCATTGTGTCTTGCTTGTCTCTTCGTAGTGTGTGTATGTGTGTGTGCATCTCTATGCTTCTCACCTTCACTCTCACTTCATCTCACATTCACGATCTTCATATCACTCCTATCTCTTCCGCGGATTGACATTAAGGAGTTGGAGCTTCTTAACGTGGTTCTCACCATTGTGCTAGAGCAACAGGTGGATATGGCAACAATAGAGGCAGAGGTGGACACAACTTCAACAATAACAATAGAGGCTATAATAGAAGGGACTACAACAATTATTCAGAAGATCAACCACATGAAGACTCATTGCTTCTTATGAATCTAAGCCACAAAGAAGGTAAAGAAGATGATCATTTGTTCTACATAGATTCAGGATGTTCGAATCATGTTGCAGGCAACATTGCTCTTCTATCTGATTTGTAAAGTCCAAAGCATAGACATGAAGTGCAAACAGGGGATGACACAAAGCACAATGTGGAGAAAATTGGTAATGTCAAATCTTCCAATGGTAGGACAAACATTTTGAGTAAGGTTCTTTATGTACCCACTATCACTAAAAACCTAATAAGTGTAGGCCAAATAGTTGAAAAAGGCTTGCAAGTTAGGTTCACCCAACATGGAGCTTTTGTAGAAGATCCATGTCAAGGCTTCAAAAAGATAGCCCGAGGTGAGAAGCATGGTAGGCTCTTTACTTTTGAAGTAGGAGAAACCAGGAACATAGCTCTATTCAACTTTGGGTCTCAAACCCTAAGTGAGCTTGAAGTGTGGCATAAGAGACTTGCTCATGTGAATGAAAGAACCTTGAAGGATATATGCAGGGATCAAAGTGTTCTAAGACTACCGAACATATCAAAGCAACACATGATCAACAGGTGTGATGCATGTCAGATTGGGAAGGCACAAAGACAACCATTCAACCACAAAGGCTACATCCACAACAACTTATTGGACTTAGTACATACAGATGTATGGGGACCAAGTCAAGAACCTTCATTGGCAGGATCAAGGTATTATGTCTCATTTATTGACGACCATAGTAGATGGACTATTCTATACTTTATCAAGAGTAAGCATGAAGTGTTTGATTGCTTCAAGAAGTATCTTGCACATGTGGAGAATCATACAGGTAGATCACTAAAGAAGCTCGGATCTGATGGAGGGGGAGAATACTTCTCCAAAGAGTTTGATGAGTTCTTGCAGGAAAAAGGAATCAAAAGGGAAGTGACTACTAGGTACTCTCCTCAACTAAATGGAATTGCAGAGAGGAGAAACAAGACATTGGTTGGATCAGCCCAAACAATGCTTGAAAAGAAGAAGTTGCCACATTATCTATGGGCAAAAGCTATTTCAAGTGCTTTGTACCTTGTCAATCGACTACCATCCAAATCACTTCAAGGTATGACTCCTTATGAAGCATGGCATGGAAGAAAACCTAGTCTTGGACATTGCAAGGTTTTTGGTTGTTTAGCTTATGTTCATGTACCATCACAAATAAGAGGTAAGCTAGATGAAAGGGCAACAAAGGCAGTGTTTATTGGATATGATTCAACTCAGGGGTTACAGGTTCTTCAATCCTTCAACCAAGCAATTCACTACAAGTAGAGATGTTGTGTTTGAAGAACATAGGTCTTGGTATGATGAAGACAAACAAAAGGTAACACTACCATATGATCTTGATTCTGACTCTCATCAATTAGGAAGCAAGCATGATACATAGGTCCAAGATCCAAGAAGTGATACAGACGATGACCAAGATGAAAGAGAAAAGGATTACAAGGTATGGAAGTCAAGAGGCAAAGGAAAGATGCAAGAGATTGGAGAATGCTCCAAACAAGCGCCTAGAAGATCAGCAAGAGAGAAGAAACAACCAAAAAGGTATGGATATGATTCCACATTTGTTACGAAGCATTCAATATACTTAGCAAAAGACTCTATTTCAGAGGAACCCTCAACCTATGAAGAGGCAAAGGGGAACCCTAATTGGGAAAAGGCCATGAACGAAGAGATAGATGCATTGAAGGAAATGGACACTTGGGATTTGATTCCAATGTCACTGAATCAAAAGGTAATTGGTTGCAGATGAGTATATAAAGTTAAAAGAAACTCGGATGGATTAGTTTGTAGGTACAAGGCAAGATTAGTTGCCAAAGGATGCTCACAAACTCATGGTATAGACTATGAGGAAACATTCTCACCAGTTGCAAAGATGACTACAATCAAGACATTGATAAGTATAGCTACTGCAAGGAATTGGAGACTCCTCCAACTTGATGTGAAAAATGCATTCTTAAATGGTTGGATAAGTGAAGAGGTATGCATGTCACAACCACAACCTTTTGAAAACCCTAATCATCCATCTTATGTTTTCAAACTTAAAAAAGCATTGTATGGATTCAAACAAGCTCCTAGAGCTTGGAATTACAGGTTGGTTACATATCTTCAAGATCAAGGCTTCAAAGCTAGCAGCTCAGATCCTTCTCTATTCATCAAAAGGGATCACAATGAGGTTATCTATCTATGTGTATACATAGATGATATTATTGTGGCAGGTGATGATCTAAATGGCATTCAAAGAATCAAGAGACACATGCAAGAGGAGTTCAAAATCAATGACCTAGGTGAGCTCACATATTTCCTAGGTATGCAGGTGATATATACAGATGAAGGAATGTATTTGACTCAAAGAAGATACATTCAGGATCTTCTTCTCAAGTTCAAAATGGAGAACACTAAACCTGCAGGTACACCTTTGGAGATGAATCATAAACTTGGTGTTTATGAAGGTGAGAAATTGAAGACATTAAAGAGTATCAAAGCTTGGTAGGTAGCTTGATATATGCTACTCATACAAGGGCAGACATCTCATATAGTGTGGGTGTGCTTAGTCAGTTCATGCACTCACCGAGAAGGCCACACATGGATATGGCTAAGAGAGTACTTAAGTATCTCAAAGGTACAATCAACGAAGGTATATTCTATCCTTACTCTTCAGGTTTTGATATCAAAATCTACTCATATGCAGATTGGGCTGGAGCTAAGGATGATAGAAAAAGTACTTCTGGTTACTTAGCATTTGCAGGTTCAAAGCTAGTGTCATGGAGTTCCAAGAAGCAACCAACAGTTGCTTTATCATCAACTGAAGCAGAGTATAGAGGCTTGACCATAGCAACTCAAGAGGCAATATGGTTAAAAGCATTGTATACAGATTTGGGACTAGTGAGTTCCAAACCTCACATATTTGGAGATAATGTAAGTTCCATGCATCTAGCCGAAAATCCTATTTTCCATGCAAGAACCAAGCACATAGAAGTCCATTACCACTTCATCAGGGAGAAGCTCATGACAAAGGAGATTGACATTTCTTTTGTTCCAACTGAAAAGCAAGTAGCAGATATGATGACGAAGGCACTTGATGGAGTAAAGCTTTGTAGATTCAAAGCTATGGCAGATATTCAACCTATCAGAGAATGAAGACTCAAGCATACTTTAGCTTGAGTGGGAACTGTTGGAACATCAAGCTTACACTATGCTTGAGGTGGATTTGATCTACATCAAAGGCTATCACATCGAAAGAATATCCATTGGAGAGTTCTTTTTCTTATGCTCATTTATTGTATTTTTTTTTAGAAATATAGAGCCCAATTCCCACGAATTTGTGGTGGTTGAAGTTGCATTCAATCAAGCAATCAATCACCTAAAAGTAGATCAAACTAGATCTTCACTTACCGTTATAAAATCCTTGAGCTTTACACATCTAAAGGTAGAAATATAGAGCCCAATTCCCACGAATTTGTGGTGGTTGAAGTTGCATTCAATCAAGCAATCAATCACCTAAAAGTAGATCAAACTAGATCTTCACTTTTCCTAGATTGTAGGAAAGTGAATTGATTCCCGCCAACAACCATTCCCACCTTCATTTGAATTCAAATTTCACTTGTAGAATTCATGGAACACTCCTAGAGTCTATATAAAGATTTGAAATCACTTGTACATTACATGGAAGCAATATACATACATTTGTGACCATCATTGTATTGCTCCTTCAATTCTCTGCATCATCTTCTTCGCCAACAGTAATCTTGCAGAGGCTACGGCTCTCTCTCCAGAGCTCCAAATTGAGTGCAAGATGGCTCATTGAAAAGGTATTAGTGTCTAGTGTATGCCTATAAATTTTCATAGCATTTGGTTCAGTATATTGGGAGAAATCTGAGTTTTTCTGTCTCAGGATGAATCTCTACGTATTCCTGAAAAATAGGAAGTACCACCGGTGAATGTCGCATTCATTCCTATAGCATATTTTGCTTATTCCTTATACTTTTGTGCATTCTATACACTCAACCCTATGTGTATCATGCCCATAACAGGATTTTTTCTAATTGTAATCATGTTGGTCGCTATGGGCATTTGAAGTTCATTGTCTCTTCCATAGATAGTAAGTTTTTTGAGCTAGTCGACCCGCGAACCTATCTGTTTTGTATCGACTCATTCTCCTTGATGCTCCAAAGTCCATAGTTAATTTCTTTGCACTTATCACATGCCTATAAGATCTATTTGAGTCTCCATAAGCTCAAGGGCTGGTCTTGTGCCGGTTGGCTTGACCAAACTTCGTCGCTTCGAAATGCACTTTTCTACCTTCTACAAGCTTCTCCAAGTTCTTTCACATCCATCTCAGGTTTAAGGTACTATGTCTCATTTATTGATGATTACAGTAGATGGACAATCCATTATTTCATGAAGCATAAGGATGAGGTATTTACATGTTTCAAAAAGTAATTGGCACTAGTTGAAAACCAAACAGGAAGAAGCTTGAAGAGGATCAAATCTGACATGAATTTGATTCATTTCTAGAGGATAGAGGCATAAAGAGGGAAGTAACAACAAGATATACTCGTGAATTGAATGGAGTGGTAGAGAGAAGGAACAGGTTAATTGTTGAAGCTGCTAGGTCTATGTTGAATGAGAAGAAGCTACCTAATTATCTATGGGCAGAGGCTGTTTCCATAGCCACCTACTTAGTCAATAGGCGCCCATCCCCTATGAAGCATGGAATGGCAGGAGACCCTCATTGAACCATTGCAAAATATTTGGGTGCATTGCTTATGCACACATCCTCTCACAAATCAGAGGAAAGCTTGACCTTAAAGCTGAGAAATGTATATTCATTGGGTATGATCATAACCAAAAGGGGTATAGGCTGTAGAATCCCACTGCATTATAGTTAGTAAGGATGTAGTGTTTGATGAAATAATTCGTGGTTTGAATATGATTGTAGGAAATTCAAGTTACCATATGATTTTGAAAATGATTTTCCAACGCTCACTCAAGAAGAAAAACCATTAGCAAAAGACATCAACTTAGAGGATGAAGAGCAAATTGACTTCAAGGCTTGGAAGTCAAGAGGCAATATCAAACTCAAGCAATTAGAAGACATACCCGAGTCTTAAAATCAAGCACTAAGAAGATCATAAAGAGAAAGCAAGAAGCCCATAAGGTATGGATATGATATATCTTTAGTCACCAAGCACTCTGTGTGTATCACTAAAGACTCTATGACAGAAGAGCCTTCTTCATTTGAAGAGGCTAGGAAGAAGAAAGAATGGAGAGAAGCTATGCAGGAAGAAGTGGAAGCACTACAAGAAAATCATACTTTGGATCTAGCTCCCAAGAAGCCAGGCATGAAGGTAATTGGATCCAGGTGGATATAAAAAATAAAAAAGAACTCAGATGGCTCTATAAACAGGTACAAGACAAGGTTAGTGGCAAAAGGATTTGCCCAAACTCATGGAGTGGATTATGAAGAAACATTTTCACCTCTGGCAAAGATGCCAACAATTAGGGTCTTGGTAAGTCTTGCTGCTTCTAAAAATTGGAATCTATATCAGTTAGATATCAAGAATGTTGGCGATTAACTTTCACTCTGATACCACTTGTGATGGTCGACGCGGCAAAGGCCCGAACCTTGTCAAGCCTGCGGAATTTGCTGTGCCACCAAAAATTGGTTGCCAAGCTAGAGTGATATTAGAACACCTCTGTAATCAGCAGTAGCTTAGCAGAGTTACTGTCTCTCAAACGTATAAGACTTCGTTTTGAATTTACTGAGAAATTCATTGGGACTTCACCGGACTGTTACTGGACTGTCACCGTAATTATACCGAAATCTTATCGTAATCAACTCCTATTATGTTTGTAATTACTTCAAGTGAGTATACAAGAAGTAAGGAAGTGATGCGTGAACTTCCCTCACTGAGTGAACTCTTTCTGAAGTTTAAGAGAAAACTTCTCCGGCTGAGAATGTCCTTTTTTGGTTAGACTTTGTACTGTGAGTACATATCCATTTCACCAAAATGATTGATGAACTAATAGTAGAGATGTCTAGCTATAAGATAAGCTAACTCTCATACAAACCTTTAATTTACTCTGCGAGATATACTTCGTTGTTCTACCGGAAAATTCGTTTTCTAAGAAAACTGTAACTGACCGAAACATTCATTTACTGAGATAACTGTATTTGACCGAGACATTCATTGACTGAGAGAGTACTGAGGGACACGTTTACTAACTAACTGTAACTGTTAACGGTTAATGAACTTTCTACCATAACACGAAAATACTCAGAGTTCTTCACATATGAACAATGCACGCAAACTTCCACATGAACATGTGTTTTCTATTAGAGAAGATGTGTACAAATTAGCTTGGCCTCTTCTTGCTCAAGCTATGGAAACTCTCCTACACTGAGTAGTTTCTCTTTACCATCTCTCTCAGATGAACACCTGACATTTCAGGTTTCTATTATTCATCTTTACATACGTGATCTCTGGTGTCTTCTAAGAACTTCTCTCTCTCTCTCTCTCTCTCTCTCTCTCTCTCTCTCTCTCTCCACTCTCTGTACATACGTGATCTCTGGCGTCTTCTCACTTCCTCATACTTTACTCTCACACCTATTTTTGACCTCTGTATGTGCTTTATTTATACTGCGCGCTCTTCTCACGCGCGTTCTAGCTCGCACTTCCTCTTTTATTCTTATGCACGTTCTCTTTGTATATACAGTTTGATTCGGTGTAACGAACTCTGATTCTACAAGATTCTGTACTGTACATAACGGTCGTGAATTTGTCCCTTCATTAAGGCTTTTGATTTTTCTGAATATTTGATTCCGCTTCTCTTTATCTTTCTTTGTCTGTTCGTCAAATTCGTGAGTGATTCTTCAACAGCTCCCCCTCAATCACTAATTTGACTCTTCCTATCTTCATATATTTTAATTTCTTTTATACCTGCCATTTCCTTGAATCTGCTTGTCTTTGTTCCATCCAAGCTCTTTGTCAAAATATATGCAATCTGATCTTTTGTCGAAGTGTATATTATTTCTATCTCCTTCTCCATCACCTTTTCCCTCAGGAAATGATACTGAATTTCTATGTGCTTTGTTCTTGCATGAAATACTGGATTTGCTGCAAGATACAACGAGCTCATGTTATCTCCATGTATGATGGGTATACGTTGATCAATACCCATGCTTTTGAACAAGGTCTGCATCCATATCACTTCTTTAGCTGCTTCTACTAGTCCTTTATATTCTGCTTCCGTTGACAATAAAGCCACTGTGTGTTGTTTCTTCGAACACCAGCTTACTAGCTTATCTCCTAGGTATATCATATACCCATGTGTTGATCTTCTGTCATCTTGACTTCCTGCCCAGTCTGAGTCACTGTATGCTCTCAGCTGTATATCTGACGTAAAAGGATAATATAATCCTTCTTTTACAGTTCTTTTGATATATCTGAGAACTCTCTGTCCTGCAACCCAATGTTGATCTTTCGGACAATGCATAAACTGTGAGAGAACTCCCACTGCATAGTTAAGATCGAGTCGTGTTAGTGTAGCGTAAATTAGACTTCCCACTAACAACTGATACTTTCTCATATCTTTAAACTCTGCACCACTGTATTTGCTGAGTTTATGATTTGCTTCAAGCGGTGTTGAAGCTTCTCTGCAATTCTCCATATTAAACTTCTTCAGTAAGTTTAGGAGATACCTTTCTTGCGTAACATATACACCATGATCTGTGTATGTGATTTCCATTCCTAGAAAGTATGACAACTTTCCAAGGTCACTGATCTGAAACTCCTTTTCGAGTAATCTCTTTACTTCTTTAATTCCTTCATCTGAAGTACCTGTAATTATAATGTCGTCTACATAAATGCAAATGTAGATCATACCTTCTTCTGTTCTCTTGATGAGTAGACTTGCATCTGCTTTCGAACTTTGGTATCCAAGTTCATTGAGATATTTCACAAGTCTGTAATTCCAAGCTCTTGGAGCTTGCTTCAGTCCATAAAGTGCTTTTCTTAATCTGCAAACAAAATTTGGGTATCTGGAACTTACAAACCCTTCCGGTTGTTCCATGTAGACTTCATCTGATATGTATCCATTCAGAAATGCGTTCTTTATATCTAGCTGACTTAGCTTCCATCCTTTTGATGCTGCTATAGCAATCACTGTCCTTATGGTTGACATCTTTGCTATCGGACTAAACGTCTCATCGTAATCTATGCCATGCGTCTGAGCATAGCCCTTGATAACCAGTCTGGCTTTGTGTCTGGCTATCCTTCCATCTGCAAGTTTCTTAACTTTGAAAACCCATTTGTTTCCAATCACTTTCTTACCATTTGGTTTCGGAACAAGTTCCCATGTCTTGTTCTCTTCCAGTGCATTGAACTCTTCTTCCATTGCTTCTTCCCATTGCTTCTTGCCTTTAGCTTCATCATAGTTCTAAGGTTCTTCATCATCTTTGACCATATATGCATAATTTTTCTGAGTTATGTACGAAGTATCATACGAATACCTTTCTGGTTGTCTTCTATTCCTGTTTGACCTTCTTGGTTCAAACTCTTCATGTGTATCTGAATACACATCTTCATCAAATCCCTGTTCATCTTCATTTCTCATACCTGATCCAATCCTGGACGTACTTGCATGCATATAGTCTTCATCTCTATTCACCTGTACAATTGATTTCCCTTTCTCTCTTCTTCTTACTTATTCTTCAAATTCTTCCGTTGTATGACTTTGATCTGTATACCAGCTTTTCTATTCATCAAATGTAACATCTCTGGAAACAGTAAACTGTTTTGTTAAAGGACTCCATAACCTGTAGCCCATCTGCTTTTCATCGTATTCGACGAACACATATTTCTCTACTTTCGGTTCGAGCTTATGTCTGAGTTGTGATGGTACATAAGCATAAGCTACTGATCCAAACACTTTGCAATGATCAAGTGTTGGCTTCTTTCCCCACCAGGCTTCATACGGGGTCATTCCATCTAAAGTTGTACATGGTAATCTGTTTACCAAGTATGTAGCTGTATTTACAACTTCAGCCCAAAGATAATTTGGACAATCCTTTTCCTTTAGCATAGCTCGTGCAAACTCAACTAGGGTTCGGTTCCTTCTTTCTACTACACCATTTTGTTGTGGTGTGTACCTGCAGGTTATTTCTCTCTTAATACCTGCATTCCAAAGATAGTCATTGAACTCTTGGGAGAAGTATTCTCCCCCTCCATTAGACCTCAGTCTCTTAAGCTTTTGACCTGTGAGTCTTTCAGCATATGCATGAAAATGCCTGAAAGCTCCAAACACTTCTGATTTCTCTTTCAAAACATAAAGAGTTATCCATCTTGTAGCATCATCAATGAATAAAACATAATACCTCGATCCGCTGATTGATCCTTCTTTTGTTGGACCCCATACATCTGTATGAATGAGTTTGAGTACTTCATCATGTCCACCTTTCATCTCCTCTCAAACCTGTTAACAGTTGCGCTATCAATCTGTGATCTTCGACATCTTCATTTATGGATCCAAGACTATCTGCTAGATCCTTCATTTTAGTAACATAGTCACTAATGCTTTGACTCGACTTCTTTTTTAACGTTGTGAATTCGGACCATAAGCTAGCCTTCCTAGCTTTCGTAGTATTTTGGAAATGATCTTCCAATGCACTCCATATGTCCTCCGCTTTCTCCAGACCTCTAATGTGCGGTAGTAGATGGTCTGTAACGGTATTATAAATGTAAGCTCTTACCGTTGCATCTTTCTTCTGCCACAGCTTCAAGGCTTCTAATTCTTCTTTTTCCGGTTGACTATCATTTTCGAAAGTCGGCTTCTTTTCTTCTCCGATCACATACATCATTAAGTCCTTACTCATAAGTAAGGCTTCCATGCGCATTACCCATGCGGGATAATTATCTCTGTCCAATTTATCAATTTGGACATGATCTGCCATGATCTTCTTGTTTATGTTACTTCCAGTGAACTTTTGAGAATCTTTCTGCTCTTCATAATCTTTCTCGTTCTGGTTGCACTTGTTGTGGTTAACCGGCTCTGAAGACCAATGATGGTGAATAATCTGGGCTTTGATCCCACTTCTTGGATATCACGGCTCTGATACCACTTGTTGGCGATTAACTTTCGCTCTGATACCACTTGTGATGGTCGACGCGGCAAAGGCCCGAACCTTGTCAAGCCTGCGGAATTTGCTATGCCACCGAAAATTGGTTGCCAAGCTAGAGTGATATTAGAACACCTCTATAATCAGCAGTAGCTTAGCAGAGTTACTGTCACTCAAACGTATAAGACTTCGTTTTCAATTTACTGAGAAATTCACTAGGACTTCACCGAACTGTTACTGGACTGTCACCGTAATTATACCGGAATCTTACCGGAATCAACTCCTATTCTGTTTGTAATTACTTCAAGTGAGTATAGAAGAAGTAAGGAAGTGATGCATGAACTTCCCTCACTGAGTGAACTCTTTCTGAAGTTTAAGAGAAAACTTCTCCGGTTCAGAATGTTCTTCGGTTAGACTTTGTACTGTGAGTACATATCCATTTCACCGAAATGATTGATGAACTGATAGTAGAGATGTCTAGCTATAAGATAAGCTAACTCTCATACAAACCTTTAATTTACTCTGCGAGATATACTTCGTTGTTCTACCGGAAAATTCGTTTTCTAAGAAAACTGTAACTGACCGAAACATTCGTTTACTGAGATAACTGTATTTGACCGAGACATTCATTGACTGAGAGAGTACCGAGGGACACGTTTACTAACTAACTGTAACTATTAACGGTTAACGAACTTTCTACCGTAACACAAAAATACTCAGAGTTCTTCACATACAAACAATGCGCGCAAACTTCCACATGAACATGTGTTTTCTATTAGAGAAGATGTGTACAAATTAGCTTGGCCTCTTCTTGCTGAAGCTATGGAAACTCTCCTACACTGAGTAGTTTCTCTTTACCATCTCTCTCAGATGAACACCTGACATTTTTATGTTTCTATTATTCATCTTTACATACGCGATCTCTCGCATCTTCTGAGAACTTCTCTCTCTCTCTCTCTCTTCACTCTCTGTACATACGCGATCTCTGGCGTCTTCTCACTTCCTCATACTTTACTCTCACACCTATTTTTGACCTTTGTATGTGCTTTATTTATACTGCGCGCTCTTCTCACGCGCGTTCTAGCTCGCACTTCCTCTTTTATTCTTATGCACGTTCTCTCTGTATATACAGTTTGATTCGGTGTAACGAACTCTGATTCTGCAAGATTCTGTACTGTACATAACGGTCGTGAATTTGTCCCTTCATTAAGGCTTTTGATTTTTCTGAATATTTGATTCCGCTTCTCTTTATCTTTCTTTGTCTGTTCATCAAATTCGTGAGTGATTCTTCAACAAAGAATGCATTCTTAAATGGATGGATATCAGAAGAAGTATATATGGCACAACCACCAGGTTTTGAAGATGAAGATAAATTAGGTTATGTATGCAAGCTAAGGACATCACTCTATGGTCTCAAGCAAGCTCCTAGAGCTTGGAACCATAGACCTATTACTTATTTGTAGGACCAAGGGTTTGTGGCAAGCAAGGCAGATTCTTCTTTATTTGTTAAGAAGAAAAAATCAAAAGTTATCTACTTATGTGTCTATGTAGAAGACATCATTATTACAAGGAATGATGCTAATGGCATCAAGCAAGTCAAGGCTCAATTAATGAAGGAATTTAAAATCAGTGATCTTAGTTTATTAACCTACTTTCTTGTCTGAGAGCTTGTGTGGATAGATTCTGGTATATTTATCACTCAAAGGAAGTACATACATGATATTTTGGTAAAGTTTAAGATGGAGAACACTAAAATTGCAGGTATTCCTATCGAAGTCAACCATAAATTGAGTTCACATGAAGGTGAACTACTTGATGATGTTACAAGTTATCAACAACTTGTGGGAAGTCTCAATTATGCTACTCTAACAAGAGTAGACATTGCCTATGGAGTGAGTACAATGAGTCAGTTTATGCATGCAACAAGGAAGCCTCATATGGAAGCTACAAAGAGGGTGCTTAAGTATCCAAAGGCTACAATGAATGAAGGGTTGTTCTATCGCTTCACCTCTGACATAGATATAAAGATGTATTCTGATGCAGATTGGGCTGGCTCCAAGGATGATAAGAGGAGCACTTCAAGGTACCTATCCTTTGCAGGTTCAAAGCTTATATCTTGGTCATCCAAGAATCAACCAACTGTGGTCTTATCTTCCACAGAAGAAGAATATAGAGGTTTGTCAAATGCAACTCAAGAAGTTATGTGGCTTAAGCAACTATATGCAGATTTGGAGATACGTTCCTACACTCCAATAATCTTTGGAGATAACACTAGCTCACTTCATTTGGCTGCTAATCCTATATATCATGCAAGGACTAAGCACATTTAAGTGCACTACCATTATGTAAGGGAGAAATTGCTTAGCACGGATATTCAATTATCTTATGTATCAACTCAGTTACAATGTGCAGATATACTTACAAAGTCATTGGATGGAACAAAGATGAAAAGGTTCAAATTGATGATTGGTTTGCAAGAAATCAACAAGCAATGAAGACCAAACATGTTAGGCTTAAGGGGGATCTATTGGTGAAATTAAACCCAAGCCCACATACTTGGTTAATTATCTTGTGCTTGATTTATTGGCATAAATTATGCAAGGCTTCATATGATCAGTATCTTGTAAAAATTCTTCACATTTATCCTTTTAAAAGTGGATTACACCCATGTGGAGTTAGGAAGCTCTAAAATCATGAATCAATTAGTAGTTGAGTGATGATGGAATCTATCCTACACTTTAGGATTCACTTTTTAGGTAGAAGTTTCAATTTGAATTCAAACTTTAGCTCCAAGCATTACTATAAGAAGAGGATCAAAAAGACATGCGTGTATCTCGAGCTTGAGAGATCATTTTGAAGGAAATTCATTGTGAACTGAGAGCTCACATCATAGCTCATTCACCTCTCACAGATTGAGCAATGTATGATTGCATATGACATTATATTTGTACATGTTTTAATACATATATGATCATTACATTCTCATTTTACTTCTCTGTATAACTCCATCAAAATAGTGATCTTCTTAGAGCTTCTTCTCAGTGTGTAGTTGCTCATTTGCCATGATTTAAAGCATTTTATATTCAGCATACGTTCTAGTATACACCTACGAAGTTTCATTAGCCTTGCTTCTCGGGATCATGAGATATTAATATATCATTGCTCACTAGTCTGATGACTGTTGCAGCCCATGAATGTCGGGATGGAGCTATGATTTGCTAAACATCTTTCTCAGCATGTAGTCCATCATTATATATAAAATCACTCATAATTGATAGCTTACTAAGTTAATTAGAGTTCCCCAAAAGTAATTAAGTCAATTGTTGTTGTGCTTAGAGAATTGTTCAAAACACTGAATAGGTGTAAGAACAAAAATAACATGTTTTTGTTCTTGGATCAACTTCCTACCTATTTGTTTTGATCCATCAATTAGTGGATCATCTTCCAAGCAACATATATGATTGTTTATGTTCATTAGCAAGCTAAAGATGCCACTACGCTCTTCAACCATAATTCTTAGCAAGTGTGAAGGAGGATCTAGCTACACCACTTCATCTCTTGTGACTATCCACCATCTCTTGCAACACACCTCACAATCTCCATGAGAGAATTTTTCTTTCTTTCAAAAGATCCTTTTTCTTTTGAGGTGTCTATGGCAATTTGCATTGATGCTTTATCCCACACTCAACCAGAATGCATCAATCAAAAGACATATATCCCTCCCAATCAGAATAGAAGGTGCCCAATTTACATGTTGACAAAGTTTTAGATAATAAGTTTCAAGACACTACCCTTTGGTACACATAGGGTTGTGGCACCTCAAGCACACCATGGAAATGGAAAAGGAAGAAGGAGATAAGAGAAAAGTGACCAAGAAGCACAAGTAAGAAGCTCTCTTCAAGATGACTCAAAATAATGAGTACACTATGGTTTCTTTATCTTTTATACAAAGATAGTTGGCCCTTTCCACATTTGAAAGCAGTTAATTCATAGATCTAATTTCTACTAGATAAAAAGTTCCAAGAATTTGAAAAATAGCTATATAGCTAGGGCAAGTGATCCTTAGGCTCAAAGACTCCTTAGAATATATGAAATGGAGCTTGATCACATACTTAATAGGTTAGCAAAAATGATCCTCGTTGCATGATTTTGGTGTGCCATCTTCATCAAGATGCAAAGGAGTTTGTAAAACACTGTGATATTTTTTAAAATAATGAAGCATCGAATACTAAGACATGGCATGACATTGATCCCATGATTGTTTATTCAGGTAAGACAACTATTTTTTGTAAAAATTGACAATGATATCCTACCAAAATACATTAGACATTGTAGAGTGCAACTCCATTAGGAAAGCCTCGCCCAAGAAATTTTTTCAAAGAAACGAATGCTTGAGACTAACCATGACTCTCAAGAAATACGTTAGCCGTCATGGAATATAAGCTTGATAGGACAAATAACACCCTTTTGGAGTTTAAAATCACTCTCTCCTTGAACCAAATGTGCTTCAAGAGGCTATGCTTGAGAATAACCATGACAAGACTTTAGAGAGTGGCGAGTCATTGAATATACACAAGAGAATACAATTACCATTAGGTGAATCCCTATCAAAAGAGAGAAAACGTTTTTTTCTTTCAAATCACCTTTAACTAGATTGGGATCTATTTATGTATTATTTAAACCGTCTATTTGCTATAGAGATCGACTCATGACATGCCTGCTTGAAACTATAGATAAGAAAAGTATATTCATGTTTGACTCCTCTATTTACAAATTCTTCAATAAAGTCTTCAAGCAACGTTTATATATTTCAAATAATTTCTATGTTTAGTGGTTGAAACCAATAGAGTCTAGTTACAAGAAGATTCAAGGGAAGAGCTTCATACTAAGTGAAGAAATCACTAATCTACTATGCTCTTGAGACCTAAATAAATTTGGCTAATGATCATAGGGATCTATCGATCCATCATTGCAATTTTTCATGTATTTCACTACTCCGGAATGAAGGAATCTACCTAGGCCTTGAACCCTTTGCATTGAGTTTTTAGCTTGCATGTTTGCTTGTAAGTTTGCCTATGCTACTTGAGCATTTTGATCTTGAGGCCATGCCTTAGCTCGGAATCTATCTAGTGCTAGGCTGTGAAATATAGAATGCATATCATTATCTAGATTCTGAGGAGGATCCTCAAAGTGCTTCCCATCGATCTACCTCTATTTCCTTGCAAATGGGATCCTTAATTACCAAAAACTTACCACCAATTGAATGTTATGGATTAGGCTATTTATGTAATTTCTTTGAGTCATGTATCTCCCAATAACAGTTTCTTGCATTATCCTTGAAATCAAGAGGTAAATTTTAAATGAAAATGTTGTTAAACACATACAAAGTCACTCTTTTAGTAGGTGGAGTTCTAGTGGTTTTTTACCAAAGTTTTGCTACCCTAAGGCTCTTCTTAATCTCATGTGCATGAACAATAATTTCAATGAGAAATATATACAATTACACAAAGATCACACGCATGCCAACAATTAGAAACAAAGTTTCACGTCTCAATTAAAATCAGTTATTCAAGACAAGGATTTCTCTTCCAAAAACTTATAAATAATGCCCTTTTCCACCAATGAAGCAAACAAATAGAATTCAACTTATTTCAATAATTAGACAAACAAGTACCACAAAATAACCACTTCAATCGATGTGTTTAAGATACATTTTTTTATACGTGCCCATTTCAAAAACGTGCAAGAGTTGTTGAGAAAATTCCATTTTCAAACAAACTAGGGATTTCAAAATTCAAGTACATTGTTAAAATAAAAAATAATTTCTATAATACTTTTATTGTCGAAAATAATTTCTATAATACTTTTATAATACTTTTATAATAGTAGATCTAATGAGCTTTTTACACCTTCCTACACTTTATACTTGTGTTCTTATTCTTGATCGTATTTGCAGAAAGAAATTCACGAAAATAGTTCTCTAGGCATGCTTATGCTTATGATTGGATGTGGTTCCCCTATTTTTGTTCTTATCTTGAGATTGATGACTCCATATTTCCTTTGTGACTCATAGTAATTGACCTTTTAATCCAGTGAATCATTGGGAAAGGTTCAATGGTGCGTAAAATGTTATGAGAATCTAGATTAATTAACCAAAGTAGCTCAAGGAGTTTTCTTCTCAAACTGACAATATCATGGGAGGAATTTACATCCTCTTCTCTTTATGTTTCCATTTGCGTTAATGTGGTTCAAGGAATATAGATATTTTGAACCTTAAGGTGAGTTGCAACAAGCATCTAACTGTTAAGATATCAAAGGGTTATTTTCCTGAGGAGAAATGTGTGCATCCCACTCACAATGCAAGGGGAAACTTACCTTCCTTGAGTAGTGGAGAAAAGAAACTTTATGGGTATCAAGAAGATGGGGAACCTCTTAATGTAGAGGGTTTTTACATCGAGGGGAGATGTGATATGATTGAGTTCAAATTTGGTTTCCTATGGATTCTTACTATCAAATAATCACATGTAAAATTTGCTTTTCACTAATACATTTGCATCACGCAAGTATATCCCATCATCCATAAGTTTACCATCAACATTAACTGGTGCATAAACGAGTTTGTGAGGTAGCATATAGTTGCATTATATCATGCGAATTCCCTCTTTCATTGAAAGTATTTTGATTCACAAAAATTATTTAAGCTCTCCCAAATTTGACATAAAAATTCATATCTTAATTGTTTTTTCAAATAAGCAATTCTCTTTTCATAATTTCTAGTTTAAATAATCAAATCATCAACATAAATCACTAGTAGAAGCATTTCAATTTCATGATTCCATACAAATAGTGAATAATCAACCTTTGATTGCATAATTCAAGATCCAATAGTTTTTTAGTGATTGTTCACACTATGCTCTTGGTGCTTGTTTCAAACCATAATGCACTTTCTTCAATTTGCATACAGAATTAGGATACTTGAATACATATGACCATTTTTTTGTTGCATATAAACTTCATTGTGCAACTAACCATTCACTAGAATGCATTCTTAACATCCATTTGGTAGAATTTCCAATTTTGCATGGTAACCCATGCAATCATACTTCTCATTGTTGTCATTTTGTCAAATGGACTAAACATTTCATCATAGTCCAATCCATATACTTGTGCAACAAGGAATGCTTTATATCTCTCTGTTGAAACATCACTTTGCACTTTTTGTACACCCATTTGCAGCCAATATCTTTCTTATTAGTTGGAAATCTCAATTATTTCCATGTATCATTCTTGTTCAATGCATCCATCTCATCATCCATTGCTTTTTACCAATCTTCTATCTATGATGCTTCATGAAAAATTCTTTGGTTTATCATGCTTGATTCTCTCTATCATGTAGGTATAATGAAGCTCCATAGACTTATTGTATAGATTCAATCTATCCACAAGATATCTCACTCTCATAGATCTTCTCAAAGGAGAGTCTTCATATCATCTTGAACATGTTTCCCTTCTTGCACGATGAGGAACATATTTTTCCTCATTGCTTTTTAACATTCCAAGTGTAACTATTTCATCTTCAATATCCAAATTAGACATGTACTCTCTCGTCTTTTGTTCTCCTTTCTCCTTTCTCCTTTCTCCTTTCTCCTTTCTCCTTTCTCCTTTCTCCTTTCATAATCTTTTACATTTTCACTCTATGACATTTCATGTGTAGAAAACTCATATGAACCATAATCTTGGCATTCCTCATGGTCCTTATGTCTATGGCCTATCTTTGGCTTATCATGAACATTATGCATAGGATCATTTGAATTATTCACTATCACAACTAGGTCTCTACATGCATACCATGAGGCATCCGTATCAAATATAAGCTCTCTACTCATTATATATTCTTTGATCACAATATTAAATCATCTATATCCTTTCTTCTCCTCTAAATATCCAACAAATATGCACATTTCTAATTTAGGCTCAAAATTATGTCTTAACTAACTATGTATGTGTACATAAAAAATACACCCAAACATTCATAAATATCTCACATTCAGTTTGTGCTTCCATAGTCTCTCATAAGGAGTCAAATCATGATTGATTCTAGTTGGTGCTCTATTCATAAAATGAACAACTATATGGCAAGGTTCTACCCAAAATGTATTTGGCATGTTCTTTTCATTTAACATAGCTCTTAGGACTTTTTCAATCACATGATTGCAATGCCATTTTGTTGTGGTGTGTATTTACAACAAATTTTCATTTAATTCCATGATCAGTAAGGTAGTGTTCAAACACCTTGGAAATATATTCTCCCCTTAAATCTGATCCTAAAAACTTGATATACATGCTCAATTGCTTCTAAATCATATTCTTGAACTTGAGTAAGCATTGAAATACTTCACGTTTGTGCTTCAAGAAGTGTATCCATGTGTATCTATTATATTTATTAATTGAACCACCAACGCACTTGGTTTTAGTATGACCAATTACATCACTATGAACCAATACTAGAGGTTTTTTTTGTGCATTTATCTTGTTGGAAGTTTCCTCCGCCCATGCTTACCAAATGCACATGCTTTGCATATTCTCTCAAATTTTAGATGACCAAGTCTTCATAAACCACACACTAATGTTTGCTTCTCCATAGACTTCAATTTCCTCAAATTTATATGACCTATTCTCTTGTGCCAAAACTTAGCTATATCAAAGTGCACCTCCTTAGCATACATATTCTCATAAAGAAGCATCCCTATACCAAAGATGAATAGTCTATCCATCTTCTTTCCATGACCAATCAATTTTCCTCTTTTTCCATACTTAAGGTCATGAATGAAATAATCATGCTTCTTAAAGATCACTTCTATATCTTGATTTGCAAGCTCACCAACTAAAACTAAGTTATTAGTGATACTCGGCACATAAAAAACATCACTCAATGTATTTTGGACACAATTCTTTTGTATAAGTGACATTTCCAGTGTTGTTTATCAAGTGTAGGGTATCATCAGAAATTGCAACATACTCTTTAGTCTTCAAGGGTTCTTTGGACTCAAACCAATCTCCAATAGTTGTAAATGAAATGAATGTTCCATTTACATATTGGCCTGATGCAGCAAATACAACTTCTTACTTAATGAATAGGATGATCACATCAGGAGTCAATGATGCTATTGGAGAGGTTCATTACCAAAGGAAGCCTGACTTGTCACGTGTAAGGATTTTTTAATGTGTATGCTATGTCCATGTACCTCAAGAGGCGAGGGAAGGTCAGATGTATGCTAGGAAGAGAAGTGTATCTTTATAGGCTACTCTATAGAGAAAAAGGGATAGGAGGTTGAAGATATTGAGGAAGTAGAAAACTTTTATGAAGAACAAACTCAGGTTAGCACAAGTTTGAGTGGCCCCTCCACTTTGAGTCCATTAAGGATTCTTTCATCACTCAAAGGAAAAGATAAGGAAGGTGAACCAAGATCAACATGTAGCCACAACCAATATGATAATGGTAATGTGTTAAGGGACTTCCATTATAGTGAGGATGAAGATGATTTTGAAGATGTAGTTAATCCTAATGTGAAATAAAAGAGGGACTTGAAGAAGTATTCTACCATACGTAATGAGAGGAGTTCAAAGAGGGTTAAACACCCTATTCGAAGGCTAACATATGATAGCTTCATTGCTAGGCATTATGTTTTTATGTCTCCAGTTGTGAAGGACAAGGAACCATGCACATATGAAGAAACTTATCAAGACAAGGTATGGATAAATGCTATGAGAGAAGCGATGGATGCTCTTCATGAAAATCACACATGAGAGCTTGTACCTAGGCAAGATGAAATGAAAGTGGGTCACAAATAAGTGGTTCTACAAGATAAAAAAGAACTTGGATGGATCCATACCCAGGTATAAAGTTAGACTTGTAGCTAAGGGTTTTACACGAACACATGGGATATATTATGAAGGGACATTTAGTTCTATTGCCAAAATGAGTACACTTAGGACATTGATTGCCATTGCAACTTCTAAACAGTGGAAATTGTTTTCCAATTAGACATTAAGAATGCTTTTCTAAATGGTGATCTTGAAGAGATTGTTTGCATGTACAACCCATGGGATATGAGGACCCTAGAAACCCTAATTTTGTATGTAGACTCAAGAAAGCTTTGTATGGAATCAAGCAAGCACCAAGGTCATGGAAATAAAGGCTTGTTAAGTACCTTATTAGATATGGATATGCAGCAAGTGATGTTGATCCTTAACTTTATGTAAAAAGGCTTGATGAGAAGTCTCTGTTCATATACATATATGTTGATGATTTAATCATAAAATGTGATGATGATGTAAGCATCAAGGATATCAATGCCAAATTGGGCAAGGAATTTAAAATTTTAGATCTTGGTGTTGTTAAAGTACTTCTTAGGCATTGAGATTGTATATGCCAAATAGGGTTTGTATCTTTTGCAAAGGAAATACTTACTTGACTTGCTATATAGGTTTGGTATGAGCCGTTGTAAGCCATTGAGACAACTAGTGGATTGCAATTTCAAGTTGAGCAAAGACCAAGGTGATAAGCTCAAGGATGAGCATGTGTATAGAAGTTTGATTGGGTCTTTAAATTATGCTACCATTACTAGACATGATCTATCTTATAGTGTTTGAGTGCTCTCACAATTCATGCATTCACCCACACTTGATCACTTGAATACAAGTAGAAGGATTCTTAGGCACATCAAAGGTACAATCAATGAAGGACTCTATTATGAATATGATTGTGATTTGAAACTAAAAGGTTATGCAAATGCTGATTGGGCTAGCTCTAAGGATGATAGGAGTACCTCAAGATACATAGTGATTCTTGGGAAAAGTTGTGTGTCATGGATGTCTAAGAAACAACCCATAGTTGCATTGTGTTCCACAGAGGCAGAATATAGGGCTCTTGCTCAACTCGCATTTGAGGTAATGCGGTTTAAAAAGCTCTTAAAAGATTTGGATACTTAGGTTTGCATTTTTCCATTGCTTGGAGATAATAGTTCAAGTATCTACCTTGCAAAGAATCCAATGTTCCATGCTCGGACCAAGCATATAGAAGTGCATTATCATTTCATAAGAGAAAAGATTGTGGATAAGCAGGTGGATATTCAGCATGTCAACACCAAGGAGAAAATTACAGTCCTTATTATAAAGTTCTTGGATGCAAAGAGGATGGAAAAGCTCAAAGGCATGATCATTATGAAAGAACCAACCCCACACTTGAAAGCAAAGAATTTTGAGCTTGAGGGGGAGTGTTAAAAGTCATGTGTTTTCTAGGGCAAGCTCAAGCATATGTTTTTCACTAAGTAACTTCATTTGAAGGCTTTTGAACCTTACAAAATTCAAAGCACATGTTTGAAGGTGCAACCTTATCCAAAAGAAGGCATTCAATGAAGAGACAAAGTCACAAGGTAGCTGAAGAAACAAAGAGGGCATGTGAAGAGACATGGAGGACATATGAAGAGTCATGGAAGGTTCTGATGGATATTTAAGCACCATCCAAGCTTTTTCTAAGTGTGTATGGATGGTAGGAATTTGGGGTCCTGCTTAGACATGTGCTATTGAGCCATTTTCTATCATAGAAGTTCATATTCTCTTGTATATCTCTCCTACGCTTTCCAAAGGGTGCTAAATTTCTATAGCAACCTGTTAGGACTTAACTTTCTCTCTCTAGGAATCTCCATTTTTAGAGCTGTTATACTTTTTGGAAATCTTAAAAAGCAAGGATTTTATATCCAAAAGGGTTTTCCAAATTCTTCTCGTATTGTGAGTTATAACTGATTCGTTCTCTACTAGTCTATTTTGAAACCTGAAAGGAAAACTAGTCAGTCATGTGTGACTATGTTAACTAGTTTAGAGGTGTCCAATTCTGGTAATTGATAGCTCATTGGAAAGTGCTTAGTTTCTAGTTGATGTGGGTAAATTTGATTGTGAATTGGAGTCTGAAATTTTGAGTTATAGCAGTTGTAGGGAGTACTAGTCTGAGAGTAGCTAGGTCTTAAGCAGGGTCCAAGCTTCTCTTTGTGCATTTGGAGGAGAAATCTTCCATCAACCTCTACATGGTTTTTAAGATCTTCCCTTGCAAGTACAATATAGTGCATCTTATCAATACCTTTAGGCATGGTCACAAGGTCAACTACCCATTTTATAGTGATACAAGGAGGATAGGTGGGATGCAAAGGATCTCGATGTTTCACAGATGAATGGATTTGACATGTAGTACGTGTTTACATAATCCCTTACATAGACATAGATTCCTGGCCACCAATAACTCTCTCTAATCTTTTCATATGTATCCATCGACCCTTTATGCCCAGCCCATAATGTATCTTGATCAAAGAACTCTAGAATATCTTCAAATTTTTTGAACTTGCTCTAGCATTTTGACTTCCAAATCTTGAATTCAATTTGCTCCTCATTCTCTGAATTGACATCTTCTGGTACTTGTTGGACTTCTTGAGTGAGAGTTGGAAAATAACTTTCCAAATCATAAGGTAACTTGATCTTCTTGCAATCATCTTCAAACCATGAATTATTTTCATCAAACACTACATCCCTACTAATTGTAAACCCTCTATTAGTCGGATTGTACAACCTATAACCCTTCTGGTTTTGGTCATAGCCAATGAAGATACACTTTTCAACTTTTGGATCAAGCTTCCCTCTACTCTATGAAGGTATATGTGCATAAGCAATGCACCCAAAGCTTTTACAATGGTTCAATGAGGGTCTCCTACCATTCCATGCTTCATATGGTGTCATTCCATCCAAGGATTTGGATGGGAGCCTTTTAACCAAGTATGTGGCTGTGGAAACAGCCTCTATCCACAGGTAATTGGGCAGTTTCTTTTCATTCAACATTCACCTTGTAGCTTCCACTATCAATATGTTCCTCCTCTCTTCCACTACATTCAGTTCAAGAGTATATCTTGTTGTGAATTCTCTCTTTATACCTCTGTCTTGTAAGAATGAATCAAATTCACATGAAAAATACTCACCACCTCCATCAGATCTGATCCTCTTCAAGCTTCTACCTATCTGGTTCTCAACAAATGCCAAATAATTTCTGAAACATGTAAATACTTCATACTTATGCTTCATGAAGTAAAGGATTGTCCATCTACTGTAATCATCTATAAATGAAACATAGTACCTTGAACCTGAGATTGATGGCTCTCTACTAGCATCAATGTGCACAAGCTCCAAGTAGTCTTCCTACATGTACCCTTTCTTGTTTAATGGTTGCCTGTGAGCTTTGCCAAATTGGCATGCTCCACATTTGTATATCATGTGTTGCTTGGATACATTTGGAATGCCAAGCACACTCAGATCCCTGCATACTTGTTTTAGTGTTCTTTCTCCTATATGACCTAGCCTTTTATGCCATATCTCTAGTTCAGATAGGGTTTGATCTTTGTAATTGAAGAGTGCAATGTTTCTAGTGTCTTCAATCTCAAATGTTAAGAGTCTACCAGATTTCTCATCTTTTGCAATCCTTTTGAAGCCTTGTTGAGGGTCTTCCACATAAGCTCCATGCCTTGTAACTCTGACGTGTAACCCTTTCTCAACAATCTTTCCAACACTCATTAGGTTTTTAGTTATGGCTGGCACATATAAAACCTTGCTTAAGAGGTTCATGTTATCATCAGAAGCCTTGACATTTCTCATTTTCTTAAAAAAGTGTCTAGTATCATCACTACCTGCAAATCATGCTTCCCTTTAGGTTCTTTAAGATCAGATAGCAATGCTACATTTCCAGTCACATGATTGGAGCAACCAAAATCAATATAGAAAATGTGTTCATCATCTTTACCTTGCTTGGATGTCATGTTCATGAGCAGTAATGAATCCTCTTGGTCTTTTGTGTAGTTTTTATAATCTCTTCTTCCTTTGAAACCTCCTGGATAATTGTTGTAACCCTTGTTTGTTGTTGTAATGATAATTACTTCCACCATTGTTGAACCTGCCTCTGGATTGTAAATAGCTCCCTCTATGGAAGCCTCTTCCCCTTTGATTCCTTGTGTTCTTGAAGCATTCTTCTGTGCTGTGGTTGGTTAGGCCACAAATGTTGCAAGGTCGAGTGTTGTAGGATCTCCCCCTATCTCGCTTTCCTCTTTAGCTCCTTCCTCTAGTACCTCTTCCTCTACCTATGAAATTCACTTGAGAGGTACTAGCCTCTTCTTCATTCTTTTTGCATTTACCTTCATCCTTGCTTTTATTTCCATCTATATAATGGGAAAAATATTGGCTACATCTAGAGTTGTCACCATTCTTGTCGAGCTTTGTCTCATGAGTTTGTTGGGAAAGATGGATGGATGATCCAAGAGACTGAGTAGATACTACTAAACCTGCTTTGTACCAGCCCTCTTTGGCTTCAGAATTGATTAGTAGACTTCCATAGCATTCCAATGACACCAAGAAATGGCCTATATCCTTTGGAAATGATATGTGCAATGATTGAATCAAAACAGATAACTTTGGAAATCACAAACTCAAGAAAACCTTCTATTTATGTCTTGACACCTGCTGAATGTTTTGCTCAGTGTGACCAGCACAGTAGTAATTGATAAAATTCCTTCTAGGGGTATTTAATTAGCTTAGTAAGCTACCATTTTCAAGTGGAATGATGTAAAAAGATAAACTATGCTAAGAGAAATCAATTTAGCAAGATTAGCTATACCCCCGACTTTTTAGGATTGTAGTAGAAATAGACCAGTGAGCACCTCGACGCAGATTTCTCTGAATTGGCTCAATATAATGTCTTCAAATTTTGACAGCATATAGTAAGCTTCAAGCTGAATCCAACAAGCTTTGAATCACTGAATTTGGTGGAGTATTGACCGAGATATGCCCTTGACAAGTTGACAGACTTTTGAGTAGACTAGCAGAGAACACAGAGATGAATGATGTAAATGTATCTATAAATTAACACTTGTGTACAATCCCATTGGCATGGATAACATTGCCTAATGGTGTAGAGAGGTGTAGGCTATGGTATAGTCCTCACACACACTCAATTACAGTAGAATGAAGCTCGGGAGTGAAGTGATCTACACACGACTTTTTCATATCCATTTTTATAGGAAATGACTAAAAAATTGAATTCAAATTCAAACTTTTGGCTCCCTATGATCAAGCTCCTAAATGCTTGGAGATATTCTCTCAATCAAGTGAGTTACGTTTTCCACAAATCACTTAGGTAGGTGATTACAAAAGATTCTAAGTCAATTTGACTTTTACAATGAGATAAAGTGGTAATTAACCACTAGCATATGTTCCTATGATTCTTCATGTATGTAGAGTCTTCATGATATCTTTCAAGTCAAATGTGTAGGCTTGTGATTTACACCAACAGCTCCCCCTCAAGCCAAACATTTTGGCTTAAGTCTTCATCTTCAATCTTCAAGTATATCCTGCAATCCATTTGAACCTGCAAAGTTTTGTTCCATCCAAAGCTTTAGTCAACAAATCTGCACATTGCATGTTGGTTGATACATAGGTCAGTTGAATATCCTTGCTTAGCAACTTTTCTCTCACATATTGATAATGAAATTCTATGTGTTTTGTCCTGGCATGATAGATAGGATTAGCTGCAAGGTGAAGGGAACGTGTATTATCTCCAAAGATAATTGGAGGCCTAGTATATAATCCCAATTCTGTATACAAAAGCTTAATCCAAATTGCTTCTTGAGTGGCATTAGCTAGCCCTCTATACTCTGCTTCTGTAGAAGACAACGCAACAGTTGGTTGCTTCTTTGCAGACCATGAAATTGGTTTGTCACCTGCAAAAGAAATATATCCAGAAGTGCTTCTCCTATCATCCTTGCATCGTGCCCAATCTGCATCGGAATAGACTTTTATGTCAATATCTGAAGTGAAAGGAAAATACAAACCATGGTTCTGTGTACCCTTGAGATACTTCAAGATTCTCTTGGCAGCCTCTAAGTGAGGTATCCTTGGCTTGTGCATAAATTGACTTAGCACACTAACTCCATATGCAATATCAATTCTTGTAAGAGTAGCATAGTTCAAGCTACCCACTATACTCTGATAACTTGTAATGTCCTTGACTTCATCACCTTCATGGGCACTTAGCTTTAGGTTCACCTCCATTGGAGTGCTTGCTACTTTAGCATCCTACAAGTGAAACTTCTTCAACATATCTTGTACATACTTTTTCTGAGTAATGTATATCCCTGAATTAGTGTAAACTAATTCAAGCCCTAGAAAATACTTCAATAAGACAATATCATTGATCTTGAACTCCTTCATCATCTGGTTTTTGATATATCTGATTTCACTGACATCATTACCTGTAATGATGATGTCATCAACATAAATACAGAGATATATTACCTCTGAACTACTTCTATTAATGAGTAGGGAAGTATCTGCCTTGCTCATAACAAATCCTTGGTCTTGGAGGTATGTAGTTAGCCTGTAATTCCATGCCCTAGGTGCCTGCTTCAATCCATATAAAGCCTTCTTTAATTTGCAAACATAAGTTACCTTCTTAGGGTCTTCATAGCCAGGAGGTTGTGACATATAAACTCTTCTGAAATCCATCCATTCAAGAAAGCATTCTTGACATCCAATTGGTACATGTTCCAATTCTTTGATGCAGCCACACTTACCAACACTCTGATTGTTGGCATCTTGGCCACAGGAGAAAATGTCTCTTCATAGTCAATGCCTTGGGTTTGTGCAAAACCCTTGGCTACCAATCTGGCTTTGTACCTATTAATTGTTCCATCAGAATTTCTTTTCAACTTATAGATCCATCTGGATCCTATTACCTTCATAGAATCCTTCTTGGGTACTAACTCCCATGTGTCACTCTCCTTGAGTGCTTCAATCTCCTCATCCATAGCTTCTTTCCATTCTGATTTGGTTATTACTTCTTCATATGAACCTGGTTCTTCATTTGACAAATCTTTGGCAAGATAAACTGAATGTTTAGTAACAAGAGATGTATCATACCCATATCTGATAGGTTTCTTGCTTTCTCTTTGAGATCTTCTGATTGATTGAGTTGATGATTCTGGTATGTCTTCAAGCTTCTTCATCTTCATTTTGCCCTTGGACTTCCATGCTTTGAATTCTTCAAGGTTGATAGTGTCTTCATCATCTGAACTTGAGTCTTCATTCTGAGTAGGTTCCTCCTTTGTAAGTTTTGGAAATTCCTCTTCCAAATCATAGGGTAGTTTGACCTTCCTGCATTCATTCTCATACCAAGAATCATTTTCATCAAAGATCACATCTCTGCTTACCATAAATCCCTTGTTGGTAGGATTATAAAACCGGTAACCTTTTTTATTTAAATCATACCCAATGAAAATGCATTTTTCAGCCTTTGGGTCTAGCTTACCTCTTACCTAAGAAGGAATGTGCACATATGCTACACATCCGAATATTTTGCAGTGATCCAATGATGGTCTCTTACCATGCCATGCTTCATAGGGTGTCATACCATCAAGTGACTTAGATGGTAACCTGTTTATGAGGTAAGTGGCAGTAGAAACACTCTCTGCCCATAGATAGTTAGGTAATTTCTTCTCATTAAGCATAGATCTAGCTATCTCAACAATTAACCTATTTCTTCTCTCAGCTACCCCATTCTGTTCAGGAGAATACCTTGTGGTTATCTCTCTTTTGATGCCTCTGTCCTGCAAGAAGTCTTCAAATTCATTGGAGAAGTACTCACCTCCTCCATCTGACCTTAGCCTCTTCAAATTCCTTCCTGTCTGGTTTTCGACTAATGCAAGATATTTCTTAAAACAATTAAATACCTCATCCTTGTGCTTCATGAAGTATAATACAACCCATCTGCTATAATCATCAATGAAAGACACATAGTACCTTGAACCTGAGACTGAGGGGTCTTTGCTAGGTCCCCATACATCTGTGTGTACCAGCTCTAGGTAGGCTTCATGTATATATCCTTTCCTTGAGAAGGGTAACCTGTGAGACTTACCAAATTGACAAGAACCACACTTTTAAATCATATGTTGCTTGGATACATTAGGTATCCCAAGCACACATTGGTCCGTGCACATTTGTTTCAAGGTTCTTTCTCCTATGTGCCCTAACCTTTTGTGCCAAATCTCAAGCTCTGAAAGTGTTTGATCTTTATAACTGTATAATGCAATATTCTTTGTGTCTTCTAGCTCAAAAGTGAAAAGTCTACCTGATTCTTTAGCTATCCTTTTGAATCCATGTCTTGGGTCCTCCACAAATGCTCCATATTGATTGAATCTGACCTACAAACCTTTCTCTACAATCTGACCAACACTCATTAAGTTCTTTGTAATTGTTGGTACATAAAGTACCCTGCTCAACAAATTCTGATTACCATCACAAGTCTTCACATTTCCAACTTTAACCACAGAATGCTTTGTATCATCACCTGTTTGGACTTGGTGTTTACCTTTTGGTTCCTCAAGATCAGAGAGTAGTGCCACATTACCAGCCACATGATTTGAACACCCTGAATCAATGTAAAATAAGTGATCATCATCTGTACCTGTCTTTGAAGTCATGTTCATGATAAGAAGAGAGTCATCCTGCTCTTCTGTGTAGTTGTTGTAGTCCCTTCTAGTTTTGAATCCTCCTTGGTAGTTGCCATTGTAATTGTTGTTGTAGTTGTTGTTGTAATTGTTGTTGTGGTTGGTGATTGTTGAACCTTCCTCTTGACTGTGAGTATCCACCTCTTTGGTAGCCTCTTCCTCTCTAATTTTTGTAATTCCTGAAACACTCATCTGTGGTATGATTTGATAAACCACAAATGTTACATGGTGATGAATTATAGGGTCTCCCCCTACCTTGCTTACCTCCTCTGCCCCTTCCTCTTGAAGATCTACCTCTCCCTGCATAGTTGGCTTGAGAGGTAGAGCCTTCATCTTCCACCTTCTTACTCTTGCCTTTATCCTTAGATTTCTTATCAGTGTATAGGGCAGAAGAGTTCTTACCTTTGGATGTATCTCCACTCTTGGTGAGCTTTGCTTCATGTGTAAATAGTTAACCCATGAGAGTTGTAAGATTTGGAGTGTGCATGTCCATGTAGAGATCCATTGCAGTGGTGAAGCTTTCCCACTTGTCATCAGCCTTGATTCCATTGATTACCCGCCTCACAATTTGTTCTTCTTCAATCTCTTCTCCTATGCTTGCTAACTGATCTGCAACATCTTTGATCTTGGTCACAAATTCTGAAACAGCTTGCTTAGGTTGCTTCCTTAGTGTTGTGAATTCAATCCACAATTGATTTTTCCTAGCTCTTGTATTGGAGGAGAAATATGATGATAGAGTTTCCCAAGTCTCTTGGGAAGTCTTGCAATTTCTGATATGTGGCAAAAGAAAATCAGATATAGAGTTGAGTAAATAAGACCTTGCCAATGCATCCTTTGCACACCATGTGTTGAGCTTTTCTTGTGCTTCCTTGGTTGGCAATCCTCTTGTTTTGCATGAGGGCAATTCCTCATCTCGTGAGATGTATCCATAGAGACTCCTTCCTTGTAGGTAGGTCTTCATTCTTAGAGACCAAGCTTGATAGTTGTTCCTGTCCAATTTATCAATAAATGAAGGAAAACCATCTCCCATTTTACCTTATTTGCTCTGATACCACCGTTTGGAAAGATGGATGGATGATCCAAGAGACTGAGTAGATACTGCTAAACTTGCTTTGTACCAGCCCTCTTTGGCTTCAGACTTGATTAGTAGACTTCCATAGCATTCCAATGACACCAAGAAATGGCCTATGTCCTTTGGAAATGATATGTGCAATGATTGAATCAAAACAGATAACTTTGGAAATAACAAACTCAAGAAAACCTTCTATTTATGTCTTGACACCTGCTGAATGTTTTGCTCAGTGTGACCAGCAAAGTAGTAATTGATAAAATTCCTTCTAGGGGTATTTAATTAGCTTAGTAAGCTACCATTTTCAAGTGGAATGATGTAAAAAGATAAACTATGCTAAGAGAAATCAATTTAGCAAGATTAGCTATACCCCCCAACTTTTTAGGACTGTAGCAGAAATAGAACAGTGAGCACCTCGACGCAGATTTCTCTGAATTGGCTCAATATAATGTCTTCAAATTTTGATAGCATATAGTAGGCTTTAAGCTGAATCCAACAAGCTTTGAATCACTGAATTTGGTCGAGTATTGACCGAGATATGCTCTTGCCAAGTTGACAGACTTTTGAGTAGACTAGCAGAGAACACAGAGATGAATGATGTAAATGTATCTATAAATTAACACTTGTGTACAATCCCATTGGCATGGATAACATTGCCTAATGGTGTAGAGAGGTGTAGGCTATGGTATAGTCCTCACACACACTCAATTACAGTAGAATGAAGCTCAGGAGTGAAGCGATCTACACACGACTTTTTCATATCCATTTTTATAGGAAATGGCTAAAAATTTGAATTCAAATTCAAACTTTTGGCTCCCTATGATCAAGCTCCTAAATGCTTTGAGATATTCTCTCAATCAAGTGAGTTACTTTTTCCACGAATCACTTAGGTAGGTGATTACAAAAGATTCTAAGTCAATTTGACTTTTACAATGAGATAAAGTGGTAATTAACCACTAGCATATGTTCCTATGATTCTTCATGTATGTAGAGTCTTCATGATATCTTTCAAGTCAAATGTGTAGGCTTGTGATTTACACCAACAGAGTTGTCCCATCAAGGTGTTGAGGTCAGGTATTTGCATATCCATATAAAGGTCCATTGTTGTGGTGGACACCCACTTATCATCAGCTTTGATGCCATTTATGAGCTGCCTTACTATATGTTCTTCTTCTATTTCCTCTCCAATGCTTGCAAGCTGGTCAGCCACATCCTTCATCTTGGTCACATAATCAGCTACACTTTGTTTTTGTTGCTTTTTTTGAGTTGTAAACTCCATCCATAGCTGATTCTTCCTAGCTCTTGTATTTGATGAGAAATATGAGGAGAATACTTCCCAAGTCTCTCGGGAGGTCTTGCAATTCCTAATGTGAGGCAATAAGAAATCAGATATTGAGTTAAGTAGATAAGACCTAGCAAGAGCATCCTTTGCACACCATGTAGTCAACCTTTCTTGTTCTTCCCTTGTGGGTTGATGTTTACTCTTGAATGTTGGCATCTCTTCATCTCCTAATATGTATCCATATAGACTTCTTCCTTGGAGGTAGGCTTGTATTCTTAGTGAATATGCTGGGTAGTTGCTTCTCTCCAGTTTGTCAATGAATGATGGAAATCCATCTCCCATGTTGCTTGTTGTTGCTCTGATACCACTATTGGAGGAGATGGTGGATAGTCTTCAGAGATGAAGTGGTGCTGCTACAACCTGCTCACACAACCAAGAACAAGTGGTGGAGGTGGGCTTCTTTCTCTTCCTAATGATAAAAAATAATTACCTATGTGCTTTGGAACATGATCCACTAATCAATGGATCAAAACAGATGAGTAGGAAATTGATCCAAGGTCATAGACTTTCTATTTTAGTCTCTACACATGTTCAATATAATGAAGAGTGCTCTCACCCTACTAGCATTTAACCAGATTCCTTTTGGTGCCATCTAATTAACTTAGATAGCTACCAATCATGAGTGATTTCAATAAAAAAGATGAACTACACACTGAGTATGATGTTTAACAAATCATAGGACTTGCCTGATATTTTCGGGATGCATCAATCAATAGACCAGAGAGTAATGAAGTGAATATATCTCACGATTTAGAGAACTAATAACCATGAAACTTTGTAGCTATAAACTAGATAGTCACAGAATCTATGATGATTTAAAACAGATCAAATGATCAACCATGCACTAAGAACCAGCTCTGAGAAGATCACTATTCTAAAGTAGTTATAGCAGGGAAGTGAACTAGATATATAATCAAAATGTATGTATTAGATCAGATAGAAATACAATGTTATTGGAAATAATCTATTGCACAATGTGAGGGTAGTGATTGAGCTATGGAGTAAACTCTCAAATCACATAGGGTACCTCTCTATTTCTCTCCAAAATCGGGACATGTCACGCGTGTCTTTTTTATCTACTTTTACAGTTGAGTTTGGAGCCAAGCTTTGAACTCAAAATTAAATGCTTACCTAAAAGTGAGTCGTAAACTATAGGATATATGTCCCACCGAAGCCGCGTCCAAGACAGGCACCACTTCTTGTTGAGGCTGATCTGGAGGTCAGGTGTTTCTTTGATGTTCGGGATTTTGAGTAGGTTGTTTCCATTTTGCCATTTGAGACCAAGCGCGTTTGGTGTGTCGTGTCCCATGAGAAGGCGGGTCTTGTGACGATCCCAGGCGAGGCATCTGCTTCTCGAAACAAGTCCTTTTGGGAGAAGCGATCAGCTTAGTTGGAAACAAGTCCTTTTGGGAGAAGCGATCGGCTGCTCGGCGACACTCTGGAACGCCATCAAAGGGGAAGTCCTGTGGAAAATTTGGCGGGAGCGGTGTGCTCTCAACTTCGGCGATCCCCCCAGGGAGTGGTCGATTGAGAAATCATTATTCCTCCTTGGCAAAAGGATCGTTAACAGTAAGAAATCCCCCCCCTTCAGGCACCATCAAGTCCTCCTTTTGATCAACAACAAGCTCAAACCCAAGTGGGCCCCGCATGAGGGCGATGAGAGGGTGATTAACCTTCTCTGCAGTGCAACCTAGGTTTCAATCAAGCCTCCCCTGCTTTGTGGGATTTGGGGGGTCCCGTGGGCACTAGTCCCCTTCTATTGTACCTTTGTTTCTTAATTTAATTCAAGTCCGGGAGAGTAGGCTATTGCCGAACTTCCTTTATATTAAAAAAAAAAAACTATAGGATATATTCTCTCATCAATCATTTACCAAATAACTTGAGATTTGATGCTTCCTAAGTCCAGGTGGAAGTAAGGCACTTTTACAAAGGTAAAAGGTAATTGATTTTACAAGGGATTGATCATATATGGCTATATGAGACATATGCTAATTATCCAAGTATGTGGGTTTGCATTCTCTTGCACCAACAACATAGATGTCCAACAATGAGTACTTCATTCACGCCAAAAATAGATTTATCAACAAAAAATGTGAGATCAAGCTCTTTAAATATTTGAAATATTGGTTCACAATTAGAGATGTGGTGAGCAACAAATTATCTACATCCTAAAGAGTTTAAGGTTTCATCTTTCAACTTTTCCACACATCCTTTAATGGGAATGTCATCGATGAAGTGCACTTTCACATTTGGAATGAAATCATGGAAGACCATATTCATAGCATTCATCATATGTGCTATGGAATTTGTAGCTCCTTGGGGAAAAGTGCACATGCATACGAATAGAGGAGTCTTCCTTATGGTAATGTCTCTACTATCAATAGCAAGCTAGAATTGTTGATATACTGAATATAAATCATGTGATCATTGTATTATCAATATTTGTACATATAATACCATTATAAATAAGTTCATGTCAATAGAGACATCCATATTTATCTTTCACTTCATGATATCCATATCTAGAGCAATTCAAACATTCTATGAAATATTATGAACCATTTCCAAAGTTATCATAGTTTACATAAGACCTATAAAGTTGTCTAATTGTAATGTCTATCATTGTACCAATAGATCTAAAATCGATAATGACTTCTTGAAGCTGATTTAGATTGTTTATCACCTTTAATACATTTTCTAAAATATGTAAACAAAAAAGAGTGGTAAAACTACATCCATTTATGTACGAATCATTCATTTTATCTTTCTTCCATAAAGTTAATATGACATGCATAAGAGAAACAAGACTTATCATTACTTGTCCTCTAGATAGTCATCAAATGGAGTGAATATATAGAACACGGTTGGCATCTAATTCCATAAGTCCTAATAATTCCATTAATCCTTTATTTCTTTTGGATGAGTTGTTTATCTAAGAGTGCAAATCCTTTGGATGCATCTGCTATTGCAAGTGCTTCACAATGTGCAATGCAATGTACAGAAATAAAACTTGGACAATTCCTCTTCAAAAATGATACCAAACCTATATCATCATCTGCAACCATTATGGATGTTCCATTTGTTGCAATCTTCATCATAGATTTTTTTTTCCTCTTGCATCATTGGTTGAGGTGATGCCCATGAATTATGAAACCTTTTTGCCTCTAGCATCATGTGTAAAATAGACACAATAAATGATAAGATGTATCGCTAGATTTCTATCTATACTTTCATCAATCATAATGGAAAAAAACAGACTTTCACATGCACCTTTTACTTGCTTTTCAAGTAGATACTTAGAAATGCCATTCAAATATTTAACAATTGCATACTTGCTTGTTTGCAAAGAGTACTCTAGACTCTTTGGCATGTTAGCCATTTTCATTGTCAGTGCAAATGCACACATATCTTCATATGAATAAATAAACAAGTCTTTCTGTGCAATGAAATACATTATCTTCATAGTGTTATGATTCTCTCCATATTTTCATCTTCAATAAGAGTTACATGCTCTATAATTGATTTTACCTTTTTTTCTATTTCAAAAGTCCTTTTGCAATAGCTACTCTATGCGATGAGGATGGAACATGGGTTACCAATGAGTCACGTTGTATATTGACACATCCACTTCCTATTCTGAATGGACTTGGAAAACCATATCTCTCACAATACTCGCATTTCACTACACTATTACCTTCAATCAATATGTGGGGTAGCCATGGAAACTTCTCTTTCTAAGCTTATCAAAATTTATGCTTAGTAGGTGCATTCAAATCTTCATCAACTCCTCTTGAAGTAGCACTCGACCCAAACATGGAGGCTATCATCTTTTGTGCCTTTTCTTGGAAGATGCCATGAAAAACAATGCGATATACCTTCATAAATCTACAAATATAAATGTATAAGCAACAATAATACATTTATGTTACTTATTCAATATATACATAAATACATACACTGATACATGTATCATATATGTGTGCATACATTGATTCATATGTATAGCTACACACATATATGCATGCACACTTGCAATATACATAAGCACATGCCTATTTGCAAAGATGATGGGATACAACTTACAAAGGTTAAACAATCGAGCAATTTTACTTATGCGTAGGCAATCTATGATAAATCAATCATACATACTATAAATGCTAGAGGAAATTGTGTCTCATGCACATCATTCACATGTTAGTCAAAGAGGAGTTACAGACAAACACACAAGATTACTACATCTAGCAATGCAAATTAGAGTGATGGAAGGGAACTTCTACCTCAGCTATGGTTGGCACCTTCCACCTCTTTAGAAAGGGTTGGAGAGAAAAAAAAAGGTATCTACCCTCTTTCAAAAACAAAAAAGGTTCTAAGATGGACTTCAACTATCTACTTTGAGTACTGAAAGAAAGTCTGAGAATGACATGAGCAAATAAAAATTGATAAATTCAAGCATCATCTTGAAAACGACATACAATATGTGATCTATTAATAGTCACCCACAAGACATATTAGATGACCATTCTTATTAACACTATCTAACTTTGAAACTCTCACTTCTCATTGTGAGTTATTGGAGCAAGGACAAGACAAGAATTGCCAACAAAAAAGTTTATCATTAAATGCAGTTTTAAGATAGAGAAAATATTAGAAACAAACTACATTGAAAGATCTTAAACATATGGCTACTAAGAACTAACAAACAACATCGAAAGATCTTAAACATATGGCTCTTTATTTAAATGATTTATTAGGCTAGATGTACAAAGGTAAAAGCTGACTCCTTCTTGAGAAAATTGATTAAGAAAATAGAGTAAAAGGATTTTATGACCTTCAATAACATGAATAAGGCTTATTTTTTCACCCTTACGGATATAACAAGAAGAGTACAAATATTATGCTATTGTGATGAACAAAGTTGAACAATGATCCCAAAATGGTCCACATCTTTCTCTTTCAACATGATTCCAAAAGATAGTTCATGTTTAAAAAATGAATGAAAGAAGCTCCAAAAATTGAAGATGAATAAGATGTTAACCCAATATCTAATGTATGTACTATTGAAAAGATCTTTCAAAAGTTCTTCAAATAAGTGTGTGCCAAAATCTTGAAATAACTTCCAAACTGTAGGAAAAAGATTGTGTTGAGATGCTCTCAATCTATAAAATCAAGAGCCAAAGTAAGAAATCCATGAACCAAAACACATGTGCAACTAATGTTTCATCCCCTCCTTAGATCCTGCCCACATGCCCCATCTGTCATTATCACACAACTTCCACTACTTTGGTGTTTTTCTCACCACTATTGCACGATGCACTTATCTCATGAATCAAAGAAGAAGCATTGATCTCAGTCACTCTCTAGCTCTGCCCCTCAGACTTTGATCTAATAGAGCTCATGAGGGCAATTCTGTTCAACTTTTTGAGATACAACCATTTTTTTTGCATCAGGGTATTTTAGTCAATGACCATGGATGAAAGCAATGATGTATTCCATATGTTGGTTGTTGAGGATAGATTGCATGGTACTAATTACCCATTATGGGCATTATGATGCGACATGTATTGGTTGCAAAAGGAATGTTGAATATTGTGTAGGGTGCTGAAAAACATCCTATTATACTTGCAAATATAGTTATTGAAGGTGATGCAGATGGTGTTGAAGATGATGATCTTGAGGTTCCTGTTCGTGTTGTGATTCTTGCTACACCTACTCCAAAGAAACTTTGTTGGGATGGCAAAGATGCTCAGGAACATGCATTGATAGCCTTGTCTATCAAAAGTGCCATTATTCCTCACATTTGCTCTTGGAAAACAACAAAGGATGCTTAGGATACACTTACTACTTTATTCCAGGCAAGGAATGAGGCTTGTATTTCTTACCTCCAAAAACAATTGGAAAGTGAGCACATGAATGAAGGAGATACAAGATTTGAAGGAGTAGTTGATTTCTGCTGATTAAGTCTTGCCACACAGTCCACTTGTGGAGAATGTTTTGAACAATCTTCTAGATTTACTTCTAATCTTTGATTGATGATGAAAGGCAATCCAAACACCTTAACATTTGAGGAGTTACTCTCTATTCTGTTGCAGGAAGATCAGTCTACACATAATAGCTCCATTATGCATGTTGTCCGATCAAGGTTTCCTAGCTAGTGAGAAGGGCAAAGGTAAATGGGACTCATCAACTAGTAATCAATAATCTGCTAGTTCTGCACAATCAAAGAAGGATGAAAAAAACAAGAAGAAAATTGAAAAGTAGAAATTGTTTGCAAATAATATGAAGGAAATGATCATCTCATAAAGAGTTGTCCAAAACTCGCTGCGAAAGAGGCAAAGGAGAAAGAGGCTTGAATGGTTGTTGCAGAGGCCTCTACACCCAAAACAAAGTTTGCTAATCTCGTGAAGAATGAAGAATGGGCATTTACTATTGTTTATAGCTATGACCCATCTTCTCATGAACAATGTATGTGTGTAGTAGACTTAGATGTTTCCAGTATTTTGATAGTGGGAAACCAAACATATTACCTCGTAGTGCAGTTTCTTCACTTCACTTGAGCCTTCAACTACAGGAAATACTATCAAATGTGCCAACAAATCCTCTTATCCTACGATGAGAGTTGGTAAGAACATCCTGACTACTGTTGATGGTAGTTCTTTTACATTGTCGGATGCTTTATTTGTGCTAGGGATAAAAAAAAAATGTTATCAGTTTCAACATTATCCATGATCAGTTTGGTTATGAAATTTGTTGATGAAAAATATACAATTCATAATCTTTCAAATGGCAATGTTATTATTTCTTCTAGGATTTTATGTCATGGGCGATATAAGCTCATATACTATGAAAAATCGGTGAATGATTGAGCATGTGCAATACATTATTCTTAGGCTATCTTAGATGCAAAGCTTTGGCATGCATGCTTTGGTCATCTAAATTTATCTAGTTTGCTACACCTGCATAAATTTGAAATGGTGTCCTCTCTGCCCAAACTTGAGGCACCTGGCAAACATGTTTGTGAAGGCTGTATTTCTAGAAAAATGCAGCATTCCTCTTTCCCAAAAGATGGGTCAGTTTGAGGTACTCCCAAATTGCTTGTGGTCCTATGCAAGCACCCTCTTTTGGGAACTACCTTTACTTTGTGACTTTTATTGATGATTTCTCAAGGCATGCATGGGTGTACCCACTAAAAGAGAATTCCAAAGTGTTTATGTGCTTCAAATAGTTTCTGGTTTTGGCTAAAAATTTGTCAGCATGTAAAATGGGCACCCTCCATTCTAATTGATAGGGGGATATATGTCTTTCGATTTTAATGCATTTTTGGCTGAACATGGGATAAAACATCAATGTATAGTGATGTATACACCTCAACAAATGAAAGGAAGAAAAGGTCACTCATGGAGATGGCAAGGTGTATGGTCAAAAGGCAAGCTTTACCACATAGTTTCTGGCTTGAGGTTGTTATGTATGCAGCATATGTACTTAGTAGGTACCCCACCAAAGCACTATAGTCTATCACTCCATATGAGGCTTGGCATGATCGCAAGCCGTTTGTTGCTCATCTGTGTGTTTTTGGTTGTTTGGTATATGCATTAGTTCCTGAACAACAACATAGAAAATTGGATGATAAAGCAATGAAATGTATTTTTGTTGGGTATAGTTATGAAAGCAAAGGTTATCATTTGTATCATCCATAGACTAAACACATTTTGGTTAGTTGTGATGTTGTTTTTGCGGAAGATGCAATTAAATTATTACTTTCTTGTACTAAGGAGACATGAATTAGCTCCAAAGATGCATATGACACTTTGTTTCCTTTTATTACAGGTGGAAAATCTAGTGCTAGTCCAAATGAGGTAATTTCTCAGCCTTTAGAGGTTTCAAGTGATGATGTAGATCATTTCATTTTTTATGCAGATTTATATGATGCACTTGTTGATGAGAAAACTGATATAGAGGAGGCAAAGACTATTCCTAAATGGTTGGTGTAGACTTGGCAACATAGCAAATTAGATGCATGATTGTCATATCATACTTGTTCATGCCCTCATAGTGCTTCTTTTGCATCAGATTGCTATGCTATGGCTTCCTCTAGTCTTTGTGATGAGAATGATTGAGTTTCATTTAATGAAGCACAAAATTAAAAAAATTGGATGGCTGCTATGCCATCAAAATATGATGCTATTATGAAGGATGGTACCCGATCTTTATGTGATTTGCCTCATGGCAAGAATGCCATTGGCTCTAAGTGGGCATACACGCTAAAGTGTAATCCTGATGGAACAATTGACATATATAAGCTCACACTTGTTGCGAAAGGTTATGCTCAAGAAAGAGGCATTGATTTTGATGAGACCTTTGCTCCCCCATGCGGAATGACTATTGTTCGTAGCATTGTGCACTTGCAGCTCACCATGGTTGGAATGTACATCAGTTGGACATTATATGATAACATTTCTGAATGGTGACTTACATGAAGAAGTGTATGTATTTCAACTTTGTGGTTTTGTGTAGAAAGGGCATGAAAACAAAGTGTGTAGGTTGAAGAAGGGATTACATGGTTTAAAGCAAGCACCACATGTTTGGTATGAAAAGGTACATGCCTACTTGATTGCACATGGTTTTGAGAATAGTCCAACTAAGAAACGCTTATATGTTAAGAGTGTTGATGATGTACTTTTGATCATTGTTGTGTATGTTGATGGCATGCTGCTCACTATTCCTAATGAAAAACATATTGCTGATTTGCATGCCTCATATGAGATGTCAGATTTGGGGCATTTGTAACTGAGTTTATGCAAGTTGATGATGGAATGACTTTGTGCCAAACAAAATATATTGACACATTATTGCAACATTTTGACCTTGAAGACAGCAAACCTATTGCCACTCCTTTGGAGACAGGTTTATGATTGAGTCTTCATGATGCTTGAGATGCATTTGATGTTGTTCTCTATTAGTAGGCCGTTGGATGCATGATTTACTTATGCATAATTGAGCGTGATATTAAGACTGCCATCTCACAAATGAGCAGGTTTATGCATTGCCCAGGTGTTAAGCATTGGTAGGTGGTTAAGTGCATCTTTTGCTACTTAATTGGTACCTGAATACTTAGATTGTTTTATCCCAAGAGGGATCACTGCCACCTGATTTACATGCTTTTTTAGACTCTGATTGTGCTAGTTGCTATGACACTTGTGTGCCCACCTATGGTTTTTGTGTCATGCTTGATAGCTCATGCATATCTTGGTTGAGCAAGAAGCAGCCTATTATGATCACTTCTAGTTGTGAGGATGAGTATAGGTCAACTTCACAATGATTGCTGAGTGGTGTGGCTCATATGCCTTATGGTTGATTTGGGTGTTGGTCAGTCTTCTACCATTACTATCTTCACTGACAATAAAAGCACATCGGTAGTTGCAAGGAACAATGTGTTCCATGCTTCCACTAAGCGCATTGAGGTGCACTATCATTATGTGAGGGATAGGTTCTTTGTTAGACAGATCATTTTGGCATATGTACCCACATAGGAGAACATTGCAAACCTTTTCACAAAGGCTCTACGTAAGGAGAAGTTTGAAGCTTTCCGCAAAGCTTTGGGCTTACTTCATTTTGTGGATTGATTCCTCATAGCTTAGCACTCCCTTCTACATGAGTACAAGCTCCTTATTCCCTACATCACTCCAAGGGGGGATTTGTTGATATGTTTCGGTAGTGATGTGTGTGAACACACTAGGACCCCTGAGGCACCTTTTTCCCTCTTTAGGAGTTTTTTTCTCCCCTAACTTGTATATATGCCTATAAACCTAATGGGTCACTTATCTTTGTATAGTATATACATCTATAACCCTAATGGGTCACTTATCTTTGTATATTCTCCTGGTAATACATTTAGTATTGTGTGTTGTCTCCAAGCTTCTTCTTCTTCCTTGTATTGTTCACATGCTTTCGCAGACCTCAAACTCCAACAGTGCCAACTCTCTGCTCATCTTCATAGGCAAACGAAGAAGATTGGTAGTCATGGACTCATGGTGATGATCCCTAGAGGCGGGCTTGTAAGAGAAACCATCGAAGTCTAGAGAGAGAGAGAGAGAGAGAGAGAGAGAGAGAGAGAGAGAGAGCACCATCTGCAAAAGCCACAGGAAGATGGTGGGAGCAAGGCGGTAAACAGGGGAGACATTGCACATAGATATAGGACCAAGGTATAAGTGTAATTTGTAAACAATTTTGGTCCTTATTTATAAATGATAGGAAAATGGGTAGACTGCCCATCATTCTAATAGGAGGCTTGAATTTTGGACTATAAAATTGACTACAACTACAGAATATAGCGAGTCACATATGAATGCCAAAATGAGCTACCTATTAACTATGGACTAATACCTAAAGGCCAAAAAAAGTCAAGCTATCCGTGCATGTTAGTGTGGGTGGTTGGGCCTTCTACCTCTTGAGGGGAGGGCGAGGGTTCAACCCCCCTCTATGGCAGGATATGTATGGGCCTAAGGCCAGTGTAATGCCTTCAGGCTATATTAAACTAGATGCCTTCAGGTAGTTCTTCCTAGTGTTTGCCTTCGGGCAATCTAACCTCTGCTTTGTGGGATATAGAAGATCTCATGGGTACTATGCCTGTTCACTTGTACACTTGTACAATTGTTCTTTCAATCAATTCAATCAATGAAAGATTAGGCTTCGATCGAACGTCCTCTTAAGAAAAAAAAGAAAAATCAAGCTATCGGCTAATACCTTGATACTAGATAGAGGCATTAGGGCCGTCAAAATGCAATCTTCCCTCCATCTGTTCGGCTTGACAGCTCCTGCCTCAATATAGAGTGGGATCTTCGTGAGCCATATCTTTGGTGGCCCACAGAGCAAATACAGAAGTGATATTGGAGTTACACTTTTGTAAGCGATTTGTCGTTCACAAAACGTGCATTACGTGGTCTTGTGGTGACCCGAGACTCCTTCACCACGGGAAAAAGCTCCACGTTGGCGTCGACTCGGACGTGACGCGACCTTTTGCAGGACACGCTGTCAATCGTTCCTGAAGGTTGTGGTTCAAAGAGCACCACGTGGATGATGACATCGTATTGCAATCTGGTGTTCTTCATTCCTTTTATGATGAAGCTGAGAGTAGTGTACTGCAGCGGAATACAAAATCATTTTTTTTTCTGACGTGGCATGATTGTTGCTCCCGCAGAGTCTGTCATTGTTCTCATCATTGTCATTCTTCTGTTGTCCTCAAAATCTCCATTGCTCGCTCCCCTCGCTCGCTCGATAGCTTTTTACTACCTGCAAGTGCCACCTACCGCTTAGACGAGTGGCTTCTCCTCATCGAGAGCCTACTTCTTGTCAAGACCAGTCTGTGTATACAGTTTCCATTTATCAGTCTTCAAGCTTCGCGACGGCTGTCTTTCTTCCCGCTCCTCGGAAAATTTGTTTTGTAGATCATTCCTATATATTCCGTCTTCCCAAAATTTTCAGGAGTAACGTCTTCAACATGAGTTCTCACGCCCCTGGTAATTATATTTGGTGCAGTGCATTTTTTGTCTCAGCGAGTCTGTCTGTAGTATCCGTTTGTTGAATGTGAAAATGCCTTTGTTCGTGAGCTTGTTCGACCGTATGGAGAAAGCTTTTCGAAAACCTCTGCCCATGTTGACCGCTGAAACCAACATATGCACCTGACTGCATAGCACTTCTCTCGATCCCCCCTTGCCCCTCCCTCTCCCGAGCAATCGATTCTCTCAGCTGCTTCAATACGCTTTCTGCATCGGATAGACGTAATGGCAGATAGTAGAAGTGATATAACTTCCGACTATCCGACTCGAAATGGAAACAGCTCCTCTAACCACAGGGGTAGTTATCTTCGGAAAGTTGCACGCTCGTACAGATCTCGGCTTATGAAGGGCAAACAAGGAGGCAGGCCAGTACAAAAGGAAGTCGCAACCTTAGCGGATGTATCGACCAGCAACGACAATGTACTTTCGGATTCTAGCAGCGGCCTCGCTTCAGCTTCCATGGATGCCGACAACACAGATATTGAGAGCGCCAAATCCCCCTCTTCGGTCACATCAGATCCGACGGATGTAAACCTCAAAATTCAGGTAATGGAAAATCTGATAGCCAACATGTTCTCCACTATTTCTTCATTGAAAGTGTCCTACAAGCAGCTGCAGTCCGCACATGTTCCTTATGACCCGAGTAAGATAAAAGCTGCAGATAGGGCGGTCATCAATGAACTTGAACGGCTCTCGGAGCTCAAGAACTCATATTCAGAGAGGTTGGCTTTGTTATCCTCCGGTGCCGACGAGGAAGGGGTTGATTCCACCGCCCACGATGGCAAGGAGGGTAAATCAATCATTCTGAAATCCTACGAGGGTATAATAAGCAGTTTCCACAATGAAATTCAACAGAAAAATGCTGTGGTGGAAAACCTAAAGGATATGTTAGCACAGACGACTTTGAAGAAGGAGAAGCTAGAGAAACGGGTCAGACGGCTAGAACAGAAATTAGCAAAAGATCCCCTTGCAGATCCTGCAGTTGATCTTTCACCCACCCCGCAACTTCTCGATTACGTAGTGCTCGGGGCATCTGAGGCGTCCAGAGCTTTTACGAAACTTCTTACATCTTTAATGAAAGAATCGAAGTGGGACTTGGATGCTGCAGCAAACTCCATTGAACCAAATGTCAATTATGTGGGAAAGATGGACAAGAAGTTCGCCTTTGAGTCTTATGTGAATCATCGCATGTTGAATGGCTTTGAGAGTGAAAATTTTTTCGTCAGCAGTGGCCTTTCAACTGTTATCGACCCTGAAAAGAACAGTAAAGAATGCTTCAAGGAATTCCAAGAATTGAGATCTGCTGATGCTTGGCATGTTGTAACAAGTAATCCTCAGAGCAATTTTTCCAAATACTGTTTGAAAAGGTTTATGGACGTCGTCCATCCAAAAATGGAAGAATCTTTCTTTGGAAATACAGATCACAGGAAGCAAGTATTATCAAGCATCCATCCCAAAAGTCAATTTTATCAGAGTTTTCTGAAACTTGCTAAGGCTATGTGGATTCTTCACAGGCTTGCTTTCTCTTTCGAACCAAATGCACGGATTTTTCAAGTGCAGCGTAATGTTGAGTTTTCTCCATCGTATATGGAGAGTGTTTCACGATCAGGCGAAGCAGATTGCGAGATTTCTGGTGTCACATGCAAGGTCGGTTTCACAGTGATGCCAGGTTTTCGTGTGGAGAAGACAATAATAAAATGTCAAGTTTATGTTGTGTCTTCTTCTAAAGAAGCAGAACACAGTTGAGTTCCAGTTCAGGCTGCTCTGAAAGTCCTTTTCCACATGACACTGCCATTACCTTTTGTACATGACAACATAACCTACATATCCTGAGAACAGCGTAGTCTGGTTTACTAGTTGGGGAAACTTGTATGATATATCTTGATGTAGTTCAAAAATGTGAACTTGCGTGCGTGTTTGTACGTTTTTGCAGCTAGAGAGTAGCTTAGGTAGATTCTTTAGGGAGGAGCATGAAGAATTATTTGCTCTGATTGTGAACCCAGGTTTTTTGCCCAAATTATATATGATCTCATATAGGAGGAACGACTTTTGAGAACATTTGAATTGTATGCCCTCGTGATAAAGTAATGTTAGATCATTTCTTTGGATTGGAGGTCATCGGAGCTGCTTGATAGAGTACATATTTCATGATGTGGGGGTTTAACCATATTATCAAGACCTCTTGTACATGGAGTATGCGTTATGAAGAATAAATGCGTAGTTGATTCCTGAATCCTCAGATGGCAGTTTAAGTCGATTGTCAGCTGAATGCTGTCCTCAAGGTTGGCGTAGGAACTTATTTTAAGGCAGCTGCTGCTTCATTTCTCGTTTATGGCAGCCTCTCTCTCTCTCTCACAGAGCGGGGGCACTTATCAGGTCGCCGGATTAAACTTTTCAGATCACCAAATAGAGAGTTTAAGGCACATGCACGATAGATTTAAGGCACATGCACGATAGACTTAGCGAATTAGGGGCACATGAGAAGAAAAGCAAGCAGAGAGAGGCATTTGTATGAGCCATTTTATTTATTTTTAGTTATTGGGTGACCCAACGAAAAAAAACAAAGAGGTAGTAATCGGTTAAGATCACCTTGTCTCTCACCGTACAACTCAGCAGAGTGTCTTTCCATGTTGGCAAAAAAATAGATGAATGGCCGATCTTCAGGTGGCCGATCCCCCATGTGCCCTCCCTATCTCTCTGTCTCTCTATCTCTCTCTCTGTGTGAACGATCGTCAACAATAAAAATCATATAACGTACTACAAAGTCACAGTGTGAGGACAGTTGAAAAGGTTGAATAGCTCCAATATATCACTACTCCATGTTAAATAATCTGGAGCCTACATTCAGAATACAAGGAGAGCATACTTTTTCTCCACCTACTGAGCTTAAACTCCTGTTGGATACATTTAAGGGCCTGGAGTATTCTCCTTTCGTGGCTTCGAGATCAGCGACAGAAGGGTTGCTCACTCAATGTTGAGACAGTTGTTGAGAACAATAGAGCAGTGGAATCTTCCTTTAAGAACCCGTGTAGTTTTCGGTGTTGTGAGCTGTCTAGGAATAATGTGTCCTGATTTTGAGGAGAAATGGAAACCTTCATATATTATCAGCGCTTGTGTGATGAACATTTCAGCAGGTAAGTGATGAGTAGTGCAGACGATTAAGTCCTATAAGCTAGGACAATGAAAGCTTTCCATGCCACCATGTTTGAAGGAGATGGTGTCCATGCTCATTAGCAGAGGTAGGAGTTCTCTCTCTCTCTCTATCTATCTATCTATCTCTCTCTCTCTCTCTCTCTCTCTCACACACACACACACGCAAACACACACACACACACACACACACACACAAACATGCACATATTACATGCTTGAAAGACCTCTTTACCTCTGTAGAAGATGGATACTAAAAATTTGTAAGAGGTTGAATGTACAAGCTACAGGGCACACACCGATTCTTGAGTACATTTAAATAATATTTGGATATTATTTCTACGCATGGAGAGTAATTCTACAATTATATTTTGGAATAATTACAAAAACGATTTGTATGTTTCTTCAACTCATGGGACATTGGAAACTATTCATCTTTCATAGTACTGCCTTGTATAATTTAAGCTTAGAACTCATTTACAAGGCTTTCATTTTCGTAGAAGACTCAAAAGTATGTTTTTTCAAGAGGGATCTATTGGGCTATCGCCGAAGCTCAACACATTGTTTTGTATTCACATCTATGGTACTGCCTCGTATGACATAAGCTTTGAAGCCTTTGAAAGGAAGATTACTGTTACAAGTTCTTTCATTCCAGTAAAAGACTTAAAAGTGTCCACGTCTAAGAGGGTTCTACTGGATTACACCCCAAGCTTAAGACATCTTTTTTTGGTATCCACAACTTGCCACAAAGCTTGTCTTTTATAGGATTATAGAGCCTATAAAAGAGATTCTTCTACGGACTTGAAATCTTCCTCATGCCTTTACAAACTATGAAGACTAGGGCACGGATGGAGTTCCATGATTGAATGTTATTAAGACATCTTTTTTTGGTATCCACAACTTGCCACAAAGCTTGTCTTTTATAGGATTATAGAGCCTATAAAAGAGATTCTTCTACGGACTTGAAATCTTCCTCATGCCTTTACAAACTATGAAGACTAGGGCACGGATGGAGTTCCATGATTGAATGTTATGGTGGACTATGCGCCATAAAGTTATTGAATTCGTATTTTCTATACCATGTAGTTCTAACATGCCTTGGAAGTTCATATTCCAACTTAATTTTCTCCTTTAATCCACTTGGATACAAACATCAATGTCGATGATCAAGATACCTTTCAATTTGCCACCGGATTTTTGACTCAGAACTTCTCTATCCATTTGTTCAAGAGAGGATAACAATATGAACTTTTCTATATGTTAATAGAAACCAATCATAATAGCGCGTAATGGTCATGTAGTTGATATTCTCTAGTAAAATCACTCATTTGAATTTTGTGTAATGGATGAAACTCTTGAGAGTTCCATGGTCCACCTTTTTGTCCAAGCTTAGAATCATTCTCATGCAATTTTATTTATCCAACATGCAAGGAGATTTGCCCTCTACTCCATATACGGAGGGCCGCAATTCACTCCCAATGCACATTCAAACTAGCCCATTACCAAGAGTGGGCATCCTCTCTTCATGAAGTCTCCATGCTCATAGAGCATCTTATGTAAGTCCTTTCCAACTACACGATTCATCATGCTCTTTTATCTTTTTTCTATTCCTCCATAGTTAGATTTCTTTGTCGTTGGTAGTATAGTAGGTCTAATGCTTTTTTCATTTCAACATGATATTAGAGCATAGGTTCATTTTATTTTTGGTCGATGAACTTAATCACTATTATTATCATCATGCTTTTGTAGATCATCATGCCATTATCTTCCCTCCCTCCCTCTCATACATCATATGCATAATAAAAAGTGTTTCTAAGCACTAGATCATTTCCCTCTTAACACATGATTCATATTTCATTTTCGTTCCCTCCTTTCCTTGTATCACATACCGCTTATTCAATAGCTTTATTTTGGTTGGCAAGATGTGTTTTAGAGCAACTTCTTTCATCAGATATAATGCTTTTTAGTACCAAAATCCATTCATAGAGCATCATACGTAAGAAGCATGACTTTTGCATTGAAAGCCTTACACTATTTCCACTAGTAGACTTCTTCTACACCCATCCAATCTCATCTCCTATCTTTGATCTGGTCATAAACACCTTTACTTGAGCCAACAAAGCACAATGAGTTCTCCTGAGTTCATTTGTGAGCTTGAAAAGGATAATTTTGATGTACTCCAAAAAGAAGGTATCTTGATTGAGCCAATAGGTCAACTTCTACCATACACAAACCTGCAAAAAGAATCCCATGCCGATGAAAAATGGAGACAAAAACATGATGATGATGAGCATGAGCCTATATGCAAACAATATGGATTGGATCTCCAGGATTGATACACAATAGAAAGGTTGCATGATCTACATATCGTTTGGAAGCATGGTGACCCTAGATAAAGAAGAAATATAGGAGCTAATTTTTTTATAAGAAGGGAGGGAACTATCATATGTGTTGGTAAGAGGGAAGAGAACTATCATTTGTATCTTCAAATCATGGGACATTGGGAACTATTCAACCTTCATGGTACTTCCTTGTATAATTTAAGCTTAGTAACTCACATTTACAAGGCTTTTATTTTCATGGAAGACTCAACAACACATTTTTCAAGAGAGTTCTATTGGGCTATCACCAAAGCTCTACACATTGTTTTGTATTCACATCTATGGTATTTCCTCGTATGACATAAACTTAGAAGTCTTTAAAAGGAGGCTTACTGTTACAAGTTCTTTCATTCTAGTAAAAGATTTAAAAGTGTCCATGTCTAACAGGGTTCTACTAGAGTACTCTCGAAGCTTAACAGATCTTTTTTGGTATCCACAACCTTACATGAATCTTGTATTTTATAGGATAATAGAGCTCCTTGCCACAAGAGAGTCTTCTACAGGCTTGAAATCTTCCCCATGCCTTTACAAACTATGAAGACTAGGGAACAGGTGGAGCTCCTAAGAACTATTGAATTTATTTGTAGCGAACACATCTAGGATTTTCGTGTGTGAATGTTATGGTGGATTAGGTGCCATAAAATTATTGAATGTGCATTTTCTATACCATGTAGTTCTAACATGCCTTGGAAGTTCACATTCCAACTTAATATTCTCCTTTAATCTACTTGGATACAAACATCATTGTTGATGATCAAGATACCTTTCAAGTTGCCATCTGATTTTTGACTCAGCCCTTCTCTATCCATTGGTTCGATAGAGGATAACAATATGAAATTTTCTATATGTTAATAGGAACCAATCATAATAGCACCTAATGGTCCTATGGTTGATATTCACTAGTAAAATTGCTTATTTGAATCTTGTGTAATGGATGAAACTCTTGAGAGTTCCATGCTCCACCTTTTTGTCCAAGCTTAGAATCATACTCATGCAATTTTATTTTATCCCACCTGCAAGGAGATTTACCCTCTACTCCATATATGGAGGGCCTCACTTCACTCCCAATGCACATTCAACCTAGCCCATCACCCTCTTCATGAAGTATCCATGCTCATAGAGCATCTTATGTAAGTCTTTTCTGTTGAGATATCAAGCTCAACATGTGATGATCTAGGATGACACGTATCAACTTTTCGTTTCTCTGACATGCATAGTGGTCATGCTGATATATGTCAGGGATACTTCATTGAGCTTTATTAGATTTATCTACTGAGAGTGATGACACATTTGTCCATTGCAAGCTCACTCATTCACAGTCATTAGGTTTTTCCTTATGTACTGATGTTTATATATTGCACTTGTTGTAGCCTTACATGGTAGCCTATTAACCAAATAAGTAGCTGTATTTACAGCCTCAGCCCACAAATAATTTGGGCAATTTTTCTCCTTCATCATTGACCTTGCAAACTCAACAAGAGTTCTATTTCTTCTCTTTGCTACACCATTTTGTTGAGGAGAGTACCTGCAAGTGATTTCCCTTTTTATACCTGCATTCCACAAGTAATCATTGAACTCATTAGAGAAATACTCTCCCCCTCCATCTGACCTTAGTCTCTTCAATTTATGGCCTGCAATTCTTTCTGCATACCTATGATAATGTTTGAATGTATTGAATACCTCTGACTTATCTTTGATCACATAGATAGTGATCCATCTGGTAGCATCATCAACATAAATCACATAGTACCTTGAACCGTTGATACTGAAATCCTTTGATGGTCCCCACACATCTGTGTGTACCAACTCAAGCTTCCCTGAATACATAAAACCATGCTTGGAATAAGATTGCTTATGAGCCTTACCTAATTGACATGCCTCACATCTGTATGTCATATGTCGACCTGCAACATTAGGCAATCCAAGCACTGAACCATTGTTAATCATATCTTTGATACCTCTTTCATTGAAGTGTCCAAGACTCTTGTGCCAAAGATCTAACTCAGAGATCTTATGTCCTCCATAAGTGAACAAGGCATGACCAACATTACCTTGAATCTTCAATGTGAACAACCTTCCTTCTTTCTTCCCTGAAACAATTTGTTTATACCCATTGCTAGGATCTTCCACAAACACTCCTTCATTAGTGAATCTAACTTCATAACCTTTTTCAACAATTTGTCCTACACTTATCAGATTCTTAGGAATAGTAGGAACATATAAGACCTTACTCAAGAGAGTACTTCCATCCTTGGCCTTCACTGATCCAATTGACTTCGCATTGTGCTTTGTATTGTCACCTGTTTGAACAACATGATTAGATACTTTATTTTCCAAATCAGTCATCAATGCTATGTTACCACTTAGGTGATTGCTACACCCTAAGTCAATGTAGAAGACTCTTTGGTCTTCACTTTGCCTTTCACAAGTTGCATTCATTATCAATGTTGAATCCTCCTTCTCATCTGAAGCATAATTTTAGTAGGTATTATTGTATTGTTGACTTTGGAATCCTCTACCTGCATTTCTTCTAAAGTAACCCCTACTACATCTTCCTCTGAAGTTACCTCTTTGATTTCTGCCATCTCTTCCTCTTGAATTAAAGTTCTGATTATATCCACCATTACTCTGATTATTATGCCAACAATCATTAGCTAAGTGATTTGTCTTACCACAAATCCAGCAAGCTTTGACTTCAACTTTATTATTCCTGCCTCTTCCTCTACCTTTGCCACCTCTTCTTCCTCTTAGGAAGTTGGCTTGACTAGTTGTGCCTTCATCTTCATTTGCTTGTTGCTTCCCTTTGCTATTTTTCTTCTTATCCTTTGAGTACATTGCATGACCTGTACTCTTGTCACCTTCACCTTTGACATCCTGCTCAAAGGTTAACATATGTCGTAGCAACTGATTTAAGTCAGGAGTAAAATGATCAAGTGATAATTTAGTAGACAAAATGAATGGCTTCCATTTTCATCACCTCTCAAACCTATGAGGATTTGCCTTACCAATTTATCCTCCTCAATGTCTTCATCAACAGCTCCTAATGCATCTGCAATGTCCTTCATTCTGGTTACATAATCTGAGATGGATTGAGAGGCCTTCTTCTTGAATGTGGTAAATTCTGCCCACAAGGATGCCTTCCTAGACTTTGTGGTATTTTGGAAATGCTCCTCCAAAGCATTCCATATATCACTTGCACTTTCAAGACCTCTAATGTGAGGTAGCAAGTAATCATTGACTGCCATATAGATAATGCTCCTAGCTTGAGCATCTGTCTTCATCCAATTCTTCAAATCTGATAATTCCTCCCTAGTTGGAACACTAGGATCTCTAAATTGAGGCTTTTCTTCTTCACCTATAATGTAAGCTATCAAGTCTTTGCTCATTAGATGAGCTTCCATCCTCATTGACCATGCTGGATAGTTCTCTCTATCCAATTTCTCTATTTGAAGAGAATCTCCCATCCTTTCTTCACCTGTATATTGAATTCTTCAATCTTTATGAGTAATAGATGTACCTTTACTTTGAATAATACTCCTTTTGTCTTCCTTGATGTCGTATGACCTCCTTCTCAAGCTTTGCCCTCAAGCTTTCACCTTTTGAAACTTCAGATGTTGAATTCTTTGCACCTGCAGCAGTCGAGGTCCTCCTTCCTTCAATTTTGATGCGTCCTGCTCTGAT
>CM035427.1:87568229-87573229 GCA_020310875.1 Ceratopteris richardii | reverse complement strand
AATTGCTAGGACACATGCTAACCTTTGAGCAGGATCTTAAAGGAGACAATGATAGAAGTACAAGTCAAGCTATGTACTCCAAAGACAAGAAAAAGAATGGCAAGGGAAAGCAATCAAATGATGATGAAGGGAATTCAAATCAAGCCAATTTCACAAAAGGGAAGACAAATTTCAGAGGTAAAGGAAGAGGAGGTAAGAACAAAGATAATGCTAAAGCTTGTTGGATTTGTGGCAGAACAAATCATTTGGCAAATGATTGTTGGTATAATAATCAAAGTGGAGGATACAACAATCAGAGTTATAGTCAAAGAGGTAGAGGAGGCAGAAACCAAAGAGGCAATTTCAGAGGAAGAGGTGGTAGGACATCATATGGTAGAGGAGGTGGAAGAAACTTCCAATCTCAGTCCTACAACAATAATTATTACAATTATGCATCAGATCAGAAGGATGACATGACTCTTATCCTGAATGCAACTCATGAATCAATGGGAGAAGATCAAAGAGTGTTTTATATTGACTCAGGGTGCAGCAACCATCTGAGTGGGAATCTATCCTTGATGACTGATATGGAAGCAAGGGTGAATGGACATACAGTTCAAACAGGTGATAATACCAAACATAAAGTGGAGAGCATTGGATCAGTGAAGACAAAAAGTGGAAGTACACTTCTGAGCAAGGTACTTTATGTTCCTACTATTCCTAAAAATTTGATAAGTGTAGGGCAAATTGTGGAGAAAGGATATGAGGTAAGATTCACAAATGATGGTGTTTATGTACAAGATCCAAATCAGGGATATAGAACCATAATTGCAGGTAAAAAGGAAGGGAGATTGTTTACTCTCAAAGTCCAAGGTAATGTGGGACATGCATTGTTTACCTATGGAGGTCAAAAGGTATCTGAATTAGACCTATGGCATAAAAGGCTAGGTCATTTCAATGAGAGAGCTATAAAGGAGATGTCAAAGAATCAGGTGGTGCTTGGATTGCCAAACATTGAAGGGCAACATATGGTGTACAAGTGTGAAGCTTGTCAACTAGGTAAAGCACATAAGAGTTCTTATAACAAATCAGGGTACAAGTATTCAAACATGCTTGAATTGGTTCATACAGATGTATGGGGTCCCTCAAGGGACTATAGCATAAATGGATCCAGATATTATGTGTTGTTTGTTGATGATGCAACCAGGTGGATTACTTTGTATGTAATCAAGGACAAATCAGAAGTCTTCAAGACATTCAAACATTTCCATGCTTATGCAGAAAGGATCACAGGACAAAAGCTAAAGAGGTTAAGATCAGATGGAGGGGGAGAGTATTTCTCAAAAGAGTTTGATGATTATTTGTGGAATGCAGGTATCAAAAGAGAAGTGACTTGCAGGTACTCCCCTCAACAAAATGGAGTAGCAGAAAGGAGGAATAGGACTCTTGTAGAGTTTGCAAGAGCCATGATGAAGGAAAAGAATTGTCCAAATTACTTATGGGCAGAGGCCATTAACACTGCAACATACCTTGTGAATAGGTTGCCTTGCAAAGCTTTGGATGGAGGAACCCCTTATGAAGCATGGTGGGGTAAGAAGCCTAGTCTTGATCATTGCAAAGTATTTGGATGTATTGCATATGCTTATGTTCCTTCACAATTAAGACATAAGCTAGAACCAAAAGCAGAGAAGTATGTGTTTATTGGATATGATGATAGACAAATGGGTTACAGGTTGTGGAGTCCATCCACAAAGCAATTTCTTGTTACTAAAGATGTAACATTTGATGAGCAAAACATGTGGTATACAGAATCACCAAATGAGTATGCAGGTGTTGAAGAAATACAAAGGAAAGGAAAGGCAAAGGTAAAAGTATGTGAAGAAATTGTTGATGAAGTTGACTCTAGATGTAGAGTGCAGGATCATGTAGAAGAAGGGCCAAGATTTGATCCAGAATCAAATGAGGCTGAAACTTCAAGAAGTGCAGAAATCAGGAGATCTACAAGAGAAAGGAAAGAGCCTATAAGGTATAGCTATGATACATCTTTCCTAACAACAAGAGATTATGCTTACATTGTGAAAACAGAAGAAGATCCAACCACTTATGAAGAAGCCAAAGGTAAACAGAATTGGGAGAAGGCAATGCAAGAAGAGTATGATGCTCTACTTGAAAATGAAACTTGGGAATTAGTACCAAGACCAAAGAATCAGAAAGTCATTGGATGCAAGTGGGTATATAAAACAAAGAGGTTTGCAGATGGTAAGGTGTCTAGATATAAGGCTAGACTTGTGGTTAAAGGTTATGCCCAAACTTATGGGATAGATTATGATGAAACCTTTAGTCCTGTTGCTAAGATGTCTACAATTAGGACATTGATTGCTATTGCTACTTGCAAGGGATGGAAATTATCACAATTGGATGTGAAGAATGCATTTCTTAATGGTTACATTGCAGATGAAGTGTATATGGAGCAACCAGAAGGCTTCATGGAATCAATTGGATCAGATTATGTGTGTAAGCTCAAGAGAGCTTTATATGGGTTGAAGCAAGCCCCAAGAGCTTGGAATTACAGATTGGTCAAGTTCTTGAATGAATGTGGTTTTCAAGCATCAAAGGCAGATAGTAGCTTGCTAGTGAAGGCAAGTGAAAATGGATATATTTACATGTGCATTTATGTTGATGATATTATTGTTACAGGAACAGATGCTCAAGGAATCAATGAACTCAAGAAGCAAATAGAGAAGGAGTTTAAGATAAGTGATTTGGGAAACTTATCATATTTTCTAGGAATGCAGATTGTGTATACTCAACATGGAGTATATGTTTCACAAGAGAGATACTTGAAGAATCTTCTAGTCAAGTTTAACATGGAAGATTGCAGGACCTCAACTACACCATTGGAGGTAAATCATAAATTAAGCAGGTATGGAGGTGAAGAGTTCAATGACATGAAGAAATATCAGAGTTTGGTAGGTAGTCTAATCTATGCTACCTTGACAAGGCCAGATCTATCATATGCAGTAGGTGTGTTGTCACAATTCATGCATTGTCCAAAGAAGACTCATTGGATTGCAGCCCAAAGGGTACTCAGATATATCAAGGGAACCCTAAGTGAAGGTTTGTATTATGGTTTCACTTCTGACACAAGAATCAAAGTGTTTAGTGATGCAGATTGGGCAGGTGACTCAGATGATAGAAGGTCTACTCATGGATATCTATGTTATGTTGGAGACAAGTTAGTGTCTTGGTGTTCAAAGAAGCAACATACAGTTGCTTTATCATCCACAGAAGCTGAGTATAAGGGAATGGTAGAAGCTGCAAAAGAAGTGATATGGTTGAAGACTTTGATGAAAAGTTTTGAGTTTGATCATAGTACTCCAATAATTTTTGGAGACAATATGAGTTCTTTGTATTTGGCAGCTAACCCTGTTTTCCATGCCAGGACTAAGCATATAGAGATTCAGTATCATTTCTTGAGGGAAAAGGTACTTGATAAAGAGATTGAAGTGATGTACACTCCAAGAAAAGAACAGGTGGCAGATATGATGACAAAGAGTTTGGATGGACCTAAGTTACAAAGGTTCAAAGACATGGCAAGTATAAAGAAGACAGAGAAAACCTCAATTGATGATTGAGGGGGAGCTGTTGGTGCATACCAATCACCAATTGAAGGCTTGGAAGATCAAATGATGAAGGAAGAATCAATTCCTAAAGTGTGGAAGAAGATCACAATCAGAGGACAAGAGAAGTGTACACATATGTACATTAGCATAGTCATAGATGACTTAGATCTTTTGTTCAGTAAGAATTATGTACAAATTATCTATAAATACCTTGAGAAAAGTCGGGACATGTATGAGAGCACATTAGAGCTTATGTGACATTAGTTAGAAGTCAAGAATGAGGGAGATAGAAGTCATAAGATAGAAGAAAGTGAATGTGTGTTAGCTCTCATCACTCAGTTGTATTCTTCTCTGAGTAAATGAAAAAATTTTGCGCCCGATGTTTCTGCGTGTTCTCCTTCTACAGTAGATCAGTTGAGGAATGCTTTTGTACAAGTCTAAGTTGAGAGTTGCTTGACCTCTGTGCAAAGTTTTAGCTTCCAATTGTAATCAGGCTGAGTGAATTAAGTGTAGGAACATTCATATGTGAAGTGTGTTCACAGGTTCCTAAAACAGGCGCATATTTCGAAGTCAATGTTTTGGTCATTTCTCCCAGCACAGTTTAAAGTTTTGCATGAGTGAGGGCTTAATCTTTAAGTTGGAAGATAAGCTACTTATGTCTAGAAGCATTTTGTAAAACGGGTTCTATTCAAGGAGAACCAAGTCTTAAAAGTTACAGGTGTAAAGTCGACTGTTCTGAGTAACAGTTTCTGACATAGGTAACTTGTGAAATCAATTTCTCAAGTTATACTTAATCTTTTGGAGTAATTCAACTTGGAATAGTTGCGCAATCTCTAGGAGATGATTCGTACAAAGTTTTATCAAAAACTTTACAGATTTGATAGGTCAATGTGAATGAACAATGCAGCAGACTTTTCTGTGTATCATCTTCTTCACAGATTTGTTAATTTCTGATAAGTTAGCAATTGATCCTCTAAATTAGTGAAGTGTTTGACTTACCCTTGGTATAGAGGTGCTCTAATCACAAGAGTAAGTTGTTCTTTTGGAGATTAACATTCTCCATCAATAGATAGATACATGGATAGATAGATAGATACACAAATAGACACATAGATAGACAGATAGATAGTTAGATAGATAGATAGATAGATAGATAAATAGATAGATAGATAGATAGATAGATAGATAGATAGATAGATAGATAGATAGATAGGTAGATAGATAGATAGATAGATAGATAGATAGATAGATAGATAGATAGATAGATAGATAGATAGATAGATAGATAGATAGATAGATACATAGATAGATAGATAGATAGATAGATAGATAGATAGATAGATAGATAGATAGATAGATAGATAGATAGATAGATAGATAGATAGATAGATAGATAGA
>CM035427.1:87540729-87558229 GCA_020310875.1 Ceratopteris richardii | reverse complement strand
AAGCTCTTGAACAATGTCTGCATCCATATGACTTCCTTAGCTGCTTCCACAAGTCCTTTGTACTCTGCTTCAGTTGATGATAATGCTACTGTATGTTGTTTCTTGGAACACCAACTTACAAGCTTATCACCAATGTATATCATGTAACCATGAGTTGATCTCCTGTCATCTTGATTACCTGCCCAGTCTGAGTCACTGTAGGCTCTCAACTTCAAATCTGATGTAAAAGGATAATATAATCCTTCCTTTATAGTTCCTTTGATATATCTGAGAACTCTTTGACCTGCAATCCAATGTGGGTCCTTTGGACAATGCATGAATTGTGACAAAACTCCCACTGCATAACTAAGATCAGGTCTTGTTAGTGTAGCATAAATCAAACTACCCACAAGAGATTGATACTTCCTCATATCTTTTGTTGGTGCATACCAATCACCAATTGAAGGCTTGGAAGATCAAATGATGAAGGAAGAATCAATTCCTAAAGTGTGGAAGAAGATTACAATCAGAAGACAAGAGAAGTGTACACATATGTACATTAGCATAGTCATAGATGACTTAGATCTTTTGTTCAGTAAGAATTATGTACAAATTATCTATAAATACCTTGAGAAAAGTCGGGGCATGTATGAGAGCACATTAGAGCTTATGTGACATTAGTTAGAAGTCAAGAATGAGGGAGATAGAAGTCATAAGATAGAGGAAAGTGAATGTGTGTTAGCTCTCATCACTCAGTTGTATTTTCTCTGAGTAAATGAAAAATTTTGCGCCCGATGTTTCTGCGTGTTCTCCTTCTACAGTAGATCAGTTGAGGAATGCTTTTGTACAAGTCTAAGTTGAGAGTTGCTTGACCTCTGTGCAAAGTTTTAGCTTCCAATTGTAATCAGGCTGAGTGAATTAAGTGTAGGAACATTCATATGTGAAGTGTATTCACAGGTTCCTAAAACAGGCGCATATTTCGAAGTCAATGTTTTGGTCATTTCTCCCAGCACAGTTTAAAGTTTTGCATGAGTGAGGGCTTAATCTTTAAGTTGGAAGATAAGCTACTTATGTCTAGAAGCATTTTGTAAAACGGGTTCTATTCAAGGAGAACCAAGTCTTAAAAGTTACAGGTGTAAAGTCGACTGTTCTGAGTAACAGTTTCTGACATAGGTAACTTGTGAAATCAATTTCTCAAGTTATACTTAATCTTTTGGAGTAATTCAACTTGGAATAGTTGCGCAATCTCTAGGAGATGATTCGTACAAAGTTTTATCAAAAACTTTACAGATTTGATAGGTCAATGTGAATGAACAATGCAGCAGACTTTTCTGTGTATCATCTTCTTCACAGATTTGTTAATTTCTGATAAGTTAGCAATTGATCCTCTAAATTAGTGAAGTGTTTGACTTACTCTTGGTATAGAGGTGCTCTAATCACAAGAGTAAGTTGTTCTTTTGGAGATTAACATTCTCCATCAGTGGTATCAGAGCAGGAGACATCAATTTTGAAGAAAAGGAGGATCCCGACTGCTGCAGATTCAAGAGATTCAACACTTGAAGGATTAAGAAGTGAAAGCTTGGAGTCAAAGCTCGAGGAGAAGACTATTTGACATCAAGAAAGGCAAAAGGAGTTCACCTCGAAGTAAAGGTACATACATTGTTTGTAAAGCTTGAAGATTTCAATATACAGGTGGATACAAGATGGGAGAAAGCTTGCAGATTGATAAGCTAGATAGGGAGAACTATCCAGCATGGTCCATGAGGATGGAAGCACACCTCATGAGCAAAGATCTTATATCATTTATTACAGGAGATGAACAAAAACCAGAATTTGCAGATCCAAGTATTCCTACTAGGGAAGAACTTGCAATGTTGAAGACTTGGATGAGAAAGGATGCTCAAGCAAGGAGCATCATCTACATGGCTGTAAATGATTACCTTTTACCTCACATCAGAGGTTTAGAAAGTGCTACAGATGTTTGGAATGCCTTGGAAGAGCATTTCCAAAATACAACTAAGTCAAGGAAGTCCTCACTATGGGCTGAGTTCACAACTTTCAAGAAGAAGAGCTCACAATCAATTTCAGATTATGTGGCAAGGATGAAAGATATTGCAGATAGCTTGGGAGCAGTGGATGAAGATATTGAAGAAGAAAAGTTGGTAAGACAAATACTTACAGGTCTAAGAGGTGATGAGAAGTGGAAGCCTTTTATCTTGTCCATAGAGTTGTCACTTGATCACTTTACTCCTGACCTTAATCAATTGCTAGGACACATGCTAACCTTTGAGCAGGATCTTAAAGGAGACAATGATAGAAGTACAAGTCAAGCTATGTACTCCAAAGACAAGAAAAAGAATGGCAAGGGAAAGCAATCAAATGATGATGAAGGGAATTCAAATCAAGCCAATTTCACAAAAGGGAAGACAAATTTCAGAGGTAAAGGAAGAGGAGGTAAGAACAAAGATAATGCTAAAGCTTGTTGGATTTGTGGCAGAACAAATCATTTGGCAAATGATTGTTGGTATAATAATCAAAGTGGAGGATACAACAATCAGAGTTATAGTCAAAGAGGTAGAGGAGGCAGAAACCAAAGAGGCAATTTCAGAGGAAGAGGTGGTAGGACATCATATGGTAGAGGAGGTGGAAGAAACTTCCAATCTCAGTCCTACAACAATAATTATTACAATTATGCATCAGATCAGAAGGATGACATGACTCTTATCCTGAATGCAACTCATGAATCAATGGGAGAAGATCAAAGAGTGTTTTATATTGACTCAGGGTGCAGCAACCATCTGAGTGGGAATCTATCCTTGATGACTGATATGGAAGCAAGGGTGAATGGACATACAGTTCAAACAGGTGATAATACCAAACATAAAGTGGAGAGCATTGGATCAGTGAAGACAAAAAGTGGAAGTACACTTCTGAGCAAGGTACTTTATGTTCCTACTATTCCTAAAAATTTGATAAGTGTAGGGCAAATTGTGGAGAAAGGATATGAGGTAAGATTCACAAATGATGGTGTTTATGTACAAGATCCAAATCAGGGATATATAACCATAATTGCAGGTAAAAAGGAAGGGAGATTGTTTACTCTCAAAGTCCAAGGTAATGTGGGACATGCATTGTTTACCTATGGAGGTCAAAAGGTATCTGAATTAGACCTATGGCATAAAAGGCTAGGTCATTTCAATGAGAGAGCTATAAAGGAGATGTCAAAGAATCAGGTGGTGCTTGGATTGCCAAACATTGAAGGGCAACATATGGTGTACAAGTGTGAAGCTTGTCAACTAGGTAAAGCACATAAGAGTTCTTATAACAAATCAGGGTACAAGTATTCAAACATGCTTGAATTGGTTCATACAGATGTATGGGGTCCCTCAAGGGACTATAGCATAAATGGATCCAGATATTATGTGTTGTTTGTTGATGATGCAACCAGGTGGATTACTTTGTATGTAATCAAGGACAAATCAGAAGTCTTCAAGACATTCAAACATTTCCATGCTTATGCAGAAAGGATCACAGGACAAAAGCTAAAGAGGTTAAGATCAGATGGAGGGGGAGAGTATTTCTCAAAAGAGTTTGATGATTATTTGTGGAATGCAGGTATCAAAAGAGAAGTGACTTGCAGGTACTCCCCTCAACAAAATGGAGTAGCAGAAAGGAGGAATAGGACTCTTGTAGAGTTTGCAAGAGCCATGATGAAGGAAAAGAATTGTCCAAATTACTTATGGGCAGAGGCCATTAACACTGCAACATACCTTGTGAATAGGTTGCCTTGCAAAGCTTTGGATGGAGGAACCCCTTATGAAGCATGGTGGGGTAAGAAGCCTAGTCTTGATCATTGCAAAGTATTTGGATGTATTGCATATGCTTATGTTCCTTCACAATTAAGACATAAGCTAGAACCAAAAGCAGAGAAGTATGTGTTTATTGGATATGATGATAGACAAATGGGTTACAGGTTGTGGAGTCCATCCACAAAGCAATTTCTTGTTACTAAAGATGTAACATTTGATGAGCAAAACATGTGGTATACAGAATCACCAAATGAGTATGCAGGTGTTGAAGAAATACAAAGGAAAGGAAAGGCAAAGGTAAAAGTATGTGAAGAAATTGTTGATGAAGTTGACTCTAGATGTAGAGTGCAGGATCATGTAGAAGAAGGGCCAAGATTTGATCCAGAATCAAATGAGGCTGAAACTTCAAGAAGTGCAGAAATCAGGAGATCTACAAGAGAAAGGAAAGAGCCTATAAGGTATAGTTATGATACATCTTTCCTAACAACAAAAGATTATGCCTACATTGTGAAAACAGAAGAAGATCCAACCACTTATGAAGAAGCCAAAGGTAAACAGAATTGGGAGAAGGCAATGCAAGAAGAGTATGATGCTCTACTTGAAAATGAAACTTGGGAATTAGTACCAAGACCAAAGAATCAGAAAGTCATTGGATGCAAGTGGGTATATAAAACAAAGAGGTTTGCAGATGGTAAGGTGTCTAGATATAAGGCTAGACTTGTGGTCAAAGGTTATGCCCAAACTTATGGGGTAGATTATGATGAAACCTTTAGTCCTGTTGCTAAGATGTCTACAATTAGGACATTGATTGCTATTGCTGCTTGCAAGGGATGGAAATTATCACAATTGGATGTGAAGAATGCATTTCTTAATGGTTACATTGCAGATGAAGTGTATATGGAGCAACCAGAAGGCTTTATGGAATCAACTGGATCAGATTATGTGTGTAAGCTCAAGAGAGCTTTATATGGGTTGAAGCAAGCCCCAAGAGCTTGGAATTACAGATTGGTCAAGTTCTTGAATGAATGTGGTTTTCAAGCATCAAAGGCAGATAGTAGCTTGCTAGTGAAGGCAAGTGAAAATGGATATATTTACATGTGCATTTATGTTGATGATATTATTGTTACAGGAACAGATGCTCAAGGAATCAATGAACTCAAGAAGCAAATAGAGAAGGAGTTTAAGATAAGTGATTTGGGAAACTTATCATATTTTCTAGGAATGCAGATTGTGTATACTCAACATGGAGTATATGTTTCACAAGAGAGATACTTGAAGAATCTTCTAGTCAAGTTTAACATGGAAGATTGCAGGACCTCAACTACACCATTGGAGGTAAATCATAAATTAAGCAGGTATGGAGGTGAAGAGTTCAATGACATGAAGAAATATCAGAGTTTGGTAGGTAGTCTAATCTATGCTACCTTGACAAGGCCAGATCTATCATATGCAGTAGGTGTGTTGTCACAATTCATGCATTGTCCAAAGAAGACTCATTGGATTGCAGCCCAAAGGGTACTCAGATATATCAAGGGAACCCTAAGTGAAGGTTTGTATTATGGTTTCACTTCTGACACAAGAATCAAAGTGTTTAGTGATGCAGATTGGGCAGGTGACTCAGATGATAGAAGGTCTACTCATGGATATCTATGTTATGTTGGAGACAAGTTAGTGTCTTGGTGTTCAAAGAAGCAACATACAGTTGCTTTATCATCCACAGAAGCTGAGTATAAGGGAATGGTAGAAGCTGCAAAAGAAGTGATATGGTTGAAGACTTTGATGAAAAGTTTTGAGTTTGATCATAGTACTCCAATAATTTTTGGAGACAATATGAGTTCTTTGTATTTGGCAGCTAACCCTGTTTTTCATGCCAGGACTAAGCATATAGAGATTCAGTATCATTTCTTGAGGGAAAAGGTACTTGATAAAGAGATTGAAGTGATGTATACTCCAACAAAAGAACAAGTGGCAGATATGATGACAAAGAGTTTGGATGGACCTAAGTTACAAAAGTTCAAGGACATGGCAAGTATAAAGAAGACAGAGAAAACCTCAATTGATGATTGAGGGGGAGCTGTTGGTGCATACCAATCACCAATTGAAGGCTTGGAAGATCAAATGATGAAGGAAGAATCAATTCCTAAAGTGTGGAAGAAGATTACAATCAGAAGACAAGAGAAGTGTACACATATGTACATTAGCATAGTCATAGATGACTTAGATCTTTTGTTCAGTAAGAATTATGTACAAATTATCTATAAATACCTTGAGAAAAGTCGGGGCATGTATGAGAGCACATTAGAGCTTATGTGACATTAGTTAGAAGTCAAGAATGAGGGAGATAGAAGTCATAAGATAGAGGAAAGTGAATGTGTGTTAGCTCTCATCACTCAGTTGTATTTTCTCTGAGTAAATGAAAAATTTTGCGCCCGATGTTTCTGCGTGTTCTCCTTCTACAGTAGATCAGTTGAGGAATGCTTTTGTACAAGTCTAAGTTGAGAGTTGCTTGACCTCTGTGCAAAGTTTTAGCTTCCAATTGTAATCAGGCTGAGTGAATTAAGTGTAGGAACATTCATATGTGAAGTGTATTCACAGGTTCCTAAAACAGGCGCATATTTCGAAGTCAATGTTTTGGTCATTTCTCCCAGCACAGTTTAAAGTTTTGCATGAGTGAGGGCTTAATCTTTAAGTTGGAAGATAAGCTACTTATGTCTAGAAGCATTTTGTAAAACGGGTTCTATTCAAGGAGAACCAAGTCTTAAAAGTTACAGGTGTAAAGTCGACTGTTCTGAGTAACAGTTTCTGACATAGGTAACTTGTGAAATCAATTTCTCAAGTTATACTTAATCTTTTGGAGTAATTCAACTTGGAATAGTTGCGCAATCTCTAGGAGATGATTCGTACAAAGTTTTATCAAAAACTTTACAGATTTGATAGGTCAATGTGAATGAACAATGCAGCAGACTTTTCTGTGTATCATCTTCTTCACAGATTTGTTAATTTCTGATAAGTTAGCAATTGATCCTCTAAATTAGTGAAGTGTTTGACTTACTCTTGGTATAGAGGTGCTCTAATCACAAGAGTAAGTTGTTCTTTTGGAGATTAACATTCTCCATCATCTTTGTAGTCTGCACCATCATATTTACTGAGCTTGTGATTAACTTCAAGTGGAGTTGAAGCTTCTCTGCAATTTTCCATATCAAACTTCTTCAATAGATTTAGAAGATACCTTTCTTGTGATACATATATGCCATGATCTGTATAAGTGACTTCCATTCCAAGAAAGTATGATAACTTTCCTAGGTCACTGATCTTGAATTCTTTTTCAAGCAATCTCTTTACCTCCTTGATTCCTTCATCTGAAGTACCTGTGATTATAATGTCATCTACATAAATACAAATGTAGATTGTACCTTCCTCTGTTCTTTTGATAAGTAGACTTGAATCTGCTTTTGAACTTTGATATCCAAGATCATTGAGATACTTCACCAGTCTATAGTTCCAAGCTCTTGGAGCTTGCTTCAATCCATACAATGCTCTTCTCAACCTGCAAACAAAATTTGGATACCTGGAATCTATAAACCCTTGAGGTTGTTCCATGTATACCTCATCTGATATGTATCCATTCAAGAATGCATTTTTTATATCCAATTGACTTAGGGTCCATCCTTTTGAAGCTGCAATAGCAATGATTGTCCTTATAGTTGACATCTTAGCTACAGGACTGAATGTCTCATCATAATCTATGCCATAGGTCTGGGCATAGCCTTTCACCACCAATCTAGCTTTGTATCTGGCTATACTTCCATCTGCAAGCTTCTTCACTTTATAAACCCATTTATTTCCAATTACTTTCTTACCATTTGGTTTAGGAACAAGTTCCCATGTCTTGTTCTCCTCCAGTGCATTGAACTCTTCCTTCATTGCTTCTTCCCATTGCTTTTTACCTTTAGCTTCATCATAGTTCTGAGGTTCTTCATCATCTTTGACCATATATGCATAGTTCTTCTGAGTTATGTAAGAAGTATCATAAGAATACCTTTCTGGTTGTCTTCTAGTCCTGCTTGACCTTCTTGGTTCACATTCTTCATATGTGTCTGGATACACTTCTTCATCAAATATAGGAGCTTCTTCATTCCTTCTTGTTAATCCACTTGTGGATGTACTTGCTTGCATATAGTCTTCATCTCTATTTACCTGCACAATTGATTTTCCTTTCTCACATCTTCTTACCTCTTTTTCAAATTCTTCAGCTGTATGACTTTGATCTGCATACCAACTTTTCTGTTCATCAAATGTAACATCTCTAGAAACAATAAATTGTTTGGTTAGAGGATTCCACAATCTGTAACCCATCTGCTTTTCATCATAACCAATGAACACATATTTTTCTGCCTTTGGTTCAAGTTTATGCCTAAGCTGTGATGGCACATAAGCATATGCAATTGATCCAAACACTCTACAATGATCTAGTGTTGGTTTCTTACCCCACCAAGCTTCATATGGAGTCATTCCATTCAGAGCTGCACATGGTAATCTATTCACAAGATATGTGGCTGTATTTACAGCCTCAGCCCAAAGATAATTTGGACAGTTCTTCTCCTTTAGCATAGCTCTAGCAAACTCAACCAAAGTCCTGTTCCTTCTTTCTGCTACACCATTTTGTTGTGGTGTATACCTGCAAGTTATTTCTCTCTTAATACCTGCATTCCAAAGATAATCATTGAACTCTTGGGAGAAGTATTCTCCCCCTCCATCAGACCTCAGTCTCTTAAGCTTTTGACCTGTGACTCTCTCTGCATATGCATGAAAATGCTTGAAAGCTCCAAACACTTCTGATCTTTCCTTCAAAACATATAATGTTATCCATCTTGTAGCATCATCAATGAAAAGAACATAATACCTTGAGCCACTGATAGATCCTTCTTTTGTTGGTCCCCATACATCTGTATGAATGAGCTCAAGTACTCCATCATGTTTGAATCCTTTCTTCTGAAATGGTAACCTGTGTGCTTTACCCATTTGACATGCTTCACATTTATAAACCATATGTTGACTTTGCACATTTGGTAATCCTAGTACAGACTGATTAGCAACCATAGCTTTAATTCCTCTTTCATTGAAATGACCTAATCTCTTATGCCAGAGATCAAGTTCTGTAATCACTGCTTCACCATGTGTGAGCAAAGCTTGACCAATGTTCCCTTGCACTCTTAAAGTAAAGAGTCTACCTTCTTTCTTACCAGAGACAATCTGATTATATCCATTCTCTGGATCTTCCACAAATACTCCTTCATTTGTAAACCTGACTTGAAAACCTTTTTCAACTATCTGTCCCACACTAATCAAGTTTTTAGGTATTGTAGGAACATACAAAACATTGGTTAGCAAATCTGCTCCACTCTTGCATTTCACTTTTCCAATTGAATGTACACTATGTCTTGTATTATCACCAGTTTGAACTGTGTGACTAGAAATGCCTTTTTCCAATTTTGACATCAATTCTATGTTTCCTGACAAATGATTAGAACATCCAGAGTCAATGTAAAATACCTTTAGATCTTCTTTATCTGATGTGTTGATTGAATTCATCATCAATGATGTATGACTTTCATTCTGTGTGTCATTTGCATAGTTGTAGTAGGTGGTGTTGTAGGATTGATTCTGTCCCCAACTTCTTCCTCCACCTCTACCATAGCCTCCTCTTTGACTTTGTCTACCTCTTTGAAAATTACTTTGATATCTTCCACCTCGACCTCTGCTATTGTTGTTTTGATTCTGGTTTGATCCTTGTTGGTTGTGCCAACAGTCATGAGCCAAATGATTACTCAATCCACAGATCCAGCAAGCCTTTTTGTTGTTATTTTGATTACCTCTTCCTCTTCCAAAACCTCTTGCTCTTCCTCTGCCAGTGCCTTTACCTCTTGCATAATAAGCTTGAGAATTAGACTCCTCTTCATCCTTTGCTTTACCTTTATCTCCTTTCTTCTTATTCTTCATGTACATTGCAGAACTTTGACCTTTATCTCCATCTCCCTTCAAGTCTTGCTCATATGTGAGCATCAAACCAAGCAACTGGTTCAAATCTGGAACATAATGATTTAATGAAAGTTCTGTTGATAAGACAAAAGGTTTCCACCTTTCATCCCCTCTCAAGCCTGCAAGTAGTTGAGCAATCAATCTGTGATCTTCAACATCTTCATCTATGGATCCAAGACTATGTGCTAGATCCTTCATCTTAGTGACATAATCACTAATGGTTTGACTTGGCTTCTTCTTGAATGTTGTAAACTCTGACCATAGACTTGCTTTCCGTGCTTTAGTAGTGCTTTGGAAATGATATTCCAATGCATTCCATATATCTTCTGATGATTCCAATCCTCTGATGTGTGGTAGCAAATGATCTGAGATTGTATTGTAGATGTAGGCTTTTGCACTTGCATCCTTCTTCTGCCAATGCTTTAAAGCATCAAGTTCTTCTTTCTTTGGTCGGCTTTTGTTGGAGACCTTTTAATCTCCAAAGGTTTGATCTACACTGACTTAAGAACACTTCTATGTCAGCTATAAACCAAACTTTACACAAACAATGTTCCTTTTTACCAAAACTTCAAGCAACACTTCTCTGAGTGAAGAAGTGTCAATTTCAGAAAGTCTGCTTCAGATATCAACTTCTTTACCTGCACAAATCTTCAAATTTCTTCAAGTAAATGATGCACAAGTATTAGCAATACCTTTGCGCAATCATACTAGCCATTAGTTCTCAAAACTAATCACCAAAAGTTTAATTTGATCATTAAGATCAAATACATGTCAGAAAATGACTCTCAGAAGTTGCGCCTTCGACATAGTCAACTTCTTAACTCGATTTCTCCCAATCTGGAACCCGTTTTGCTAAATGCTTTTAGCCATAGCTTCCTCATCTTCTAACTTAAATTTTAAGTGCTCACTCATCAAAAACTTTACAGTATACACTCAGATCTGCTCAAAATACTGAGACGGAAAAGTGCGCTACTTTCAGGCTTCAGTTCTCACATTCTACATATGAATGTTCCTAATGATCATTCTCACAGTAGGAGAGGAATTAGATTCTGAAACTCTAGACATAGCTTCATTAGCTTCTCAATTAGATGTGTACAAAAGGATTTCTGATCCACATGATCAGACAGAGAGCACTCAGAGAAAAACCCGTCGCTATTTTCTGGGAAAAAACTCTCTATACATCTTCCTCAAAATTGTCATCTACAAAATGACTCTATTACTTTCTCTCTTACATTTCTTGTCATAATTATCTTATATATATACACGACTTTGGACTCATCTCGCGTCTATGACTCTATTCCTTATCATACTAAGGATTTAACTATGGTAGCTTACAAGATTCTTCACTTATATGTACATATGTGTACAAGACAACACTCTGACTTCTTCTTCATTTTTGCAAATGTCTTCCTTTGCTTCATTCTGACCATAAGCATTCTCCAAGATCTGTATAATCACCAATTTGTGATTGGTTTGCTCCAACAGCTCCCTCTCAATCACTAATTGTGATTATTCCATTCTTCTTCACTCCTGCCATCTCTTTGAATCTCTGTAGCTTAGGTCCATCCAAGCTCTTTGTCATCATATCTGCCACTTGTTCTTTTGTTGGAGTGTACATCACTTCAATCTCTTTATCAAGTACCTTTTCCCTCAAGAAATGATACTGTATCTCTATATGCTTAGTCCTGGCATGAAAAACAGGGTTAGCTGCCAAATACAAAGAACTCATATTGTCTCCAAAAATTATTGGAATACTATGATCAATCTCAAAACTTTTCATCAAAGTCTTCAACCATATGACTTCTTTTGCAGCTTCTACCATTCCCTTATACTCAGCTTCTGTAGATGATAAAGCAACTGTATGTTGCTTCTTTGAACACCAAGATACTAGCTTATCTCCAACATAACATAGATATCCATGAGTAGACCTTCTATCATCTGAGTCACCTGCCCAATCTGCATCACTAAACACTTTGATTCTTGTGTCAGAAGTGAAACCATAGTACAAACCTTCACTTAGGGTTCCTTTGATATATCTGAGTACCCTTTGGGCTGCAATCCAATGAGTCTTCTTTGGACAATGCATGAATTGTGACAACACACCTACTGCATATGATATATCTGGCCTTGTCAAGGTAGCATAGATTAGACTACCTACCAAACTCTGATATTTCTTCATGTCATTGAACTCTTCACCTCCATACCTGCTTAATTTATGATTTACCTCCAATGGTGTAGTTGAGGTCCTGCAATCTTCCATGTTAAACTTGGCTAGAAGATTCTTCAAGTATCTCTCTTGTGAAACATATACTCCATGTTGAGTATACACAATCTGCATTCCTAGAAAATAAGATAAGTTTCCCAAGTCACTTATCTTAAACTCCTTCTCTATTTGCTTCTTGAGTTCATTGATTCCTTGAGCATCTGTTCCTGTAACAATAATATCATCAACATAAATGCACATGTAAATATATCCATTTTCACTTGCCTTCACTAGCAAGCTACTATCTGCCTTTGATGCTTGAAATCCACATTCATTCAAGAACTTGACCAATCTGTAATTCCAAGCTCTTGGAGCTTGCTTCAACCCATATAAAGCTCTCTTGAGCTTACACACATAATCTGATCCAATTGATTCCATGAAGCCTTCTGGTTGCTCCATATATACTTCATCTGCAATGTAACCATTAAGAAATGCATTCTTCACATCCAATTGTGATAATTTCCATCCTTTACAAGCAGCAATAGCAATCAATGTCCTAATTGTAGACATCTTAGCAACAGGACTAAAGGTTTCATCATAATCTACCCCATAAGTTTGGGCATAACCTTTGACCACAAGTCTAGCCTTATATCTAGACACCTTACCATCTGCAAACCTCTTTGTTTTATATACCCACTTGCATCCAATGACTTTCTGATTCTTTGGTCTTGGTACTAATTCCCAAGTTTCATTTTCAAGTAGAGCATCATACTCTTCTTGCATTGCCTTCTCCCAATTCTGTTTACCTTTGGCTTCTTCATAAGTGGTTGGATCTTCTTCTGTTTTCACCATGTAGGCATAATCTTTTGTTGTTAGGAAAGATGTATCATAACTATACCTTATAGGCTCTTTCCTTTCCCTTGTAGATCTCCTGATTTCTGCACTTCTTGAAGTTTCAGCCTCATTTGATTCTGGATCAAATCTTGGCCCTTCTTCTACATGATCCTGCACTCTACATCTAGAGTCAACTTCATCAACAATTTCTTCACATACTTTTACCTTTGCCTTTCCTTTCCTTTGAATTTCTTCAACACCTGCATACTCATTTGGTGATCCTGTATACCACATGTTTTGCTCATCAAATGTCACATCTTTAGTAACAAGAAATTGCTTTGTGGATGGACTCCACAACCTGTAACCCATTTGTCTATCATCATATCCAATAAACACATACTTCTCTGCTTTTGGTTCTAGCTTATGTCTTAATTGTGAAGGAACATAAGCATATGCAATACATCCAAATACTTTACAATGATCAAGACTAGGTTTCTTACCCCACCATGCTTCATAAGGGGTTCCTCCATCCAAAGCTTTGCAAGGCAACCTATTCACAAGGTATGTTGCAGTGTTAATGGCCTCTGCCCATAAGTAATTTGGACAATTCTTTTCCTTCATCATGGCTCTTGCAAACTCTACAAGAGTCCTATTCCTCCTTTCTGCTACTCCATTTTGTTGAGGGGAGTACCTGCAAGTCACTTCTCTTTTGATACCTGCATTCCACAAATAATCATCAAACTCTTTTGAGAAATACTCTCCCCCTCCATCTGATCTTAACCTCTTTAGCTTTTGTCCTGTGATCCTTTCTGCATAAGCATGAAAGTGTTTGAATGTTTTAAAGACTTCTGATTTGTCCTTGATTACATACAAAGTAATCCACCTGGTTGCATCATCAACAAACAACACATAATATCTGGATCCATTTATGCTATAGTCCCTTGAGGGACCCCATACATCTGTATGAACCAATTCAAGCATGTTTGAATACTTGTACCCTGATTTGGTATAAGAACTTTTATGTGCTTTACCTAATTGACAAGCTTCACACTTGTACACCATATGTTGCCCTTCAATGTTTGGCAATCCAAGCACCACCTGATTCTTTGACATCTCCTTTATAGCTCTCTCATTGAAATGACCTAGCCTTTTATGCCATAGGTCTAATTCAGATACCTTTTGACCTCCATAGGTAAACAATGCATGTCCCACATTACCTTGGACCTTGAGAGTGAACAATCTTCCTTCCTTTTTACCTGCAATTATGGTTCTATATCCCTGATTTGGATCTTGTACATAGACACCATCATTTGTGAATCTTACTTCATATCCTTTCTCCACAATTTGCCCTACACTTATCAAATTTTTAGGAATAGTAGGGACATAAAGTACCTTGCTCAGAAGTGTACTTCCACTCTTTGTCTTCACTGATCCAATGCTCTCCACTTTATGTTTGGTATTGTCACCTGTTTGAACTGTATGTCCATTCATCCTTGCTTCCATATCAGTCATCAAGGATAGATTCCCACTCAGATGGTTGCTGCACCCTGAGTCAATATAAAACACTCTTTGATCTTCTCCCATTGATTCATGAGTTGCATTCAAGATAAGAGTCATGTCATCCTTCTGATCTGATGCATAATTGTAATAATTATTGTTGTAGGACTGAGATTGGAAGTTTCTTCCACTTCCTCTACCATATGATGTCCTACCACCTCTTCCTCTGAAATTACCTCTTTGGTTTCTGCCTCCTCTACCTCTTTGACTATAATTCTGATTGTTGTATCCTCCACTTTGATTATTGTACCAACAATCATTTGCCAAATGATTTGTTCTGCCACAAATCCAACAAGCTTTAGCATTATCTTTGTTCTTACCTCCTCTTCCTTTACCTCTGAAATTTGTCTTCCCTTTTGTGAAGTTGGCTTGATTTGAATTCCCTTCATCATCATTTGATTGCTTTCCCTTGCCATTCTTTTTCTTGTCTTTGGAGTACATAGCTTGACTTGTACTTCTATCATTGTCTCCTTTAAGATCCTGCTCAAAGGTTAGCATGTGTCCTAGCAATTGATTAAGGTCAGGAGTAAAGTGATCAAGTGATAACTCTATGGACAAGATAAAAGGCTTCCACTTCTCATCACCTCTTAGACCTGTAAGTATTTGTCTTACCAACTTTTCTTCTTCAATATCTTCATCCACTGCTCCCAAGCTATCTGCAATATCTTTCATTCTTGCCACATAATCTGAAATTGATTGGGAGCTCTTCTTCTTGAAGGTTGTGAACTCAGCCCATAGTGAGGACTTCCTTGACTTAGTTGTATTTTGGAAATGCTCTTCCAAGGCATTCCAAACATCTGTGGCACTTTCTAAACCTCTGATGTGAGGTAGAAGGTAATCATTTACAGCCATGTAGATGATACTCCTTGCTTGAGCATCCTTTCTCATCCAAGTCTTCAACATTGCAAGTTCTTCCCTAGTAGGAATACTTGGATCTGCAAACTCTGGTTTTTCTTCATCTCCTGTAATAAATGCTATAAGGTCTTTGCTCATGAGGTGTGCTTCCATCCTCATGGACCATGCTGGATAGTTCTCCCTATCTAGCTTATCAATTTGCAAGCTTTCTCCCATCCTTGACTTTCTGTATCTGCAATTACTATGGTTTATGAAGAGAAAGTGTACCTTTGATATATTCTTTGTCCTTCTTGATTCTTTCGAACTTGTACTATGAACTTCTGCAAGTTATCTTCAATAATTTGTCCTTATCCTCCTTTGATTTGGAAGATCTTCAATATCTGCACCAGTCGGAACTTCGATTATCTTTTCTTCTCTTGTACTTCACCTTTTGCTCTGATACCACTGTTGGAGACCTTTTAATCTCCAAAGGTTTGATCTACACTGACTTAAGAACACTTCTATGTCAGCTATAAACCAAACTTTACACAAACAATGTTCCTTTTTACCAAAACTTCAAGCAACACTTCTCTGAGTGAAGAAGTGTCAATTTCAGAAAGTCTGCTTCAGATATCAACTTCTTTACCTGCACAAATCTTCAAATTTCTTCAAGTAAATGATGCACAAGTATTAGCAATACCTTTGCGCAATCATACTAGCCATTAGTTCTCAAAACTAATCACCAAAAGTTTAATTTGATCATTAAGATCAAATACATGTCAGAAAATGACTCTCAGAAGTTGCGCCTTCGACATAGTCAACTTCTTAACTCGATTTCTCCCAATCTGGAACCCGTTTTGCTAAATGCTTTTAGCCATAGCTTCCTCATCTTCTAACTTAAATTTTAAGTGCTCACTCATCAAAAACTTTACAGTATACACTCAGATCTGCTCAAAATACTGAGACGGAAAAGTGCGCTACTTTCAGGCTTCAGTTCTCACATTCTACATATGAATGTTCCTAATGATCATTCTCACAGTAGGAGAGGAATTAGATTCTGAAACTCTAGACATAGCTTCATTAGCTTCTCAATTAGATGTGTACAAAAGGATTTCTGATCCACATGATCAGACAGAGAGCACTCAGAGAAAAACCCGTCGCTATTTTCTGGGAAAAAACTCTCTATACATCTTCCTCAAAATTGTCATCTACAAAATGACTCTATTACTTTCTCTCTTACATTTCTTGTCATAATTATCTTATATATATACACGACTTTGGACTCATCTCGCGTCTATGACTCTATTCCTTATCATACTAAGGATTTAACTATGGTAGCTTACAAGATTCTTCACTTATATGTACATATGTGTACAAGACAACACTCTGACTTCTTCTTCATTTTTGCAAATGTCTTCCTTTGCTTCATTCTGACCATAAGCATTCTCCAAGATCTGTATAATCACCAATTTGTGATTGGTTTGCTCTAACAGCTTTCATCTTCAAATACTGGCTTCTCTTCTTCACCCGTTACATATACCATGAGATCCTTACTCATAAGTAAGGCTTCCATTCTCATTACCCATGCGGGGTAATTATCTCTGTCCAGTTTGTCAATGGAGATATGATCTGCCATAGTCCTTTCCTTCTGCTGCAACCTGTGAGCTTAAAGGATAAAGGATAATACCTTTTGAAGTTCTTTGTGTATGAGGATACTTCGAAAGTAATCTTTTGATGCCTTGTGTCTTCAAATGCTTCACCTTTCAGACTTTAATGGAAAACTTTACAAAACTTCTCGTACCTTTTTCGTCTTCTGCTCTCGAGAATCTTTCTGCTCTGATACCACTTGTTGATGTATGAAACACCACAAGAAATGAATTAATGTGACACTAGAACACCTCTATGGTCACCATTAACTCATTGCCACTCCAAACTTTGAGAAATGATAGCCTAAAGTGAGAACTTTGCTTCTACAGAAATTCCTAGTCACCGAAATGACATACCTTCAGTATTTTGCTAATTTCTCCTAGCTCAAGTATTATTTCTCCATGAAACTTTATAGGATGAAACTAGAAGAGTAGAGCTTTCCAACAAGCTATCATATGCATCAAACGGATCTCTAGAACTCAAGTTATGTCCTTCACAAGATGACCCTGTATGACCTTCCAAAACTGGAAATTTTTGCCTGTTTTAGTATTCCTGATGTCCAAAAATAAAAAATTCGATGCCTGGCATCGAATTTCAG
>CM035427.1:87533229-87538229 GCA_020310875.1 Ceratopteris richardii | reverse complement strand
TAACATTACATGCCAATGGGAATGTACAATCATTAGATTCAATCAATATACATACATTCATAGTCTGTGTTTTCTCTGAGTAACTATCTCCAACTCTGTCAACTTCAACAGGGCATATCTCAAGATCTACTGAACCAAGTTGGATGATTCAAAGTGCATTGGATTCAGCTCAAAGTCTACTATACACCTACAAAGGTTTAAGGCCATTGGATCTACTATCAGAGAGAAATCTCAGTCGGGGTGCTCACTGGTCTGTGACTGTAAGTGTCCTAAAAAATCGGGGGTATACCTTATTTTGCTAAAGTGATTTCTCTGAGTGTGGTTTATCATTTTCTTTCATTCCACTTGCAAATGGAAGATTACTAAGCTAATAGACTACCTCTAGAAGGAATTTTGCTAATTGTAATCACACTGGTCATACTGAGCATAACACTGAGCAGGTATCAAGACTAAAATAGAAACTTTTCAAGTCTTGTGATTTGTAAAGTAGTCTGTTTTGATCAAGTCATTACTCAAACCTTTTCCAAAGTACATATAGCATATTTTGGTGTCATTTGGAAGCTCAAGGAGTCTACTAAGTATATCTGAAGAGAAAGGAGGGCAGGTGTGAAGCAGGTTTTGCAGCACCAGCTTGATCTTCTAAGTGTATCCAGCCATCACATCCAACAGTGGTATCAGAGCAAATAAGGTAATCATGGGTGATGGTTTCCCTTCCTTCATTGACAAATTGGATAGAAATAATTACCAGGCTTGGTCATTGAGAATGAAGACCTATCTACAAGGGAGAAGCTTGTATGGATACATATCAGGAGATGAGGAGTTGCCCTCATTCAAGACCAGAGGCCTACCAACAAAGGATGAACATGAGAGGCTCAACCAATGGTGTGCAAAAGATGCTTTGGCAAGGTCATATCTTCTAAACTCTATTTCTGATTTCCTTCTACCTCATGTAAGGAATTGTAAGACTTCCCAAGAGACTTGGGAAACCTTGTCAACATATTTTTCATCAAGCACAAGGGCCAGAAAGAATCAACTATGGATTGAGTTTACAACTCTTAGAAAGCAATCAAAACAATGTGTCTCAGATTTTGTCACCAAAGTCAAAGACATTGCAGATCAACTTGCAAGTGTTGGAGAAGAAATTGAGGAAGAGCAAATAGTCAGACAAGTGATCAATGGACTAAAGGCAGATGACAAGTGGGAGAGCTTTACCACTGCAATGGACTTGTACATGGACATCCAAGCACCTGATCTAACAACTCTGATTGGACAACTCTTTACACATGAAGCTAAGATCACAAAGAATGGAGAGCAATCAAAAGGTAACAATCCCTCTGCCCTATATACTGATAAGAAGACTAAAGACAAGGGTAAAAGCAAGAAGGTTGATGAAGAAGGCTCTACCTCCCAAGCAAACTATGCAGGGAGAGGTAGATCTTCTAGAGGTAGGGGCAGAGGAGGTAAGTCAGGTAGGGGGAGATCCTATAACCAATCTCCATGCAATATTTGTGGCTTGTCTAACCATACTACAGATGAATGCTACAAAAACTACAAGAACCAAAGAGGAAGAGGTCACCAAAGAGGAGGATACTCTCAAGGCAGAGGCAGATTCAACCAATCTCAAGGCTACCATAGCTACAACAATAATTACAACAATAGCTACAATCACAATGGCAATTATCAAGGTGGATACAGAAATAGGAAAGACTACAACAATTATGCAGAGGAGCAAGATGATTCCTTGTTGATTATGAACATGACATCTAAGTCAGGTATCAATGATGATCACTTATTCTATATTGATTCAGGTTGCTCTAACCATGTAGCTGGAAATGTTGCCTTACTCTCTGATTTGGAAGAACCCAAAGGCAAGCACCAAGTGCAGACAGGTGATGACACTAAACATTCAGTTGTTAAAGTAGGCAATGTCAAAACAAGTGATGGTAATCAGAATTTACTAAGCAGAGTGTTGTATGTTCCAACAATCACCAAGAATCTGATGAGTGTAGGTCAGATTGTGGAAAAAGGTCTACAGGTCAGGTTCACTCAACATGGTGCATATGTGGAGGATCCAAGACATGGATTCAGAAGGATAGCCAAGGGAGAGAAATCAGGTAGATTGTTTACCTTTGAACTTGAAGACACTAAGAATATTGCTTTGTACAACTATAAAGATCAAACCCTATCAGAATTGGAGATTTGGCACAAGAGATTAGGTCACATTGGAGAGAGGACCATAAAACAAATGAGCAGAGATCAATGTGTGCTTGGGATACCTAATGTATCCAAGCAACACATGATATACAAGTGTGGGGCTTGTCAATTTGGTAAGTCACACAGATTGCCCTATACCAAGAAAGGTTTTATGCATGAAGATTATCTGGAATTGGTGCATACAGATGTTTGGGGACCTAGCAAGGAGCCATCCATATCTGGATCAAGGTACTATGTGTCCTTTATTGATGACTATAGCAGGTGGACTGTATTATACTACATGAAACATAAAGATGAAGTATTTAATTGTTTCAAGAAGTATCTTGCATTAGTTGAGAATCAAACAGGTAGACATTTGAAGAGGCTAAGGTCAGATGGTGGAGGAGAGTACTTCTCCAATGAGTTTGAAGATTTCTTGCAGGAAAGAGGCATCAAAAGGGAGATTACTACAAGGTACTCACCTGAACAAAATGGGGTAGCAGAAAGAAGGAATAGACTTATAGTAGAAACAGCTAGGTCTATGCTTAATGAGAAAAAGTTGCCAAATTATCTTTGGGCAGAGAGTGTGTCTACTGCCACATATTTAATTAACAGGTTGCCATCAAAGACACTTGATGGAATGACACCCTATGAGGCTTGGCATGGTAAGAGACCATCTCTGGATCATTGCAAAATCTTTGGGTGTGTTGCATATGTGCATATTCCCTCACAGGTAAGGGGAAAGCTAGACCCTAAGGCTGAAAAGTGTATCTTCATTGGTTATGATTTGAATCAGAAGGGATACAGGTTCTATAACCCCTCAAACAAAGGCTCCAAGGTAAGCAGAGATGTCATCTTTGATGAAAATGATTCATGGTATGAAAATGAGTCCAGGAAAGTTAGCCTACCTTATGATATGGAAGAAGACTTTCCAAAGCTTATCAAGCAAGAACCAACTCAGAAAGAGGACACAAGCTCAGATGATGAAGACACCATCAACATTGAAGAGTTCAAGGCTTGGAAATCCAAAGGGAAGATGAAGATGAAGCAACTAGAAGACAATCCAGAATCCTCAACTCAAGCTATGAGGAGATCTCAAAGAGAAAAGAAGAAACCTATTAGGTATGGGTATGATACTTCACTTGTAACCAAGCACTCTGTATACCTTGCAAAGGATCTCTTAAATGAAGAACCAGGTACATTTGAAGAAGCAATCACTAAACCAGAATGGAAGGAAGCAATGGATGAAGAAATGGAGGCTCTCAAGGAGAGTGATACTTGGGACTTGGTACCCAAGAAGGACTCCATGAAGGTGATAGGATCCAGATGGATCTACAAACTCAAGAGGAACTCAGAAGGTACAATAAACAGGTATAAAGCTAGGTTGGTAGCCAAGGGTTTTGCACAAACCCAAGGCATCGATTATGAGGAGACATTTTCTCCTGTGGCCAAGATGCCAACTATCAGAGTTATGGTGAGTGTAGCTGCATCCAAGAATTGGAACATGTACCAATTGGATGTGAAGAATGCATTCTTGAATGGATGGATATCTGAAGAGGTCTACATGTCACAACCACCTGGCTATGAAGATCCTAATAAGGTAAATCATGTTTGTAAATTGAAGAAGGCTCTGTATGGATTGAAGCAGGCACCTAGAGCATGGAATTACAGGTTGACAACCTATCTCCTAGATCAAGGATTTGTGATGAGTAAAGCAGATACTTCATTATTTATAAAGAGGAACAATTCAGAGGTAATATACTTGTGTGTCTATGTTGATGACATCATTATTACAGGAAATGATGTTCAGGGAATTAGACACATCAAAGGTCAAATGATGAAGGAATTCAAGATCAATGATCTTGGATTATTGAAGTACTTCCTAGGACTTGAATTGGTCTACACAAACTCAGGTATCTTTATTACTCAGAAGAAGTACATTCAGGACATGGTCAAGAAGTTTAATTTGCAGGAAGCTAAAGTCTCAAACATTCCTATGGAGGTCAACCACAAACTCAGTGCACATGAAGGAGAAGAACTCAAAGATATTACAGGTTACCAAAGTTTGGTAGGTAGTCTTAATTATGCTACCTTAACCAGGATTGATATATCATATGGTGTTAGTGTACTTAGCCAATTTATGCATAAACCAAGAGTACCACATTTGGAGGCAGCCAAGAAGATAGTAAAGTACCTAAAGGGAGCACAAAATCATGGTTTGTACTTTCCATATTCATCAGACATTGACATTAAGGTATACTCAGATGCAGATTGGGCAGGTTGCAAGGATGACAGAAGGAGTACATCTGGTTATATATGCTTTGCAGGTGATAAACCAATTTCTTGGTCATCCAAGAAACAACCCACAGTAGCTTTGTCATCTACTGAGGCAGAGTACAGAGGACTAGCAAATGCCACTCAAGAAGCCATATGGTTGAAGCTATTATATTCAGAATTGGGCCTATACACAAGGCCACCAATCATATTTGGGGATAACACAAGTTCTCTTCACCTAGCAGCTAATCCAATTTATCATGCTAGGACAAAACACATAGAGGTTCATTACCACTATGTGAGGGAGAAGTTACTTAGCAAAGAAATTCAGTTATCATATGTGTCTACTAATATACAATGTGCAGATTTGCTTACTAAAGCTCTAGATGGAAGCAAGCTATGCAGGTTTAAATCCATGATTGGATTGCAGGAAATCATTGAAGACTAGAGATGAAGACTTGAGCCAAAGTGTTTGGCTTGAGGGGGAGCTGTTGGTGCAAAACAAGCCTACACACATTGGCTTGGAATATTGG
>CM035427.1:87505729-87513229 GCA_020310875.1 Ceratopteris richardii | reverse complement strand
CATCTGAGGAAGAATACTTCTATGAGGTAGAAGCTCACCCTCAGAGACATGAAGCACTTATAAATGAGGTGAGGTTAGCCACACAAATAACCCCTAAGAGTGAAGGCAAGAAGAGAAAAAAGAAAGAACCCATGCCAGGGGAAGAAGAATCTTTGTTTGAGGTCCCTAAAAACTTTAAAAAGTATGAGATAGATGATAGTAGAGTCATGGTAAGAATGCCTAAACGTGAGGCACAATCAGGAGAGGCCTATGATAACAAAGAAACCACCAAGAAAGTAGTTATAGCCATAGAAGAAGGAGAAGAGAGATGCACGTACATAGGCCATGACCTAATGGAGGAAGAAGAGCATGAGCTAATAGCCTTGCTAAGAGAATACAAAGATGTATTCGCCTGGAGCTATAAGGATTTGAAAGGTGTAGACCCTGACATATGCTCACACACTATCCCCATGACCTCAGATGCCAAACCCTCTAAGCAAAAGCCATACACATATAATGATAACTATGCTGCCAAGATTAAAAAAGAGATTGATTGCTTGGTTGAAGTTGGATTCATCTATGAAATTGAACACACTGAATGGGTATCCCCCATTGTAGTGGTGCCCAAAAATAATGGAAAGTTACATGTATGTATTAACACTAATTCTGTACTAGGACACTTGAGTGTCCATGGAAACTTAAGTGTCCTGGTTTTACACCAAATTGATTGATTTTTCTTGATGACACCCTTTAGGCTTTGATGGCATACTCACTTGGATTTGATAGCCCACATCATGTACTTTTAGAGAAAAATATAATCTTTAACATTTTGCAACTCCACATGGGTTATAAAATGAAGAAGAAAATGGGAATTTTTAAAAAACTCAACTTTTAGCATAACTGAAAAAATAGCACAATTCAAACATTTTGCCAAATTGGATATGGTTTAAGAAATGGAAAGCTATTCATGGGCTTTGGCAGTGTAATGCAAATGTCCAGGGATCTCTGGAGAAGGTTGAACACTTCCATAAGTGACAAACATGGACTCAAAACTTGTCTTCTCTAGAGCACTGCCATTTATCTCACCTTTTAAAGAATGGCTTACTATAATTTATGTGTAAGTGAGATTGTAGAGAATTGGCAAGTTATCAATCGATGACCTTCATAAATAAGAAGTCTTTCAAAAATTCTTCTACGAAAGTGAAGTCTATCTGGTTACCCAAGAAGTCGATGAAGGTTGGCCCACAATCAAGACAAATTTGGGTGCCTAAGTCTTGCTTGCGAGCTCAAATGGCCGCACAAAAATCATACCATGTACAACATGATTCAATCACGGGAATAGCTGATTCCCATTCTCATTTGACATGCACAAATACATATTCGCTCATAAGAATGAGCAGAATCACTTGTAAATGGGTCCCTAAAAAGCCTCATTTCCAAGCAGACACTCTTATAAAGCCCTCTAGAGTCTTCACAAAGTCAAAACCAAAAACCATCCATTGTGTTTGGCAGCCCAAATCTTGTAATAAACCACCTGCTCCCATTGTAAAGCCACTTCCGCTTACTAACTGTATCCACACTGCACCCCACCCCCCAATTAGCACATAGGTATCCCGCATCCGCTAACCACACTTCACACTCACATCCACACGAGCACTAACTAACCAACTAACTACATCACAGTTCATCATGTTAATGTTGTAACGGGGACACACGACCACTTTGTGTCCATTTGCAATGTTAACATTCATTTGTATCCTCTCACAGAACCGACGACCTATTTCCTCAATATGGCCGAGGCTGTAGGAATGAGCTCCCAGGCAGGCACCAGTCCTCAGATAGTGGACATTGAAATTCTCCCTATTGAGGAGGAGTTGAAGGAAAGACCACAAGCGTTGAGGGCATTACATGTCATACCTATTCAGAATCCCCCCCAAGGGCACACCACTAGTAAGCAAGACCTCCCATTGGTTCAGTGAAGTGGTAGGACCCCTTGGAGAGGGCACCTATTTGTGGGAGGCTGAGATAGAGTTCAATGGACGCTGGGGCCGGTATCACTTCTTTACACGAGAGTTTGAGAGGCTTCAAAATAGTGAAGGATTGCAATCAATATGGAAGAAGGCTGGGTTATATGATTACTTCAAAGCTCAGTTGCCCAAGCCAAACTTCCTAAGGTGTTCATACTTGATTAGCACGCTCACTCCCAGTAAAGAGAAAAAGGGGTATAGCACCTTTGTGCTACCTTCCCTTACAAGAGGAAATGAACTGAAGCGCTTCCAATTGACAAACAATTTGGTAAGGGAAGCTCTAGAAATGAGAGGTATGCACATCCCCAGAGAAAGAGACAATGATTCCAGACAACATGAAGAATATGAACTTGAATAAACTGAAGGATATGGTGGCAATGACACCAACCATTGCCATTCACTTTGTGTTCCCTGCTTAAGAAAGGTTTACGATGCTGCCTAAGAAGATTTGGTTTAGTTTATACTTAGCAGATACCTTCAATCTGACAATTAACATGCCGCATTAGATTATTGGCCAAATCCATCTTGCACATCAACGTTGGTACAAGAAGCAGAAGTCAATACTCTATGGATGTTGTGCACTTACAAGAATCATTTATCGGTGCTTGGCATATGATGTGCCAATCCAAAGGGCACTTGTTTGGGCTAGGGTACAAGAATTTCAACAAAGATTATCAACCGCAGGGCCTCCATCCAAGAAAATGAGGGGATCTGTTCAGATGCCCTGTGTAGAGGCTCGTGGTGCTACACTGGCACCGGACACTACTCCACGACTCCCAAGGCAAGTGCAACCCTTCACCATCAGATTACCATGGCACACTACGGAAGGACCTAATTTGGTGTTCCCACCGATACCCACCGATTTAGAGTTCCCTCATGGCTTCACGTTGGAGGATTTGACTGATGAGGAGGTAGCAAGGATATTTAATGCTACTAATTTGGAAGTTGAAGCAGAGCAAGTAAGTGGGCAACAAACTGTCATGGAGCAACCACATCCAACTCAACTAGAAGTGGTGGAAGTAGTTGAAGATGAAGAGGAGACTGCAGAAGAGGAACAAGAGGATGAACAAGAAGGACCATCTGACGAAGGGGAGCAAGAATATGAGCAACTCACTATCCCAGAACTTGTGGGAGCCCCAGCTTATATGAAGAAACTAAAAAGACTATACGATACTATTAACCTGGTTCAGGAACAACACAGACTATCTTTGGCAATAGGAAAGGCCTTGATGAACCACATACTTGAAGATGAAGGTGTAGATGATCAATACAGGGCTACCCTTGACATGCTAGCTGATGCACTAGGAGTACTAGAGACTGTGCACACCACCCTTGCACACTCACGGAGAGTTGAGCGATGATATGGGAGATGTCTCCCCAGACCAGGGAAGCAGATAAATATTTTGGTATCAGAACCACATGTCACCATCTCCACCACCACCACCACCAGCACAACTCACTCCATTCAACATACTAACAAAGCCCACACCTCAAGTGCACCCTCGTCACCACCCTTACCACCCTCCCCTCCATCTCCACTACCCTCACCTCCTATCACCAATGCCACCACTACTGTCATGACTACAGTCTCCACTTCCCTTAGTGAAGCACATACTGTGAGTCAGTCGTCACAAGCATCACAACCTGATGCCACCACTATTGTAACTGCCACATCGAACACCATAGTTCTAACTGTAGTCATCAAAAAACCCATTCCCTCTGTCACACTTATCGGTGACTCATATGCACAATTGCACACACCGTTATACACCTTCACGACCATCACCACACCTACCATTCCCATGTACACAATCACTCCCTTGACCGCACCCACATATGACTTCATGGACATATCACCCACTTCCGCACCTCTCCATCCCCCCATATTCCCACAATCTCCCATTCCCCCACCACCCACTTCACCATTCTCAAGCACAGCATACACACTCCCTTTGCCTTTCCCCTACCCTCCTGCATTCAACACCTTCCCAACATCCACTCCTGTCAATAACGTATTCAATACTTTGTATCAATGTCTGTCTCAGTTACAACATCATTATCAACATTTAGATGCTCAACACACGAATCTGTTCTGAACCCATGAAACCTTACAAGAAAGATTCATAAACTTGGAGAAGGAAAAGAGGCTACTACAACAACAGTATAACACCTTGCAGACACAACATGATCAGTTAGTGGCCAATCCCCCCAAACAAATACCGAGGAAAAACAAGAACTCGATGAAATGTTACATGCCCAAATAACACACAATCTCAAGCTTCGACGTAACCTCACATTACTACAAAAACACATGTCCGTAGCACTAGAAGAAAATAAAAGACTACAAAAACAGAATGAAGAAAACCTAGAAGCAACAATGGAGGGATCACTGTAGGAAATCGACCTAGAGTGCTTCAAGGCCATCCCATCGGCAAATATGCAAATTGTGTTGGACACACATGCCGACCTCCTAGAAGCACATGCTGCCTTAGAAAAAGAGCAGGATGACCTACGAAAGCAACTGGCCGCTCAACGAGAGTCACCAAAAGAAGTCACAGCTGCAGCTGACACATCTGCAGAGGTCGTAGAACTCAGAGCACAACTAGAAGAACTGCAAGATAAACTTCTTCAATATGAGCATCAACCTTCTCCCATCACGGAGCCGGAGCCGGAGGACTTAGTTCCAATTGAAAGTGAGGAGAGTTTCGAGGATCCTTATGTCCCCATGCGTGTACCAGGGGTTTAGAAAACAGAGGATGGAATGGATACATTTGAGATTGAAGCTTCTGAATGGATGCAAAAATTAGAAAAGGTTGATCCAACCCATGAAGATTGAGTTGCAATGCAGATACAATCTATGTCACGACTTGAACAAGTGGTCATCAAATCGGAATACTTCAAAGACCTATCCCATCATCGGTGGATTGGCACTTCAGATGATTTGTATGTTCCATTATGTGTATTAATGGCCGATTATAACGCCGAGATAAAGCAATGCACAACAAAAGAACCAACCTCGGTGACACAATCCGCACTAGATGACATCCCTGAAAGTGCAACTCACGGTAACATATTTCAAGCTACGTGGAGGATATGCCTACTAGAAACATACCCCGAGATGGTGCATACTTGGAATAATATGCCCTTATACATCAAGTATAATCCTTGCTACTGCCCTGTCTTCCGCCGAAGATCATGGCCTAAGTATACCAAAACAGTTTTGATAGTTAAAGGATGTGCCAAATGGTTAACTATGTATACTTGGCACCACCATGTGGCCAACCCATGGTCGCCTACATGATTTCCATCATTCAACATTGGGGAATTAGATTCAAGAATGTACCAGACATCATGGCACAGATGTGCCTCAAAATATTTGAGCTCATGCTGGTTACATTCAGGACCTTTAGAAATGTCAAAGAACCTCATCTTTTGGCTCTTGGATTCAATGAAGGCAACCAAGATCTCGTTTATGATATGAGCACCACACCATCCATCAACATTGTCTATGTGTGGCATGCTTGTATCAAGTATCTCCTAGCCTGCTTTAGACAAATGTTTCAAGAAATGTTTATCACAGGGTTCTGGGAATATCATTCAGAGATATTCATACCCAGACCATCTCATCTATTACAATTATTTGTGGTAGAACAAGCTCTCCATTTAGAAAATCTACACATGCCACATCCGGAGGTACCTCGGCCAGTAGATTGGGATGCCCTACTCATCGACTTGGCAAACGGACTGAGATTAATAGAACACCACTTAACGACAGATGTGGTGGAATACTACATTCAACGGTCCACTCAACAAGGGTCTGTCAGCAACAACAGACGCGAGAGAGGGGGGAGTGTTGGCAGTGGTCACGGAAGTCAAGTACTTACGAGACAAGGAAGCCAACGAGAATTGGCAAGTAGGCAAAGTAGTCAATGGAGATCTGCCAAATAGGCCTATCATTTTTCATGAGGCTGAAGGTCAAGGACAAAGCACATGAGCACATCCAAGAGGTGGACACACAAGAAAAAGGATCAAGTAGGGAGCTCCAAGAAGTGTATGTCAAATTTTCAGAAGAAATCCCTACAAAAATAGTGATTTTCATCATTAAAAGCCATTGTAAATACCGTTTCATATTTTTGTAGCTCCATTTTGTGCAAGCCAAGGAGTCTTTGAACTTGAGGAGCATTAGGTACCTACCTATCAATTTTCATATTTTTTAGGCTCCGTTTGAGCCTTCAAATAGGCCATAGAACCTAATTTTTAATTATGCTGGACACTAGGTCTGGACAGGGCCAAAGCTGTCAAAAACTATAAAAAGAGCTAGAGAGCTCATTTTTGAGGTTAGCTTGTTGTAGAATTGAACTTGTAAGAGCACTTTTGAGTAATCTAGAGAACTCCATTGCTTCTCTCTTTGTCTTACCGTGTGTGCGTGTGTGTGTGTATGTGTGTGCATGTTAGTGTGCTTCTCACTCACACACTTGTGCCATCACTTGTTCGAGGTCTTCATACCATCCTCATGTCTTCTCAGATTGACATTAAAGGAGGTGCTACTCATCACTGAGCTACAATTTACCTCTTTGATTTCTGCCTCCTCTACCTCTTTGATTCAAACTGTGCTTATGACTTCCACCATTTTGATTGTTATACCAACAATCATTTGCCAAATGATTTGTTCTGCCACAAATCCAACAAGCTCTAACATTATCTTTATTCTTACCGCCTCTTCCTTTACGTCTTGAATTCATCTTCCCTTTTGTGAAATTAACTTTTCTTGAAGATCCTTCATCATCAGTTGACTACTTTCCTTTGCCATTCTTTTTCTTATCCTTGGAGTACATAGCTTGACTTGCACTCCTATCATTATCTCCTTTAATGTCCTGCTCAAAAGTTAGCATGTGTCCTAGCAATTGATTAAGATCAGGAGTAAAACGATCTAATGAAAATTCTATGGACAATATGAAAGGCTTCCATTTCTCATCTCCTCTCAGACCTGTAAGTATTTGTCTTACCAACTTATACTCTTCAATGTCATCTACTGCTCTCAAGCTATTTGCAATATCCTTCATTCTTGCCACATAATCAGAAATTGATTGTGAACTCTTCTTATTGAAGGTTGTGAACTCAACCCATAATGATGACTTCCTGGACTTGGTTGTATTTTCAAAATGCTCATCCAAAGCATTCCACACATTTGTTGCACTTTCTAATCCTCTTATATGAGGTAGAAAATAATCATTTACAACCATGTAAATAATGCTCTTGTCTTGAGCATCCTTCTTCATCCAATTCTTCAAATATGCAAGCTCTTCCCTAGTTGGAACACTAGGATCTTCAAACTCAGGCTTTTCTTCTTCTCCTGTGATGAATGCCATCAAATCTTTGCTCATGAGGTGTGGTTTCATCCTCATAGACCAAGTTGGATAGTTCTCCCTATCTAACTTATCAATCTGCAAGCTTTCTCCCATCTTTGATCTTTTTCTTCTGAAAATGTTAAGAT